>JAKSZT010053837.1:1025385-1054638 GCA_026826555.1 Tolypeutes matacus
GATAGATAGATAGATAGATAGATAGATAGATAGATAGATAGATAGATAGATGATAGAATGAACAAATGAGGAAGCAACTGAGGCAAAATGTTAACAATTGGTGATTGTGAACCTGGGTAAGGTGTATACAGGAGTATTTGTACCAATATTGCAAATTTTCTGTAAGTATGAAATTAAATCAACATCTAAAATTACCTCCAAAAATGTTAAAAGATGACTGGACTAAATGACTGATAAGGCTTTTCCGCACTCCAATATCTAGGTGGCTAGGGTTCTGATTTTTTGCTTCCTTTGCCTGAAGGAATCAAGGTAAGTATAACCAGGAACGACTCACTCAGACAAAAAGGACTCCTAAGAGTGATAGAAATCATTCTATTCCTATCTTCTTGTCCATGAATTCAATGTGTTCTGCATTTTGGGATTGCTGCCGTTATTTCTCTATTACACTATCTCAAATAGCAAAGGAGGTTACGGTGTCCAAATATAGTCCCTGTCTCTGTTATAATCAGTGATAGTAGAGGAATAGCTGGCATCAAGGGTCATATTTTGGAAACAGTCTCCATTTTCAGCAATCATAATCTCTGAGGCTTTGTGTGACATATTTTACCTCTCTCTGCACTGACATTTCCAAGGGTGGACTTACTAAATCTCAATGATAGTGTTAAACAGATTATCTCTAAATTCCTTCCACAACCCCAATCCTATAGACCAAATAGTTTAATAACAACAAAATACACAATTCTAGAAATTAACTAGGAACTTTGTACTGAAATAACTGATGTTTTTAGATTACATAAGTTGACTCATGGAAAACTTTCCAAACTTAGGGCAAGTGTTTTGTTTGATTTTTCAAAAATCTCAATCCATTGCTTCCACAATAATCTTTCACCTCAGCATCCAGAGCAGAATAATAACAACAGTAATAATGTTCCTGAGCCTTTACCATGCTCTAAGTACTTTTATAAGTGCTCTACATGTATTAATTTATTAATCCCCACAACAGTTCTGTGAAGAAAGTACAGTATTACTATCCTCATTATATAAAAAAAAAAAAAAAAAAGGAAAACCAAGGCACAATAATTTTAAGTAACCTGCTTAAAGTTACAAAGCTAGTAAATTACGGTCTGGAATTCAAATCCAGACCCTCTGGCTCCAGAATCTAGGCTCTTAATACATATGATATGCCAGTTTTCATGGTTCAGAAATTCCTTTGCACATTATCTTCTTTATCTTGCATAGGGCTTTTGGATCATTGAAGCTGAATGGAGTAGTTTCTTCCCTCCTGGCTGGGACACAGGCACCCTCTGTGCTAATTGCCATTTTCCCATTGTCTTTTGTATTAGATATGATAGTCTAGTCCCTTCACCATCCCGTGAGTCAGAGTCAGTGATCTGCATCTCCCTTCAGCCACACAGCGTGATCTCTGCTGGCATTTGCTTTATCCATTCCTCTTTTGGGAACTCTGGTATCACTTTTCCATTCAAGAGCATAAGAGTAAAGGACAGAGCAGGAAAGCATTGGATGGGACCTGGAATTGAGACCAGTTTCCTCACTGGCTGACCCATTTCTCTGAGCCTCAGCTCCTTCCCTTGAAAGAAGAAAAATACACTTAGTACTTTATAGTTTACTGATGGGTTTTATGGTCATTCTCTCTTAAAATGGAGCAAACACTTCCTAAGTCTAAAGATTAAAAGGATGAGTATTAAAAATGCTTGTAAACTTTTAAACTATATACAAATATTAATTACTATTAAAATTACTACCCAGGTTCAGCACCAGAAATTTATAATAATTAGTTCTATCTACTGTGGTATCTTTAGAGCAGAAATGAGTGCAAATTGAGTTCAAAGATTAAGAACTGATCAAAAAAATTAAAATTTCTATTAGACTAATTACCTTACTATAATAAATCCAGAAGACTAGTACAGACAGACTAGTAATCTCTATCTGGTCCCATAGGTAAGGCACAAAGAGAATCATGAGATTATACAGTGGTTTTCACTCCACTCAGATGACAAGAGCAAATTCCTAGGCAAACTCTACAATTTCCAACTGTTGAAATTTGAAGACTATGTTTGGGAATCATGTCAAACCTCCTGGGTTTCTAAGCCAAGAAGCATATAGGACCTAAGAAACTACTGAGACATTTAGGAATTGGTGAAAGATCTCCATAACTTTTAGGAGAGACCTCTGTGGCCTTACTACAAGAGCATCTTTAGGCTTTAATGTGAGAACCTCTTTGTCCTTAGTGAAGAAGGATTCTGGAACTCTTGCATAAGGATCTCTGTGACAGTGTGAGGCCACTGTGGCTGATATCAACTTGATATGTTAAGGCTTAGCTTTGGACTTAACAGGTCCTGGAAAAGGGATTTAATGGTAGAGAAATAATAGAATACTATTCTATTCCGTATTATGGTAGAGCCAACAGAATACTGAAGAGGAAGAAAAGCAAACTTGGAGGACTCACGCTACGTGATTTCAGGACTTACTACAAAGCTACAGTAATCAACGCAGAGTGGTAGTGATGAAAGAATGGACATGTAGGTCATTAGAACAAAGTAGAGGGTCCGAAAATAGACCCACATGATTATAGTCAACTTATCTTTGACAAAGGAGAAAAGGAAAGGTAATGGAGAAAGTATAGTCTTGTCACCAGATGATACTTGAACAGTTGGACATCCATATGCAAAATAGACATAGACCTTACACTTTTCACAAAAAAATTTACTCAAAATGGATCATAGACCTAAATGTAAAATGCAAACAATAAAACTTCTCGAAGAAGACATAAGAGAAAATCCAGGTGAACTTGGCAATGAGTCCTGATCCATGAAAGAAAAAATTGGTAAGTTGAACTTTATTAAAATTTAAGCCTTCTGCTCTAGAAAAGACACTGCTAAGATAATCAAAAGACAAGGCAATACTTGCAAAACACATGTCTGATAAAAGACTTGTATCCAAAATACACAAAGAACTCTTGAAACGCAACAATAAAAAAATACTCTACCCAATTCAAAAGTAGGCAAAAGAGCTGGAAAGAAACCTCACCAGAGGAGATATACAGATGACAAATAAACATATGAAAAGATACTCAACTTCTTTTGTAATTAGGGAATTGCACATTAAAATGAGATAACAGGAAGCGGATGCGGCTCAAGCGATTGAGCTCCCGCCAACCACATGGGCGGTCCCGGGTTCAGTTCCCAGTGCTTCTTAAAGAAGACAAGCAAGACAGTGAGCTGACATGACAGGCTGGTGTGGCAAGCTGATGCAACAAGAGACACAAGGAGGAAAACATAATGAGAGACACAACAAAGCAGAGAGTGGAGGTGGCTCAAATGATTAGGCGCCTCCCTCCCACATGGGCAATCCCAGGTTTGGTTCCCAGTGCCTCCTGAAAGGAAGACAAACATACAACGAACAGACACAGCAAGTGAAAACAATGAGGGGGAAGAGAAATAAATGAATAAATAAAATACATCTTTTTAAAAAATGAGATACCACTGCACCTATCAAAATGGCTAAAAATTCAAGACAATACCAGCTGCTAGTAAGGATGCAGAACAACAAGAAGTTGGTTCATTGCTGAAAATACAAAATGGTACAATCACTTTGGAAAAACAGTTTGGCAGTTTCTTACAAAGCTAACTAGAGTTTTACCATATAACCCTGGATTAAGCTTATAGGTTTTTACCCAACTGAATGGAAACCATGTCACACAAAAACCTATATACAAATATTTATAGCAGCTTTATTTGTAATTGTCAAAAACTAGATGCATCCAATATGTCCTTCACTATGTGAATGGATAAAAAACTGTGGTACATCCATACAATAGAATATTATTCAGCAATTTAAAAAAATGAACTGTCGCTCTTCCGGCCTCTTTGGTCTCGGCCGCAGAAACGAGATGACGAAGGGAACGTCATCGTTTGGAAAGCGTCGCAATAAGACGCACACCTTGTGCCGCCGCTGTGGCTCTAAGGCCTACCACCTTCAGAAGTCGACCTGTGGCAAATGTGGCTACCCTGCTAAGCGCAAGAGAAAGTATAACTGGAGTGCCAAGGCTAAAAGACGAAATACCACCGGTACGGGTCGAATGAGGCACCTAAAAATTGTATACCGCAGATTCAGGCATGGATTCCGTGAAGGAACTACACCTAAACCCAAGAGAGCAGCTGTTGCAGCATCCAGTTCATCTTAAGGATTTCACTGATTAGTCGTGCAATAAATGTTCTGGTTTTAAAAAAAAAAAAAAAAAATGAACTGTCAAGCCATGAAAAGACATAGATGAATCTTAAATGCATATTGCTAAGTGAAAAGAAGGAATCTGAAAAACCTACATATGGTATGATTCCAATTATATGGCATTTTGGAAAAAGCAAAACGATAGAGATAGTAAAAAGATCAGTGATTTCCAGGAGTTTCAAGGGAGGGAAAAGGTTTAGAACAGGTGAAGCAGAGGGATTTTTTAGGTCAACACTGTGGTACTGTAATTGTCAATACATGCCACTATGCATTTTTCAAAGTTCATTGAACTTTACAGCACAAAGAGTGAACTACACTGCATACACATTTTTTAAAAAGTTATTTCAGAGGCTGGTGAATCCCAGAGTGGAGTGCAGAATGTGACAAAACAATCTAACTTTATTAAAAAGGTATGAAATGACCTCACTGAAGGAGGCAGGGTGAAAGGTGCTGACCTAAGTAACTTTGGAAGTGGAGTTTGCAAACCTAAAGACAAAAGTCAACTGTACATAAGCACTATACTGTATTTGATAAAGTTCATTCCCATGTTATTGGATTAACAAATCTGATGCTTCTATACATGTATATTGGAACTGAACAATTAAGTAAATGGATGGCAGAGGTGGGAGCTAGGTTTCTCACTGTCAGAGGAGGTGTTCACAGCTATGCAAGGGGAAGAGGCTAGCATGGTCCATTTGGTAATGGATTAAAATTGAAGACATCACAGGAAGTAGAAGTGGCTCAAGTGATTGAGCTCCTGCCTACCACATGGGAGGTCCTGGGTTTGGTTCCTGGTGCCTTCTGGAGAAGATGAGCAAGACGGCCAGCTGGTGTGAAGGGTTGGCATGGTGAGCTGATGCAGCAAGATGACACAATGAGGAGACACAAAGAGGAAACACAGTGAGAGACACAAAAAAGCAGGGAGCGGAGGTGGCTCAAGCGATTGAGCACCTCTCTTCCACATGGGAGGTCCCAGGTTCAATTCCCAATGCCTCCTAAAAAGAAGAAGAGCAGACACAGAGAGCAAATGGTGAATGGACACAGAGAGTAGACAGTGAGTGCAAACAATGATGGGGGGGGGAATAATTTTTTAAAAATTGAAGACATCAGTATGAATTCATGTTTAGCTCAAAAGAGACACTGAAGAACCAATATTTCTACATATGGAAAGATTTGCATATAAGTATATAGTGTGGGTTAGTAAGGACCTGGAGCAGTGATACTTCAGTAGCAATGAGCATACCTAATGCCCACATCTTGGTATCTAATAATACTATCCAAACAAAAGAACCAGAGCTCCTTGGAGAAATGGCTGATCCTAGGACTGGGGCAGAAAATATGTAAGATGAGCCCGAAGAGTCTTGTAGTGCCAGAAAGTAAGGAAACACTCATTTTAAAAGTAAAAAAATTAAATTAGGGAAGCGGCTGTGGCTCAATCAGTGGGGCTCCCGTTTGCCATATGGGAGGCCCCGGGTTCGGTTCCCGGGGCCTCCTGGTGAGGGCAGGCCCGCCCGCGCGGCGTGGTTGGCTGACCCAGCGAGCGCGGGCAGCAAGGGGGGGATAAATGAATGAATAAATAGAATCTTAAAAAAAAAAAAAAACTAAATTAAATTTAAAATATCACAATGATGGGAGTGTGTCAAAGGAACACAGGTGCCAACTGGAGGAGCTGCCAGTGACAAAAGCTGGAACAATTTGAGCAACTAAATAAAAAGGTATTGGATTATAACCCAAAGTATAAAATAAATATCCATGACTCCATACTGATATACAAATGATTGGATAAATAAATGAAGGAGGGAGAGAGGCAAATATCCCAATGCAGAAGAATTGCAAATAATTTAGAGAAATGCTCCACCCTCCTTACCATATGGAAAGGGGAAGAGGGAGTAACTTTACAATGGAAAAACCTGACATTTTCTAAGTCAAGGTGAACAAGGTCAATATGAATAGTGATGTAATATTGATAGTATGTACTCTTGATATGATGTGAGGAAAATGGCACTTTTACTTTACTTCTGTGGCCTTCCTCCCAAAATTTTATAACCCAGTTTAACCAAGAGAAAAATATAAGACATAGCTCAATAAAGGAATATTCTACACAATACTTAGACAGTATACCTCAAAATTCTCAGGATCATTCAAAACATTGGGCTATATGCTTGTCTTTGTGCCAGTTCCATGTTATTATTTTTTTTTTTTCCGGGGGAGAGCGCGAACGCAGTCCCCCACTACCACAAATTATGCAGTCGAGTTTCCCGCATTTGGGGAAATCGCAGGGGTCAGCACATCTGGAGTGAAATGGATAAGCCTCGCCCTGGGAAAACCACCTTCGTGATCATGGTATCTCCCCTGCCAGGTGTATTTTTCCATGTTATTTTGGTTGCTGTAGCTTTGTGATACATTTTAAAATCAGAAACTGTCACAGCCAAGAGGAGACTAAGAAGACATGACTGCTAATTATAATGTGGTGATCCTGAAACAGAAATGGGATATTAGATAAAAACAAAGGAAATCTGAATAAAGTTTCAACTTTAGTTAATAATAACATATTGACACTGATTCATTAATTGTAACAAATGTACCATACTAATGAGGGATAATAATGGGGGAATTGGGTGTGGGGTATATGGGAACATTGTACCATCCTCACAATATTTCTGTAAATCTAAAACTGTTCAAAAATGAGTTTATTTAAGAAAAAAGAGGAGCTAAGTTTTAAGCTACAGAGTAACAGTGCGTGGGTTGTAATCCCAAATCATTAGTGCTAAGTCTAATAATTCTAAACTGCTTCCGATTCTAAACTGCATCTAAAACTGCATCATCTAAAGTTTAATGATTCTAAACTGCATCTGATTCTAAGGCCAAGGAATGAACACTAAAGGAAAACTTCTTACGTTCAAGTAGCTTGTCACCCTCTTCAAATGGTCTCCTTATTTATTACTCAGACTAATACCCTAAATAAATCAAGTCTATAGCTTCCTCCATTTGAAAAAACAGGCATCTTTATTATATTGTGAATATGCAATCATCTTGTGTGTTGCAGTAGAGAAACACCTCGATTTAATTATTACTAACTCAAAAAGAAAATGGAAAATTTCAAAGTCTTATTCTTGGAATACTGTCTTTGGAGAAAAAGAAACTTTTTTGGTGTTTGTTTTGTTTTATCTGTTTTTTGGTAAGATACTTCAATATAACTATCAGAATGGAAGTCATGGGATAACGAAGGGTAAAAAATTAGGACAGGCTGAGTTATGTGGTGGAAGAGGGATTTTCTTAGGGGAAAGTGTGAGGAATTGAGAATGGGCTAGGGAGCAATGTCAGGATTCTGGATATCAACCCTTATCGGTTACATGGTTTCCAGATATTTTCTCCCATTCTGTAGGTTGTCTTTTTACTTTCTTGGATAAAATCCTTTGATGCACAGAAGTTTTAAGGTAAATGAAATCCTATTTTTCTTATTGGTACTCACACTTTCAGTGTAAAGCCTAAGAAACCATTGCCTAACACAAGGTCCTGAAGATGCTTCCCTGTGTTTTCACCTAGGCATGTTATAGTTTCGGTTCTTATATTTAGGTCTCTGATCTATTTCAAGTTAATTTTTGTATATGGTGTGAGGTAGGCACCCACCTTCATTCTTTTGCATATGAATATACAATTTTCCCAGTTCCATTTATTAAAGAGACTATTCTTTTTCCATTGAGTGGACTTGACTTCCTTGTCAAAAATCAATTGGCCATAGATGTGAGGGTTTAGTTTTGAACTCTAAACTCAATCCCATTGGTCTATATGCTTGTCTTTGTGCCAGTTCCATGCTGTTTTGATTGCTATAGCTTTGTGATACATTTTAAAATCAGAAAGTACAAATCCTCTTACTTTGTTCTTCTTTTTCAAGATGGTTTTAGGTATTCAGGGCCCTTTACTCTTCCACATAAATTTGATGATTGGTTTGTCCATTTCTGCAAAGAAGCCTCTATTTAGTTCATGTACGTTTTTAAATTACAAAATTAATTGGGAATTTGGGGGAAATGGTTGGCAGTAGATGTGTATTTTTGAATCTTTTCAAATTCCCACATAAAAAAACTGGCTGAGTAACTAGATAACATAACTAAAACCTCATGAGCAAATTTACCACAAATCTAGGAAAGCTAGATTTCCTTACAAACCCAAAATATAAGTGGATGAGAACAAATCCCACCAATAGTCATAAAACCTGCATGTTTTTGGCTGGGTACAGGAAGTAGAGGGGAGCAATCGAGAGCATTTGATCAGCCTGAGAACAGAATACTCCCAAAAGAGCTGAACAATAATCAGTGGAACTTGTGTAAGGATAATACAAGAACAGCAGCTGAAGCTGTGAAGGATTTTGCCCAGTCCAGTAGTGGCTGAGCACAAAGACTTCACAATGGGGTCTGAGGGGATTGGAGCAATCTGCTCCGTAGCTCAAAACAGAACCCCAGGGCTCGCTCTCTCACAGGCAGGGCCCCAGAGTGAGGAGAAGCTATAGCAGACCATCAAAACTGAGCAGAATAGGGACAAAAGAGATGAAGAAAGTTCCAGATAAAAGTCAGGAGTCCATATGTTCTCAGTCATGTGGGGGAAAAAAGTCTCTCACATGGAAGGCACTGAAACCAAGATGGAACTATCTAATGTTGTGTAACATTTCTTTGAATAGAGAACAAAGGGGCAATAGAAGAACCCTTTGAATGACCTCTGGGTTTTTTGATGTCCTGAAATTTCTACTCATTGTTAATTTTAAAGGAACAATTTTTGCTCTCTGGTTTCCAATAGGCCCAAAAGACACCACTGTTGTTGTTACGTTGTTTAATTTGAAAGTATGAACAGTCTCAGGGCCCAAGATATGCCATCAAGCATCTAGTGCTTGTGGACTTGCACACCTGCCAGTTCTGCAGCCTCTCAACCATATGCCGGGGCCCAGTTCTAATCCCATCTTTTCCCAACAAGGAAATTTCGTGCCTTGGAAACACCCTTGGTTCCTCGTGGTTTACCGTAACCATCATTGGCAGAATTGCCTTTCCCGTGATCTGCATCTACATGTTAACTTTAACTCAAGTGGCAGGCCCAGGCTTGAAGAAAAAAGGATATTTCTAGTCTCAATCACTACAGCAACAGTAGCTAGGGCATGCCCCTCTTTATAGAAGTAGTTCCACTGTTTAAGGAAAGTCAGAATCTGACTTAAGTGTCTTAAAGATAATTACTGTACATGTCTTTCCCTTTATTTGCTTCTCTATAAATCATAAAGAAACCAATCTCTTCAACAAACTCTGTCAAGGCTTCAATTGCCCCCTTTCCATTCCTGAATCTTCGGACAAACACACACTATCCACACAGGAGTATTAGGAGGTTTGGATAGGAGGCCTTTCAGGTTCAGTCTTGCAAAAGCCAATGATTATCACAATAGCCACAATGACCTTTGAATTTGCACACTCATTTTTGGAAGCAAATTATATATTAGTTCCAAACGATTTTCCAACAGATGTACAGTGCTGTTTGGAAAATAATTACCTCATCTCTAGGGCTGTAACTGTAGGTATCAAGGCCTTATCCTGCCCCTTGGGTGTTAGGGCAGAAAACCCACACCCAGCCTTTTAAGCTGGAGGCAAATACACTGGCGTTGCCTGCTCAGCATCAGTAGGGGAGGCTGAGTGTTAAAGACCCAGAGTCTCAAAAATGCAGTTTATCCCAATGAATCATCCTCACAGTGTCTACAGGGCTGCCTCCCACTCCTGATGGCCACTCACCTCTGAGCTTGGAACACTGAACTATTCTCACCTCCTTGGCCATCTTCTCTTGCATGTGCTTTCAACTATGAGCTTCTTTCCATCTTGTTTCCATATCCCATGTTTTCTACCTTTAGGAATTCTTCATAAATTTCTGACCCACGGTTGGTACTCTCTGTTGTTTTCCAGAAGTATTGCGAATTCAACCTTTTAAAAGTACTTGCTACCATTTCAGAGAATTTGGGTCGAAAGGCAGTGTAAATACACATGTTCAATTTCATTTTCTTGATCAGATCTCATACAAAATTATTTTAAATGGTTATATTAAATTACTGAAGAGCATCAAGGTTGTTTTCCATTTTTAGTTATTTAAAAACCCCTTAGTAAAAGTGGATGTGGCTCAAGAAATTGATCTCCTGCCTCCCACATGGGAGGTCCCAGGTTCAGTTCCCGGTGCCTCCTGGAGAGGACAAGAGGGACGGCGAGCTGAACCAACAAGATGACACAACAAGAAGACACAAAGAGGAAAGACAATGAGAGACACAACAAAGCAGGGAGCTGAGGTGGTTCAGGCAATTGAGCGCCTCTCTCCCACGTGGGAGGCCCCAAGGTTCGGCTCCCGTGTGCCTCCTAAAGAGAAGACAAGAAGACACAGAAAGCATAAATAAAATGGACAGAAAGAGCAAACAGCGAGCACAAACAACAAGAGAGGAGGAATAAATAAATAAAATAAATCTTAAAAAAAAAAACAACCTTTAAATTTTTGATAAGTATGCCAAGTAATTCCGATACAGATGGTCTACAAACAACTGACAAAGGTATATAAAATTACTGCAACATTATAGTTTCTGCCCTTTCCTTCCAGCAACTTTTGCTTAAATACAATATTTCATTGATTCCATTAATAATTTTTCACTACTGCATTTCTGAAATCAGTCTGTATCATAAAATGAATGGCATCTTACAATCTCTTTTGGACAAATGTGATATAGTGGTCATTTTCTGTGTATGTACAAAAATCAGGAATGAGAGCTTCAAAATCTGTAGAAGAGTTATCAGTGGTTTGGAAGAAGTCCCACAGGCAATTGTAAAGTACTTATTTAGATCCTGAAAACCAAATAGTTGTGGGAAAGCTGGGGAGTAGGGGTGATGAATCAGAGATGTTTAGCAATATTCCTGAGACATAATTCAAAAATAGCCTAACTCTACACACAATTTCTGCATCAGCTTAAGACATCTTTTTTTAAAATTATGCCTTACAAACATTCTTGTTGGGGATCTTACTATAAAGAACTGCATTAACTGACAGGTAAATAGAATTTCTCTTCTGGCCTGAGGATACATACTCCAGCTACCAAAACACTACAATTTAGACCATTACCCATCCACACAGATGATTCCCTAAGATTTACTAAACATATGAGGAAACATCCACCATGAAAAAAAGAGTTATGAAACTTAAAAACAAACTCACCTCTATAATGCTTCCAACCTCTGAAAACTGAGATAAGGCAAGAAGCAAAAATGTAAAGTGAAAATAGAGTTCTTAGGAAAAATAAATTTAGAAAAACAGGCTACCATAATAAAAGGAAAATAGTTCTAATAAATTGAAAACATTTTTAAATTAGATGGTCTAAATAGCAGAATGAACTCAGTTCGAGATTGAATTAGTGAGTGAAGAAAATATTGTTTTCCCAGAAAACATTTCAAAAAAAAAACAAAAAAGAAGCTAAGTATAAAAGAAAACTTTTGAGAAAGAGACAATAGATTCAGAATTTTCAGTAAATATGCTGAGAGGAAATAATCTTAAAAACCCATGCCCAGGAGCGGATGTGGCTTAAGTGGTTGAGCTCCTGCCTCCCACAGGGGAGGTCCCAAGTTCAGTTCCCAGAGCCTCCTGAGAAAAAAAAAGAAAAAACCAACTAAGGGAAGCTGATGAGGCTTAGTAACTTTTTCAATTTTCTGAGGGATAACTTCTTAAACTAAGTATTCTATATGAAACCAAGCAAACTTTAAGTTGTGAAGGCAAATGGAGACATTTTCAGACTTGCAATGATTTTTTTAAACGATTTGTCCACTAAAGCAAACAAAAAAGAGGACCAAGAAAAATAATAGCAAAGAAAGAAAGCAGTATAAGTAATAATTAAGACTCAATAATTACTGATAAAATTGCAATAAAACTTGAAATCAGAAATGATTTTCAACACTGTGGAAATATTTCTTAGCCTAGAAATAAAATTCCAGATGATTTTAAACAGACATGAATGGAAGTGGTATGGTGAAAAGATAAAAGCAGCATTCAAAAAGAATTTCTATTATATCTGGAAGGAAAGTAAATAGCTATTGATTAATTATCAATATTAATAGAAAAACATAAAATCTTAACCTAGAGAAGCAGGGAAAAACAACATAATAAATAACAAGCACAAAAAAATATATCAAGAAAACTAACAAACATAAATACCCAACTAAGAAGATAGGCACTCTCAGATTCAGTGAAGATATATCTATAGCAAAATAATATTTTTAAAGTAAGTTTTATCTCAACTTCAAAAAATAAAATAACAGACAAAAGGCAGCTTAACAAATTATGGAAGCATTACTTTAAGAAATTCTGTCCAGGCACATTTATCTCATTTAATCCTAAAAACAAACTCAATTGTTTCTCCAATGTTCAGAAAGATACATAAATGAGCAGAGGTTGGTTAAATGACATGACCTAGGTCTCCTTGGTAATGAAGAAAGTGAAGGAAAAAGTGCTTAATCATATTCATATTTCATAAAACTAAATATTACAATATTACTGTTAACTATAGTCTATAAGTTGCATTAGTTGTGTTTTTCCCATATTTCACCATATTCTTAATACTTTGTAGTAGAACATTCTTGTATTTATATTATTAACCACAAAGCAGACAAAATCCACCACTAAATCAGTTATACATTCCCTAGATTATCCTGTCTTTCAATTAACATTAACCTCCCTAGACTACCCTTTCCAGCCAATCATATTTCTAAATCAGCAGTGTTTGTTATACTCAATATAATGTGCTATCATCAACTCTATCCAGTACCACATACTCACAATCGACCTTATTAAACATTCTACATACATTCAGCATCAGCTCCCCCTTCTCAACCCACATTCTGTCTCCTACTAACCTTTATTCTATAGTCTAACTCCATAAGCTTACTCATCGTATTTAGTCCACATCAGTGAGACCATACAATATTCGTCCTCTTGCATCTGGCTTATTCCTCAAGGTTCATCCGTGTTGTCATGTGCTATCCCATTCATTTCTTCTTCTTTTTTTTTTTTTTCCACCATCTGGCTAGAACTGTATTCAGAAATAAGCATCCTATATAATTTGACATAGTTAGAATAGTTATTTCTGGGTTACTGTAATAAATATTTGTCAAAAATAGCAATCCTCTCAATAGTCACACAGACTTATTTCATTCATTAAAGACTTCCAAAAAGAACTCCTCTGTATCAAAAAATTTACAAACACCACAAGAAAGTTGAATTATGGTCTATGCAGAAGAAGGAAAATTTTGCTGGGAGAAATCCTAAGGTAGCAGTTTCCCTGTTCCACTTTTTATTGATATACTTGATAAAGACAGAACTAGTTTCATTTTGCTTTTTGGCACTTTATCTGAGAGGAAACACAAAAAAACAATAGTCTTAGGAGAAAAACTGCTTCCCTGTTCTCAAGTATAAGCTTTTTGGATAAAGGCTTCAAATCTTTAAGAGATGAGAAAAGTAAGCATGCATTCTATCACACATTTCAACAAACAGGTGAAAAACTCAACAGTCATCCACATTATTGTATACTCAAATATGCAATAAACTTCATGTTGTGAATATTTTATCTTCATCATAATTTTAAGAATATTTTGCTCTAGAAATCCAAAAGTAAAACTTCCACATATATATTATATTAGGGATTCTCCATGATTAACATTCTGGATATTGTAACAATAAGAGGCCAGACGTGACCATGTCTATCTCGTAAAGAGCACTGAGGAGGAGTGGCAGGAGAATGGATCACCCCTGTTTGTTTTATGTTCACTGCTTTCACTAAGTCCAGCAGATGAAAAACAGTGGTCACTCACTTGTGTCCAAATAGCCAGACAACTTTCCCTGGCTGTCAACCATTTATACAACTTCTAAGTCTTAAATAGTCAAAGAAAGACTGTGGTGGCCCTTCTCTTCTGGTCCCTTTACCACACCTCTGTCACTTAGAACATTACTTATAATATTCTGCAATCCAAAATACGCAGGTAAACACAAGTTTCCTAATTTTTACTTAACCAAATAAATTTTAAAACAGACAAAATACTTTAATTCTGATAACACAACCTTAGTTTTAATATGCATCCAAACATTTTAAATTACTCAAACATGAGCATTGGAATTGTGTGTGCTATTTGGAAGAGAACTACTGACTTTATTCTCCAGAAGGAAAATCAAACCTGCAGCATGGCATTATACTGGAACATTTTAAACATGGTGACGTGTTCTTATCTTCTAAACTTCAAGAAAGCTGCTTGTACAGACTACGTGATGAATATCTGCCCCTGTTAAACAAGCACGACTCTGATGTAGGAGAGAAGCCAAAAACTGAGTCACTCCGCGTCTTTCTGTTGCTTCCACCTGCTAGCATAGTGGCCACTCCCATAAATATATTTAATGTATCCATGTAGATCACATCACCAAGTTGATGGAGTCGTGCCTCTGACCTCCATACAGTGGTGCCCCTGCGGCTGCCCTGATTACTTTCTGGGTGTCCTACAGGAGGAACAGGCTGAAAAGAGCCAATCCACGTAAACGGCCACCGAGTACAGAGTAGCGCCCGCCACTGTGGTAGGTGAAAGAAAGAGATCCCAGGGAGGACACTCCCAGGGGGCACCCATGTTCATGAACTTCTCGCTGGGAGCACACGTGGCCACCGTGGAGAGGCCGCCCACAATGCCGCTGTGGACCAAGCAGCTCTGATGCGCAGCGGAGGTGACCCGAGACTGAGCATTTCAGCTGTGCGCACCGCATGCTGGCGGCAAGGACTGTGTCCCCAGACACTACCTTCCCGTGTTCCACCCAGCTTTCACCAAGGCGCCCCCTGATCTGAAGAGCTCCATCACAAAGAATCAGTGGCTCTTAACACCTAGCTGGGACTATACCAGCAGGACAAGAATTGGGATCCGGCGTGGGAAAACTGGCCAAGAACTCAAGGATGCATCATTGGCGGCATCAGTAGAAAAAATATCAAAAATTGATGAGATGGGAAGACGGTGTGTTGCTGGAGGAGCCTTGTGCTACCGTGGCCTGGGACTGTCTAATGAGAGCTATTGAAGAGGCTGTAATTTGGCCTCAGGACGTGAAGGAGAGAATTCATCCCACCTACATGTACTTAGCGGGAAGTATTGGTTTAGCAGCTTGTCTGCCTTGGCAGGGAGCAGGTCTCCTGCTTTGAGCAGCTTCATGAGGAGAGGCTCTTGGGTGACGATGGGGGCCACCTTTGCAGCCATGGCTGGAGCCGGCGTGCTGGTGCGCTCCATCCCTATGACCAGAGCCCGAAGCCCCCGGGTGGCTGCTGCATTCCGGTGCCGTGGGTGCCGTGGTGGCTCCCCTGGCCATCTTAGGGGGCCTCTGCTCATCAGAGCTGCTTGGTCCACAGCCGGCATTGTGGGCGGCCTCTCCACGGTGGCCACGTGTGCTCCCAGCGAGAAGTTCATGAACATGGGTGCCCCCTGGGAGTGTCCTCCCTGGGATCTGTTTCTTTCCCCTACCACAGTGGCGGGTGCTACTCTGTACTCGGTGGGTTGGCTCTTTTCAGCCTGTGCCTCCAGGCCACGGAAACAGGCGCGCTCCGCTCCCGGATCCTCCCCCGGCCACTTACAGATCCTTTCTTCTTACAGCGAAATAGCAGTCCAGCGTAGGCATAGACCGCGTCTTGTTTCTCCATTCATGAGTTGATCTGCACTTAGGTTGTTTCCATCTTTTAGCAATTATGAATAATGCCGCGATGAACATCAATATGCAAATATCTGTTCGGGCCCTTGCGTTCACTTCTTCTGAAAGTATTCCTAGTGGCAGGTTTGCTCGACCATACAGAAGTTCTATATTTAGCTTCCTGAAAAATCGCCAAACCCTCTCACGCAGAGGCTGTACCACAGACCTTATCACCTTCTAAGCTGCTAGTCAGATTTACTGATTTATTATCTGTGTTATGTATGTATCTCCTGCCAAAGGGCAGGGAAACTGTCTGCTTTGTTTCCTGGCTGTAAGCCTAGTGCTTTGTGGAATTAATTGAATAAATGAAGACTATGTCATTACCAGTTAGGATTTCCTCAGAAATGCAAAGATGGATAAACATTAGGAAATCTATTGTTGGAATTCACTACATCACCAGATTTTAAAGGAAGCCCGTATTACCAACTTAAGGATTTGAAGCAATTACACACTCATTTTTTATAATTAAAAATAAAAATATTTTGCCATGCTAGGAATAGAATAAAGCTTCTTTTACTTGATAAGAGAATTTACCAGAAACTAAAGAGAACAACATTCTTAATTTGTTAGTCTTAGTTTTGCCACAGTGCTATGACAAATGCCACACAATGGGTTGGCTTAACAACAGGAACTTACTGGCTCAGGTTTCAGAGGCTAGAAATCTGGCTTCCTCTCAGGGTCTGCAGGTCCTGGCTAGGGGGCAATCCTCGTATTCCTGGACCTTCCCATCACATGGGGAAGTTCTCTCCTTTCTCTTTCCAGATCCAGCTGCCTTTTGTCTCTTCTCCCTTGGCTTTCTCTGACTCTGGCTTCCAGTTCAGTTCTCTTTATAAGGCCTCCAGTAACCCAGATAAAACCCAACCTCTTTCAGTTGGACCACATCTTAACTAAAAATAACATCTTCTAGAGGTCCTATTTACAATGGGTTCACACTCAGAGAAATACAGAAGAAGGTTAAGAACATGTCTAAATTGGGATACTTTAACCTACCACAGTGGTGAGGGCATTTTTATTACAGACAAGAAAAAGACAAGAATCCAAATTCTCACCACCACTTTTCAACACCACAAGGAAGGTATAGGTAGTGCAACACCACAAAATGAAATAAGTGTAAGAGACAAAACAGCCACTAGTTGTAGGCAATGTAATCTTTCTCCTAGAAAATCCAAAAGAATCAACTGTTCAAAGAGTTAGAGCTAGTAGGGGAACACAAGGGACCCAAATATAAAATCAAAAGCTTTCCTGTGAACCAAAAATAGCTCATTAGTAAATTTAAGAGAACAACTATCCCACAATCAATATCAAAATAAATTATTAAAATTTAAATAAAACTTAATAAATTCTTTAGGAGAAGGACTGGAGAGTTAAATTAATTACATCTAAAAATTAACCCAAGTAATATTAAGACCTGTAAAAAAATGGTGAAACATTTCTGAAATAAATTTCTCATGAACAGAAAGATGCAAATTTTAGAGCTAGTTCTCACCAAAGTAATCAAAAAGTAATTCTTTTCTAATAAAAATATCAGTCTAATTTTAAAAGAAATTTGACAGCTGATTTTAAAGTGCCTAGAACATAAAACTATCATGAGTAGTTAAGGAAGATTTGAAAAAGTAACATTAAAATAGACCACTTTTATGAGCAAGTAGCAAAATGATTAGGAAAAAATATATGTACAGAAAGAGAGAGAATGATAAAGCAAATGTGGCAAATTACTAAAAATTGATGAAACTGGGTGAAGTGTAAATGGGAGTTCCTTGTACTATTCTTATAACTGTTCTGTCATCAAATCTCTGACCTACTCTTCTGCCTTGTGCTTTCATTTCAAGGATTCGTATGATTAGTTTGGCCCACCTGGATAATCCAGGCTATAATCCCATCTCAAGTTCCTGAAAAGTCACTTTTGCCATGTATGGTGAAATATTTACAGGTTCCAGAGATTAGAAGATGGATATCATTAGGGGAACATTCTTCTGCCTTCCACTGTATCTGATGAAAGTTAATGGGAAAATGCTATTTTTTTTCTATAATCCTTCTCGGGAAACTCAGCAGTACATGCACTAAAAAATTAGAGTTGAATTTCTCTCTCTCTGATGCCATAGGAAAATAAATTCCAGACGGTTGAAAATTAAATATTCGTCTCAAAAATGGAATAAGACAATAGAAGAAACCTAAGGAAAAGCAAGTAGAAAATCTATTATACTAGCATAGAGAAATTTATTAAATCATATAGTATGTACTTAAAATGTATTTGGTTAGAGGTTTACAAAGGCAAAAGCATGCAGGTACATGTGCACTCAGCTATACTTGTTATGCTAGGTTAGTTCAAACAAAATATCCTAAATTAATTGATTTAGAAGAAGTCTTTTTCAACAGGCCTGGCCTCTACTGAAGTTCTTAAATACTCAGTGCATTGCCTCTCAGCAGCTGCAGTAAAAGTTGTGGTTTGAAATTCTGTACCCAATCCTAAGAGAAATCTCTTAAAACATCAATTATTGAAGGATAATTTCTTAACACAAAAAAAAAAGTGTCGTTGAAAATTTTCATATGAAAATTCAAAAAAACTGAGTAGGATATGAGTAGAGTAGAAATTTAGTAGAATGGGGCTTGAATCTGGGTTGCTTGGGAGCCTTAACGAGGGCTAAGGAGCTTACATTGCTCCCAGCTCTAGTAGTTCTCTACTTTCTCTTAACCTTTACCTTCATCCTTGACTGGTAGCTCTTTTTATTTCATCTGGTGATACTGTTTCTGATATTTACTCTGTCATGGTACATTGCAAACTCCTAGTCATTATCATTATTGAAAAATGTTAGGAAAAGTGCCTTGGTTAAATGACACTTTTATAACAGGCATAACAAAATCAATATTAAGAAAAAAACCTGTGCATAGAGGCTGTTGACCTAAGGAGAAAAAGGGAATTTGGATGTTCTCTAGCTCTTCCATCCATCTTGAAATCATACAGAATGGTGAGACTCTATCCAGGTGCAGAGCCCATTCTTAAGCATCTCTGGTGTACTAGTCAGCCAAAGGGGTGCTGATGCAAAATACCAGAAATTGGTTGGTTTTTATAAAGGGTATTTATTTGGGATAGAGGCTTATAGTTACCAGGCCATAAAGCATGAGTTACTTCCCTCACCAAACTTTGTTGCCATGTGTTGGAGCAAGATGGCTGCCGACATCTGCCAAGAGTTCAGGCTTCCTGGGTTCTTCTCTTCCCGGGGCTTGCTTCTCTCCAGGCTCAGGCTTGCGTCTCTCCACATGGCCAGCTGTAGACTATCAGGCAAATGGCTCAGCTCTTTTCCCAGGGCTCTCCTTCCTCATGACCAAGCTCTTCTGTGTGCCTACTTCCCCGGGCTCCAGCATTAAAACTCTGCATTCAGAGCTCCAACTCTGTCTTTTCCATGTCTTTTATCTCTGAATCTCCACCCACCAAAGAGGGGGGGGACTCAACGTCCTACTGATGTGACCCAACCAAAGCCCAAATCATAATTTAAGCAAGTAAAAGGGAAACCTCTGAATCCAATATAATCTAATATGCCCAGAAGAAAAGACCAGTTCACAAACATAATCCAATATCTATTTTTGGAATTCCTAAATAACGCCAAACTGCTACATCTGGAAAGCATTGACAAATCTCACATATGGGGAGGTGGGGTCTGAGGAACACGGCTTTCAGAATGATATTTATCCTCCACTCCAATAGTCTAGTCCCTAGACTTGTGTTAATGAATGTACTTTGGTTTCATTTCCTACCATACTTGGCTCACTTGATCAGTTCATATTGTGTTAACCAGCTAACTAAAACAAATAAATTTTGCTTAAACTGCTACTTGCATAATTAACTTTTTAATCTAATGCAGAACCTCATACCTGGTTGATTATAGCCTTGAACTAAGAACTTTTCAAATTCCGATTTTTGGTATCTACCAAATTTAATATAACGTCTACCTTTCTGTCCTCAAAAATATTAATAAGGATATTCTCTCTTTCTCCTCACAACAGACACATATTTAGTTTAGTTTTGCCAACTTTTAATGAAACTATTGTATTAGTCAGGGTTCTCTCGGGAAACAGAATCAACAGGCGATATATGTCAATAATATGAGATTTTATAAGAGTCTCTCACGCGACCGTGGGGATGCACAAGTCCAGGTTCCACAGACAGGCTGCAAGCCAGGGGCTCCGATGAAAGTCCAATGAAGGTCCTTGATGAGTTTCTGGGAGAAGTTGGCTGTCCAATGACGAGCTGGATAATTCTCTCTGAATGTTGAAACCACTTCCCCTTTTAAGGCATTCAACTGATTGGATAAAAGCGTCACCCATTGCTGATGCAATCTCCCTGATTGATGCAGATGTAATCAGCCATCCACGCAGTAAACTCACTGGAGATCGAAGTCCATAAATGCTCTTATATTACAATTAGGCCAGTGTTTGCTGGACCAAACACTTGAACACAATTGCCTGGCTGAGTTGACACATTAGCCTAACCAGCACAACTATCATAAATATTAGTGGTTATAACTTTCTTTGCTAAGGTACCAAATCATTTATTTAATAAACACATCTAAAATTATGTAACTCATTGTCATTTATTAATTTAAACATTCAGCTTTACACTTTCATTTAGTGCCTACTATATATCAGGAATTGTATGTGTTGCTAAAATACTGAGATAAAAATGGTACAGATCCTACCTTCAATGACTCAATCTAATAGAGGAAAAAATCACACACACACACACACACATACACAGTGTGCTATATTCTATAAAAGATATTTATATTTGGTGTATGTGGTGGTTTGAAACTATATGTACACCCAGAAAAACATGTTCTTAAATCTACTCCATTCCTGTGGGTGAGCCATTGTAAGTAAGACCTTTTGATGAGGCTGCTTCAGTTAAGGTGTGACCTGCCTCATTCAGGATGGGTGTTAATCCTATTACTGGAGCCCTTTGGAAGAGAATGAAATTCAGAGAGAGGAAAATGCATGAAGCAAGAAACTGAAATCAATAAAACCCAGAAGAGAAGAGAGAGGCCAGCAGATGTACCATGTGCCTTGCCAGGTGGCAGAGGAGCCAAGGATCGCTGGCAGCTGGTCTTTGGGAAGAAAGCATCGCCTTGCTGATACTTTGATTTAGACATTTTCTCAATCTCAAACTGTAACCTAATAAATTCCCATTGTTTAAGCCAACACATTTCTTGGTATCTACTTTAAGCAGCCTAGGAAACTAAAACAGTGTAATTAAATAGTCTCCAATAATTTATTTAGTCTAATTTTATGCTCTTTTAGCTCTGGAGTGTCAATTATGTGTATTATTTCTTCCTCTTAAAGATTTCATATTAGATAAAAGAATATTGTTATCAGTGTTAAATTGTTATCAGTGTTAAATTTCCTGAATTGATTACACTTATGTAAAAGAATATCCTTGTTCTTAAGAAATATCCAAGGAAGCGGGTGTGGCTCAAGATATTGGGCTCCTGTCTACCATATGAGAGGTCCAGGGTTCAATTCCCGCGGTCTCCTGGTAAAGACAAGCTGGCCCACGCAGCAAGCTGGCCTGAGCAGAGAGCTGGCCCATGTGGACAGCTGGCCTGCGCAGAGTGCTGGCCCATGCAGGAGTGCTGGCCCGTGCAAGAGTGCTGGCCCTGACAGAGAGGTGGCACAGCAAAAAAGAGACACGACACAGAGGAGAGACAAGAGATACAGCAGACCAGGGAGCTGAGGTGGTGCAAGAAATTGAGCGCCTCTCTCCCCGTCCAAAAGGTCCCAGGATCGGTTCCCAGTGCTGCCTAAAGAGAAGACAAGCAGACACAGAAGAACACACAGCAAATGGACAGAGAGAGCAGACAATGGGGTGGGGGGGTGAGGGGAGAAAAAAAAAAAAAAATTTTAAAAAAAAAAAAAAAAAATCACTGAAGCATAAAAGAGTAAAGGGGCATGGTACATATAGACCATACTCAAAATGATTAGGAAAATATAGAAAGAGAGAGAGACAGAGAGCAAGAAGGAGAGAATGATAAAGGAAACATGGCAAATTATTAAAAATTGATGAAAATGGGTAAAGTATATTCTATTCTTGCAACTATTCTGTAAATTTTAAATTATTTTAAAATTCAAAATTACTAATACCTAAGCCATATTTTATTCCAATTTAATCAGCATCTCTGGGGATGCAATCCAGGCAAAGCTTTTGTGGGTTTTTTTTTGTTGTTTTTTGTTGTTTTTTTTTTTTAACATACAAGATAATTTAATGTGCAGCTAATTTTGAAAACCAGAGAATTAAAAATACCCATAAGCATGGAGAATAGTTAACACACTTTCCATTGTATCATAGCTCTACTGATGTCAGACAAAGTACTGTGTTCCAGATAAGAAAATACCAAACTCTAAACAGAAGGCTCATATTATTCCAACTGAAAACAGCATAAAGAAAAAAAGAGAGGGAAGCAGATGTAGCTCAAGTGGTTGAGCACCTGCTTCCCATGTACTAGGTTCTGGGTTCAATCCCTGGTACCTCCTAAAAACAAAGAAAAAAAAGAAAACAAAACAAAAAGGGTGTGTATATAAATATATAATGTCAGGTCAGCAAAAAGTGACATGCAATATCTGCTCTCCCTTCTAGACTCCCAAAGCACCTCCAAATACTTTTGGTCTTTGATTGAAAAAGGCAGGATATGACTCTTGGCCCACTTAATCCTTCAGCCTTGGGATTTTCAAATTTATGGAGTTTGACATAAAAACTCCCATGTGTTTCACAAAATATGTGCTGCTCTCGTATTGAGGGAAGTCTGATACTTTTTTATTTCTGACAGAAATACCTCAAAGTTTGCGTTTTGCAATAGCACTTGTTTTTCAAGCAAGGCCATCTTGGTTCCAAATAAGGAAACTCAACTAAAATTAGCTTAAGCAAAAAAGGAAAATTGCTGATGCAAATATGTGAATATTTGGGACTTCAAATATGACTGATCCACTGACTCAGAAATGTTATTTAAAAGCTTTAAACAATCTCCCAACTCTCTCCAAAAACTATCTATGGCACAGGCTGGATACTATGATTGGCCCATATTATATCAGATGCCAAGGCCATTGACTTGGGGTTGGGCAACTATGATTGGAAGCTCTTCTGGGGACCACAGTGATTGAAATAGCTTCCCCACGAAAGGGAGGTTGGCAGGCTAGCCAACAAATCAACACCTCTCCTATAGTTTCAGCACTATCAGCCCCATCACATTTTAACCCCCACCCCCTTCTCTTATGTTATTTTGTTCAATTTTGGAAAGGGCAGGAGTTCAAAAGTCTTGTTTGTATGCTCCCATCTCTCTTGTAATTTCCTTCTGAGTAAAAAATTTCTCACTTTAAGAACATGTCTACAGGGAAGCGGATGTGGCTCAAGCGATTAGACTCCCGTCTACCATGTAAGAGGTCCAGGGATCGACTCTCAGGGCCTCCTGGTGAAGGCAAGCTGGCTCGCATGGCAAGCTGGTCCAAGCGGAGAGCTGGCCCATACAGAGTGCTGGCCTGCACAGGAATGCTGGCCCATGCAGGAGTGCTGGCTCAAGTGGAGAGCTGGTGCAGCAAGATGATGCAACAATAAGAGACGCAGAGGAGAGATAATAAGAGATGCAGCAGACCAGGGAGCTAAGGTGGTGCAAGAGATTGAGCACCTCCCTCCCACTCCTGAAGTTCCTGGATCAGTTCCCGGTGCCACCTAAAGAAAGACATGCAAACACAGAAGAACACACAGAGAGCAGACAGCAAGTGCAAAAAACGGGGATGGGGGGCAGTAAATAAATAAATAAATCTTTTTTAAAAAACAACAACAAAAAAATGTCTACAGATTCCCTATAACCCAAAATGCAATTCATCTGACCCAGGTAACTTCGGTATATTTGAAGTGATACGGGTTCTCCTACTTCCTTATACTGGCTTCCCCCAAATCAAGGAGTGATTCAAGGGAAAGATAGAAAGAAAGCCAGAAAGTGCCCCCAAGGCTTTTTTTACCCTAATGTCATCACTTCTGCCATATTCTATTTGCTTGAAGGGAGTTCACTCCACACTCTAAAAGAGAGAAATTAAGCTCTACCTCTTGAGGAAGGAGTATCAAATAATCTATAGATGTTTTACGGAAGCCACCACTGGAGGCACTGACTTTCCTCATGTGGAATTATACTGTGTGTCTCTCATAAAAATTAATACTTGCCTTAGCGGAATTATCTGCTTCCAAGATTTAAAAACAGGCAAACAAACAAAAACTGAATATTTAGCCTCAATGAACCTTGGAAGCGATTTTGAAATGCAATTTGGGGACCCACCTTCACCCACATTCATGGAACTAAACCTTATCCTTCCCCTTTGGATTTGTCAGTTTCTGCCCAGAAGATCCCCCTTAGCATCAAGCAAACGGTGTTTGAGCTTACAAGTCATAACAAGAGCCTGAGCAGCAGAATGAACTTCTTCTGTGAGGGGAACCATGGTAAAGCAGATGGTGACAAGTACAGAAATGGAAAATGTTCTTCTTAGGGGAAACCTAAGAAGACCTAAATTTTCCAGCTAAGTTAGACAAAGTTACCATCTCTGTACCTCCCATGTATACCACTGTCCCTTAGAAAGTTTTGCTGGTTTAAAGAACTATATGCTCCTCCCTAACAGCCAATTTATTTGATCTTTAACATAATGGAAACACAGAAGATATTCAGAGAAGAAACAGTAAATCTAACAAATTTTCCTGCAGGGACTCTGGTGTGAATAGGGCTGGGAACATAAGATTATAGATTGTTGGAAATGGGAATGAGAGGTTAGGAAGAGTGGAGAAAAACCCTGTGGGCACAATAGAGAATAAGGCTTATTCCTGGATGCCTCTCCAAGCAGTAAGTGACTTCTTTCAAGAAAGAAGAAGAGAGGCTTACCATACTCAGGTCACAATTATTTGGTTGTGGGCAGTAGAATTGTCAACTCCCAACCCTCCACCATTCATCAAAGGTAGATTTGAGGGGAGCAGATGAAGCTCAAGTGGTTGAGCTCCTGCTTCCCATTTGTGAGGTCCTGGGTTCAATTCCTGGTACCTCCTAAAATTTTTTTTTTTTTTCCAGAGTAGAACTGATCAAAAGAATTTAATTAGAACCAGCATGGTTTTTAGCAAAATCACAGCAGAAATCAGTTTCAGTCCTCAGTAAGAGCAAGAAAGAATCCAATGCTCCTTAGTACTACAGTGGCAAACCACTGTTCTAAAGAGTAGGGTCAGAGACCTGTTAGTAGGAGAATATTTTAATTTTAATATGAGTTTAATATATATTGTCTTCAAGAAAATTTAATTAGAGATATGTCTATTGCTTGTGATATCAGTTAGGAATCTTGTGACTGAATTTGGAGAAAACTCAATTCCAAATGGCTTCAGTCAAGTTTGAGAAACACCGGAAGGTCCTATGAGGCTATAGGTCTGGGATCTGGCTCAAATACGCTGTACCTTGAAGACAGAACAAGGTAGAAGAGCTGGATAAGGGAAGATTCTTCCCTGAAAAAAACTGCTCTGCTTTAATTACTCTTTTTGCCATGCCCTCACTTTCACTGGGCTATTCCTGAGAGCTCAGCTTCCCTTTCTAAAATTCCTACCTGTGACTCTTCCTTAGATTAACTCTGTCCTCATGAAGCATCCCAGGTACCCCAAGCTTCAAATATCCTCTTACCATTTTATCACCCTGAGTCTTGGTCCCCTTATCCTGAGTCTCTCCTTACCCCATGCCCTCACCTCAACTCTGATCATCCTGGTTTTTGAACCCTTCACTTAAACTCCCATTTGAACTTCACCGTATAAATTAGATGTGACAATTAGCTCCCCATTTTTGGCTATAATCTTGAATTCTCTTATGACCATAATACTGATTTTCCTACTGTTTAATGTGCTCCAAGTTATAAAAATGCAAAGAAACAAAAAAGTTGATTCTTGGCCAAGATATGGGTCTAAATTATAAGCTTTAAATTACACTTGGAGAGCAAGGGTTTCCTACTGGTGATTAAAATTTCTTGTGTTTGAGAGTGAGAAATAATCCTTAAGAGGAAAGCAATGGGAAAATGCTTGCTAGGACCCCGAGAAGAGGGCTACAACTTGGCCCCCACCCCCAAAATCCTACAGCAGATTTGAAGCACACAGGAAGGAGTAGCAGACCCACAAGTAAATCTGAAAGCAAGGAGACCTGTGACTGGCCTCCTGAGGAAGCCTGAGAAGGCTGATGAGAGAAAGCACATCAGGAAGCTGCACAGTAGAGTAGAAATGGATTCATAAAGAAGTTTAGATAAATGGCCCCTGTCTACACCAGCATGGCACAGGCAGGGGCAAAGTCCTTTCCCAGGTGACCAAAATGAACATGGCCTAGAAGATGGCCAGCCTAGAGAGTCTGGTCATCCTCTTGACAGAGGGACACAGTAATGGCTGCCAGGGTGGACGGACAACCAAATCCTGGCAGAACCTTGAAAGTCTCAAGCAAAGCCAGTGTGGAAAGGACGGCCATGAAGGTGCAGTAGCAGCTGAGGGATCATCAGGCACTCCCCAGCCCCACCGAGGTCCTGATGCTCGGAAGCAGCATGGAATTAACGTGCCACCTCAGGAAGAAGGATGGGTGGGATTGGGAATGGAAAGTCCCTGAGATAACTGGGTTTACCTTGAATGGACTAAAAGTAAACAAAATTAGGGCAAGAGACAGAAATTACCTTCAAATAGAGAAAAACAAATCAAGTGATATTTTTCACCCACTTGGGCTTATAACCTTTGAATTTCATACTCACGGCATAATTAAACAATAGCAGCCAGCGGTGAGATAGACATGTACAGGCATGAGATCTAAGAGGCATTGAGGGACAGCCAGAAGGCAGCATGCTTAACCGAAGACGGGAAGGATGGGTAGACTTTAGACAACAAAGCTGATGGACAGAATTTCCATATTGAGAAAACAACATGTGTAAAAGAGTAGAATTGGGATAAAGCATGGAACTCTTGAAAAATAGATTTTGAATGTGGGTGGAACATGGAGCGGGATGTGGGAGTGGTGAGAGGCAGTATGCAAGTGTTAAGCTGGAGTTCTGAATCCGAAAGTCTGTAGAACAAACTTCCTGTTCCCAGGAAATGCAGGAATAAGAAGTTAAGCATCTGTTTTAGTTTCTTAAAGCTGCTAGAAGCCGTATACCAGAAATGGGATGGCTTTTATAATGGGAATTTATTAGGTTACAAGCTTACAGTTCTGAGGTTTTAAAAGTGTCCAAATCAAGGCATCAAGTATAGCTCTCTCCCCGAAGGTCAGATACAGGCAATCCTGGACTCCTGCACGGGGCAAAACATCTTAACACAAGGACAAGAAGACTGGAAGAGGAGATGATAACATACAAGCAGTGTAGGCAAAATTGTGGAGCTGGAAAGACTGGATGAAAGTTAACCGAGATATTACAGGAAAAACTAAAACCGGACATGTAAAGGAGGGTAGCAGTGCGAATCATTTTACTCTACAGAACCCCAGAAAATCAATTGGCTTGTTTACAATATCACATTTTCCTACCCAGAAGTTTAGTACCTCTCTCCATTTATTCATATCTTAGCGTATAATCTGCATCAAAGTTTGGCCATTTTTCTTCTAGTGAGTCCTATACCATTCTTGTTCTTTGATCCTAGGAATTTTGAGTTGTTTTTATAGTTCTCTCTCTCTCTCTCTCTCTCTCTCTCCATTGTATTTCCTATTATAAAATGTACTTATAGAATGTATAGTACACTTATACTTCCCAAAGTTAATTCTTCCCCAAGCTATACACTTTATAAGTCTCTCAAACATGTTAAGCTTTTGTTCCTTCATCTGTAAAGTGAAAAATAATGCAGGAAACCACCAAAGGGCTATTGTGAGAACTAAAAGAGCTAATGAATATAAAGCATTTTCGCCATGCTAAGTATGCACATATGAGAATTTAGTATTATGATAAAGCTATTATCATAGATTTTAAATAGATAAAATTTAGCTATTCACTATAGTCTGGTGACAATTACCTATTCAATTAATTTTTTAAATAATTTTAGAGCTATACTTCATACCAGTCACAAAAATTAATTTCAAATGGATTAAAGAGATTAACATGACTTTTAAAAATATTTGTATGTTTATGATGCTGAGGTAGAGAAGCAGAATAGGGAGTTTATGATGGTTAGATGGAAAAAGCATTCCAGCACAGACACAAAACGCGTAGAGCTTTTTTTTTTTTTAAAGGTTAAGATATTTGATTACATCAAAATGTTTATAACAAAAGGTACTGCTAACAAAATTTTAAAGACATTTGACAAATTAAGAGAAAATATTTACAGAATATATATTATATAAAGGATTGATATCTATAAAACATAAAGAAATTAAACCAAACAATAAGAAAACTATAAAAATCAAAATAGACAAATATTATTGCAGAACAGGTACTCAGACTAATATGAGACTGTTAGCATGATTCCCAAAGGCATCTGAGCTCCTGATTATGAGGCTGAAGAGCTGAGGGTGGTAGTGTGTTCTTGCCTGAATGTATGGCACTTGATTCTGTGGTCATATTGTAAATTATAAAACTCTGAGATAGATGGTGGCCCTGGTCAGATAAAGATTTATGTGGCATTAGGCCACATCGGCCAACACACTTGCTCAACCATCTCAGCCTGACTTATGAACTGCTGAGCCTGGAGGGGGTAGTTCAGTTTCCAGAAAATCTGAAGCTTTTGGGGGCTCAGCACCCAGCACCTCCACTGTCCTGGGCGATGGCTCTGGTCTCTCTGCCATATTCTGTCTCCCCTCTCTACTCTTTGAACAAGTTAACCTTATTTGATCCATTCAAATGGTGCCTGTGAATGCCCTTTCCACCAATCAGGGCCAAATATGGCCAGTCGGCTCACACACAAAACGGACACATACACCACTAATAATCATACAAAAAGAAGTTCACCCTCACTAATAACCAGGAAAGCTTACAGTAAGATAAAGTACCTTGTTTGCATACTTGAGTTGCAAAAATATGAAAGTAATGAATATCAAGGAATGAAGAGTTCGTCATACAACCATTATCTTCAGGTGATGCTTCTAACACTGTAAATTAGTACAACTATTTTTAAGGCAGTATATATCAACGTTTTAAAATCGCATACTCTCTTTTATCTTCAGATTCTAGCATAGAACTTGATTTAAAAGAAAAGAAGAAAGAAAGAAAGAAAGAAAGAAAGAAAGAAAGAAAGAAAGAAAG
>JAKSZT010053837.1:1054648-1093868 GCA_026826555.1 Tolypeutes matacus
AAGAAAGAAAGAAAGAAAGAAAGAAAGAAAGAAAGAAAGAAAGAAAGAAAGAAAGAAAGAAAGAAAGAAAGAAAGAAAGAAAGAAAGAAAGAAAGAAAGAAAGAAACAGGGGAGCAGATGTAGGTCAGTGGTTGAGCACCTGCTTCCTATGTATAAGGTCTTGGGTTCAATCCCCAGTACCTCCTTAAAAAAAAAAAGAAAAGAAAAGAAAGAAACAATACAATGCAGTTGTGCTGCATAAGTTGTGGCCACTAAAGTATCATTGGAGGTGATTATAAAACATTTCCTAGAAGAAATAAGGCCCACACTGAATCTTACGGAATATTCTATAAAAGGGTTGCAATGTGGAAGAAGTCTTAGAAGCATAAAATAGCATGTTTCATTCAAGGAAAATATGCACTCATGTAGATGAACTTTTACTGTGCTCTAGAAATCCCATGGGCACCTTTGCTTTCACTAAGTGTCATAAGTATCACTAGTAAAGACACTAATAAAAATAGAATACTGTGTGTCATCTGTGTTCTACAACATCAAGCTATCCCAAATTAGAGCCAGAGCCAGAGAATTTTGTACAATCTTTTTGGGACTGGGCAGTCTGAGGGCCAACTTTCTGTGATGCTTATCTGTCCAAGGATATGTTTTCAACACGGAATTTCAAAGTTACAAAGAAAAGATCTATATTTCATTGACAACTTTAGCTAAATATCATACACAGTGGAGTGGATGTGGCTCAAGCAGTTGAGTGTCTGCTTCCTACATGGGAGGTCCCAGGTTCGATCCCCGGTGCCTCCTAAAAACCAAACCAAACAACAACAATAAACAAACAAATGAAAAACCCAACTCAGGGAGCCGATGTAGCTCAGTAGCTGAGTGCTGACTTCAGTCCCAGGCTCAACCCCCAGCCCCAGTACCTAAAAAAAAAAAAAATCACACACCACACATGTACACACACACCATGAATGATGGAGTGTGGTCTATTCTAATAGCCAGAGATACTGCTCTTCTTCACTTTGGCTTTAAGATTGCTGCCAACACACAAACACACACACCGCAGTGGAAAAACAGTCTCACCAAACAGACTGAAAATGAAAATCAAATGATGACATAATTCAGTTCTGATATCTGTGCCGATTGCTTGGACACTGTTCCTTCAAGAATGTTGCCCACGTCACATATTGTACCTATTAGACATGAGATATACTAACAACATCTTATCCACCCCATCCTGCTGGGCTAAGTTCCAAAGCGAAATGAGGGATGCAGATGACTTAATGTGAGCAAACTAAAACCCCATCTATCAGGTGATGAGGTCCATCCAGTATGCAGCACAAAGGGCCATTGTTCGATGGTTTTTATAAAGGAAGCTTCCCAATTTCTCCCAGCACAGAGGTGGGAGCAACTGCAGAGCTTCCTCCAAGATGCTGCTGGTTCTGCTTTCAGCGGGCTTGCTGGTTCTGAGCTCAGCCCAGAGCACAGATAACGGTACAGGACGGGGAGCAGGAGGTGCTGCGACTCTGCCTGGGGCTTGGGAGACCATGCGGCAACGAGAGAGCTTCTGGGGAAGGGAGGAGGAAGGGAGGAAAGAGGAGGCTGCAGACTTCTTATGACAAAGATAAGGTCCATTTTCATACCAAAGCTCTTATAATTTATTCAAAGCCCACCTGGAACCTGATGAAGAGTTTCAACCAGAGGAGAGGCGAGATAAGGTTTGCATCTCTAGAAAGGTCCCTGTGATATGAAAGAGGTGCTGGAGGATGGCAAGACTGATACAGGGAAGTCCAATCGTGAGGAAATTATAGTCATCAAAATAGGCAGTGGATGAAGGAGGCCTTGCTAGGGGATGCCTGGATACAGAGCAGAGCTATTTCAGAGAGAGACAAGAGGAGATGAAATTTGTCTCTCTCTACATGAAGATAAGCAGATATCAGGGCCCATTTTTCTCCCACTCACATTTAATATTCAGTGTGCTGTGAGCAATATTTGGAAGAGTATATCCAAATGTTTACTCCTTTTAGTCCCCTTTTTAGAAAGCATGTTAAAGTAAGCAAAGTATTTAATGAAGAAAACAAACTACTACAATATCATACTGAAATACCCAGAGCACTTAACTAATTTAGCATTAGGTGTCAAGGGATCCCAGAGAGGACAAGAGAAGGCTTTTCTATCTTAGTGTAGTGACTGACACTCACCACAGCAACAAGCCTGCCGCTCCCTGACGTCTTCCTCCTTTCCGACAGTGGCTGCCACGTTTTATATAGGGAAAGTGCCTCTTTCTCGGTAGAAGAGGTGAGCCCTGAAAGTTTCATGACTTGTCACTTCATCCTGTGCTTCTTTTCCTAGATGTCATCAACAAAGAACCCTTCACTGCAAAACCAGGTATTAATTAACTACTTAATAAATTAGTAGTTAATCCTCAATCAACTTTCTTTACCTTTTTTCTTAGCAATTTTCCAGGTTTCAGTGTCCTATGATAATCATTTTCTGCTCAGGAGTTGAGTAGTGTTAATTCCCCTAAAGACATAAGCAAATCTTACTCAACCTTGATTTTGGGGGCCAGGGCAGAGCTACCAGCTTGGATAATGGAGATGCCTGGCTTGGATGACAAAAGCAGTAGACTGCCTGTTCCCCCAGCCCAGGAGAGAGGGCAGGAGAAGGGCAAAGAGTCCTAATTTTGACTTCTCCCTCCAATTGAGAGCCTATCAACTGTTTTCCTTCTTCCCCAATATTCCTCTATATAAATATTTGGCTTCCAGTTGAAATGCAAAGAAATATGGGTCTGGGTCCCTTTTGTCTATGTTTTGTCCACTCATCTGTGTCCCTGAAGATGATAACAATTTGCCACACTTCTTCCAAGAATACTTTGTGGGCCATCTCTTCGTCCTTCTCTTCTCCCTCTTACTATTTCTATACCTGGCTTTTGGACCCAGGGGAACCAGATCTAGTTTCCAGAAAAGGTTCAGGTGCCCAAATGTTGAGTCACAGTTGGCAAGTTATTTCAGAGGCCCAAAATATAATTGGCAATATAACTGACATTTATGATTCATTTGCTTCTCTTCTGCCCATGGAGATGTGCTTTCAGAACTCTAAGAAAATATCCAAGAGCTCCTATTTGCCAACTTTAAGGGTCCAAGCTTGTCCCTTTCAATGGTGCAAAGAAACAAGACTTTCAGTGTTACCAGTAAATACATTAAGAGAAGTGATGCATGAGAAAGCAGTTGGAGGGAGAGCAGTTAGCAGCTGAGAGTTGGGTTCTTGGAATGAAGGGACTGCCTGACAAGGCCTGTAGAGGTAAAATAAAAGGAGAGTCTTCCATCAGTATGCTCATCCATTCTTGTGTGTACCCATACAGATGCAGAGGGCCCAATCCAGAGCCAAGATCAGCAGCATCAGGGACCTCCTCCTGAAGGACTTGCACCTAGACCCCCTCCTCCTCCTACAAATCAACAAGGATCAACCCTACTAGGAGGCCCTGACCATAAGCGCCTCCCACCTATTCCAGGAAACAGCCAGATACCACCACGGTCTCCCCGTGGTTGTGTGCATCGTGCCCTTCCCAAGGTTCACTACCCTAGTGATCTGAAATCAGTGACAGGTATGCCTGAAGCTCACTCTCCATCAAAGGCCCTAGCTCCTGTTCTCAGACTTGAGTGTGCCTCTGAACCACTTGGCAACATGGTGAAATGGCATAGTCCTGGAGCCCGTTCTTAAAGACTTTTATTCAGATATTTTGGGATAGGCTAGCAAGACCCTAGTTTTTGCAAGGTTGCCAAGGTAATACTGCTGCAGACTGTATTTTGAGAAGCACTGCCCCAATTTTTCTTTTTTCTGATGATTACCTGTCTAAAATTGGGTTGGTATTTAGGTTCTTTTTGGATTCTCTGCCTTCTCACAGATCCATGTCTCCAGATTAATATCAGGCCTCTTGGATCTAGTATCTCTGCTAAATGATATTTTAACTTCATGCTGCTAAATTCTATTTTTTTTAAAATAATTATGTTTAAATTAATACAGACCCAAGGCAAAAAATAAAAGTCAAACAAAGAACAGAAGGATATGAAACTAAATCTTAAAGGCATATTTCATCCTAACCTCCTCACTTTCCCCACCCCAAAAGCCAGCATCCTTAACTCTTTCTTGGACATCATCTTGGAAATATTTATGGCTATATAAGCATGTATAATCCTTTTTTTTCCACAAATGATATCATACTTTATATGCAGTTCTATACGTTGCTCTTTTCTAATAACAATATATCTTGGAAAACTTCACATCAGTTCATAGAGGTATATAGGTCTATTCAGTCTCTTATTAATTGTAAAGTATTCCATTGGGTAGCTGTGCTACGATTTTTTTCACCAGCTTTCTGTTAATGGACACTTAGGCTAGTATCAGTTTTTCACTATTATAAGAAATGTCGCAGTGATCATCTCTGTAGATATATATTTTTGAACACTTTCAATAGTAATCAAAAGATGAACAACCTAAAAATAATCATCTTGCTTATTTATCTTGTAAGCAATAATTGAGAGCACATGCTAGACATGTAAAAGCAGTGAACAAAAAAAAACTTAAGAAGGAAAGGAGAGAGGGAGGTGGAGAAGGTGGGAGGATGGCTCTCACACACCTCATTTCCAGTAATACCAGCAAGGGATTAGAAACTACCTGCCATGTAATGCCTTCCCTATAACTTTCCTCTTTGTTTGTTTCAGAAAATTAGGAGAAATATAATGGTCCTTCAGAAAGCCTTGACTTCAGATCAATACCATCATAACCATCGTCAATAGACCAATAAAATAATCAGCATCCAATTTCTGATTTCTATCTCTGTCTGGATATTTGTGAGTCTGGAATTTTAGGGCTCTTGGGAAGTGAATCATGTCCCCCCCACAAAAAGCATGTTCAGGTCCTGGTCAAAACTTTCCAGTGAATTTCCATCACTTTTATCACCCCAGAACAAAATCCTAAATTTGTTGCTATGGCCAAGGTCCTACATGATTGGGCTCCTACCCATGTTTTGGCATCTCACTTCTGAGATGAAGCTGTAAGAGACACCTTGGCTTCATCTGGGCCACTCTTCTGTTCTCTCTTGTGCTGCCCAGTCTCTCTTGCTTGCTCTCACTCGCTCTGGGGGAAGCCCACTGTGATGTAGGAGAAGACCGCCCGGTACCGTGAGTCTCCTGGCGCTGACCTCATTCAGTTTCAGAGAGGGAAGGAGAAGGACAGGACCCCAACTCAGGTCCTATCCTCTCCCCTCTTAACCTCACTCTCCCCAAATTGTTCCTCACCTGGGCGGAGGTGGGAGCAATGCTAGCGCTGGGCCTGCTTCCTCTAGAAGGCTCTGCAGTGAGGGGTCACACTCCAGGTCCCCAAGGTGCTTTCACAGTGACTTATTTAGAATGAGGAAGTGCTTATTATCTTTTGTGGTAGCTATGTTCCATAGTCACCAAGGTCACCGCTATTCCGTGTCTAAAACCACCGGGCAATTACACTTATGTTTCCTTCCTTTCAAAACTTTTGTTTTGCCAGCAGTTAATAATTAGCTTTGGGAAGCAGCTGTGGCTCAATCAGTAGGGCTTCCGTTTACCATATGGGAGGCCCCGGGTTAGCTGACCCAGAGAGCACAAGCAGCAAGGGGGGGATAAATGAATAAATAAATAAAATCTTTAAAAAAAAAAAACAAAGATGAAAAAAAAAAATTAGCTTTTTCCTCTCTTGTTTCATTTTCTTGGAACACCTACAACCAGCCTCCAACAGACCTGCAAAATCTTTCTCTATACAATTTTCCTCACCCTCAAATCTGTCAAATAATTTGCTTTTATCTTGGGCATTCCCTTCTTCTCCCTCTTAAGCAAGATTATTTATATCCTGAGTCCAGGCTTTCCTCTTTCTTGTTTTTTTTTTTTCTTTTCCCTGTGCTTGGCAGAGCACATTATACCCTAGTTTATTGCATAAGATGCAAAATGTTTTAGATTCTTCACTGAGAATGTCTTTAGTCTAGTCTTACACATGGTTGATAGTCTGACTGGATATAGGATTCTAGGTTGGAAATTATTTTTACTCTAATTTTTAAGATACTGTTCCACCAACTTCTGATTTCCATGACTGCTGTCATTCTGATTCTCACCCCTTTGTATATGACTGTTTTTTTCTCCCTGGAATCTTCAGGATCTTTACTTCCTAAAGTTTAATTTAATATACTTTGATGTGGGTCTTTTCCCCATATACTGTGCTGGGCACTCAGTACTCCAAGAAGCGGCCTTAGCTTGGGCCCTGCATTTTAAAATGTGCCCACACAAATATCAAAACCAAAGGCATAGTTTTTTTTCTTTTGAGTCCCATTAGAAAATATTTTATTTAAGATTTATTTATTTACTTACTTTTTATCCATATTTAACCCTGCCCCCCATTTCTGCTGTTTTTGCTGAACTATTCTCTGTGTCCATTTCCTGCCCTCTCTTCTCATCCTTGTCCTCCTATCTTCACCAGGATTCCATCCTGGGAACCTCCGATGTGGGAGAGGCATTCTGCCACCTGTGCCACCTTAGTTCCTGGTTTTTCGGCACGTCTCATCTTGGCTCTCCCTTGTGTCACTCTCCTGTTATGTTAGCACCTTGCTGCGTGCGGCACATCCACGCACTGGGCCTGGCGGTGCACCTGCATGTGGGGCCTGACGGCGCATCCACATGTGGGGCCTGGCGGCCCACGTGCTTTCTGTATTTTTCTTTTATTTTACCGGGAGGTCCCGGGGATCAAACCCAGGTCCCTCCATATGGGAGATGGACGCCCAACCATTTGAGCCACATCCGCTCCCCAGAAAATATTTTTAAAGTTCTGTAAGCAAATGAACAATGACGAATTATGAGAGGGGCACAGACTGAACTGGGCCCCCCATGCCTGAGAAAGTAGGATTAAAAGCTTGTAAAGAGAAGAAATTCACAACTTCTGTCCTAGGTCACTAAAGAAAGAATGGCTGCTTTTATTTAAAGTTAATCACCTCAAATTAACTAAAGTATATGTCTAGACAGACACATTCCCCCAAGAACTGCACTCCCTGCCACCCCTATATGCAGTGGTATAGTTTTGAGAGGTGCTTAGAACTTCCCGGAAATCCTCAATCAGAAGAAGCATGAGTGCTTGCTCTGGCAACACATAAAATTGGAAGGATACAGAGAAGATTATTATGGCCTCTGCACACAAATACCATGCAAATCCAGAAAGAAGTGAGGCATTAGGGAGGAAAACCTGCCTAGCAGGCTCCCACGGAAGCATGACCAGGTCAGTCCTGGGCCCCAGCCCAGCTTCCAACCTGCTATAAGTAGATACTCCCATCCCATAGCCCTCCTCTGCTTTCTTGGACTCTCAAGTCCCAGGGCTGCTGCAGAGGAATGCAAGGATCCTTCAACCTCTAGGCTAGGTTACAAGAGCTTTCTCCAAGGGACAGCCTGCAGGACCCTAAGTGGAAAGATGAGCTGAGTCCAGGATCTAGCTTGATTTATAACTTGTGTATATTTGGAAATAGAGTGTGTGGGCCTCCATTTGTATCCCTGCATGAGGAACCACAAATGTTAAGTGTGGCCTGTGGACATTCATTGGACCCCTCCAATATGGAGAATCATCATTGAGTTCTGGAAAATAGAATTGTAGTGTTTCATTGATAATCACTGCCCCGCCCAGCCAATACATTCTCTAATTTCTTTATCTTAAATTCCTGCTAGTTTAGTTTTTTTCTCGCCTATTGACAATTTTTTGCCTTTTTGTTCTATTTTGGGAGAGAGTTCCTTAACTTTATCATTTCTTGAACTTGTCATTAATTAGATATTTAGTTGCCAACATTACTTTGTTTTCAGATGGATCTTTTATTTAATAGCATCCTATTATTGTTTCAGGGATGCAATATCTATTCTTATTTCTCAGAATATATTCATTATAGTTTCTTTGAAGGTTTCTTCTGCTCCTGATAGTGTCTCTTTTTCCTCTGAATTCCCCTTCTCCTATTTCTTTGTTTGAGCCTTTTTTTATGGAGATCTTCAAATATCTGGTGATACTTTACTTTCTGTTCATGCTTCAGTTTAAACACTAAGATTATCAGAAAGCTCTATTCATAACAACAAAAAAGACAAACAATGCAATTAAAAAATGGGCCAGGAGTGGATGTGGCTAAAGCAGTTAGGTGCCTGTCTCCCAAATGGGAGGTTCCAGGTTTGGTTCCTGGTGCCTCCTAAAGAAGACAAGCAGGCACTGAGCAGATGCAACAAGCAGACACAACAAGTAGACACAATGAGCAGACACAACGAGCAGACAATGAGCAAACAACAAGCAGACAGACAAGAGAGCCATCTCAGGGGGGAAAATCGGGCCAATGATTTAAGTAGACATTTCTCCAAAAAGTCAATCAAAAGCCAATAAACACATAAAAAGATGCTCAAAATCATTACCTTTAGGGAAATGCAAATCAAAGCCACAATAAGATACCCCTTTATACATATTAGATGGCTATTATTTAAAAAATAATAATAAAATAACAAGTGTTGGCAAGGATGCCAAGAAAGAGGAACATTTGTACATTTTTGGTAGGAATGTAAAATGGTGCAGCCGCTGAGGAAAACAGTTTGGAAGTTCCTCAGAAAGTTAAACATAGAATTAACATATGACCTGGCAATCCCACTTCTAAGTATATATCCAAAAGAATTGAAAGCAGGGCCTTGTACAGATATTTGCATACTAATGTTCCCAGTGGCATTATTCACAATTGCCAAAAAATGGAAGTAACTCAAATGCCCATCAACTAATAAATGGATAAACAAAATGTGGTGTATACAAACAATGGAATATTATTCAGCTGTAGAAAGGAATGAAGTTCTGATACTTGCTACAACATGATGAGCCTTGAAACACCATGGTGAGTGAAATAAGCCAGACGCAAAAGGGTAAATATTGTAAGACTTCACTGAAATTAAATAATTATAATAAGCAAATTCAGAGTCAGAATCTAGGATATAACTCACAGGAGAGGGGTAAGGGTAGAGAATGCAGAGTAAATGCTTAAATTGTACAGAGTTTCTATTTGGGTTCATAAAGTTTTGATAATGAATGGTGATGATGATAGCACAACATTGTGAACGCAATTAATAGGACTGAATTATATATTTGAAATTTGTTAAACAGGAAAATTTTAGCTCGCATATATATTACTAGAATAAATTTTTTTAAAAAAAACAAGACTGTACAATACATACAGTGAATCCTATTGTAAATGATAGAATATAGTTAGTAATTTTTAAATGTTCTTTCATGAATTGTAATAAATGAAGTACACTAATGCAAGGTCTTAATAATAGAGTGTTATATGGGAACTCTGTATTTTATGCATGATTTTTCTGTAAACCTACAACTTCTTTAATAAAAATAAGCCAAACCAAAAAACCAGGACAAATTTTATATGACTTCATATATATGAAATAACTACAATATGCAAATTCAGAGATAGAAAGTAGATTACAGGTTACCAGGGGCAAGGGTTGGGAGAGGGGACTGAAAGTCAGTGTTTAATAGATACAGAGTCTCTGTTTGAGGTCATGGAAAAGGTTTGCTAATGGATGCTGGTGATGGAAGGAAAACATTGTGAATGTAATTAATAACATTGAAATGTGTACTTGAAAGCAGATAAAATGGTTTTATATACGATACCACAATAAAAAAGAAAATAATTTTAAAAAAGAGATGCTATGGACATTGCATGGGCTTTGTAGAATCAGGTGCCTCACAGTAGGGGAACTGGGTGTCCTGATGGGGATTTTGTTGAAAGCTTCCAGGTGCTGTCTCTGAGACATCCATCGGTGCATTTATCTAATTTATAGCCACATCTTCTTTAGGTCTATGCTGTCCAATGCGCCAGCCATAAGCCACATATGGATGTTTAGATTTAAGTGGACTAAAATTCAATAAAATTTTAAATTCAGTTTCTCAATCCACTCATCACATTTCAAGTTCTCAATAATATATGGATAGGGGACTTCTGGGAGGATGGCATCGGAGTAGGTACACAAGGCTCAACTCTCTCATAAAAACAATGGAGGAAGGGCAAGAGGCATTCTGAGGGAGCTTCTTTGGGGATCTTCAGACCAAGAGAGTGCATAGAAGTATTATTCACAATTGCTAAAATATGGAAACAGCCCAAGTGTCCACCAACCAATGAATGGATGAACAAAATGAGGTGTATACCTACAAAGGAATACTATTCAGCTGTAAGAAGAAATGAAATCATGCATATGACAAGCATGGATGAACTTTGGGAATATTGTGTTGAGTGAAATAAGCCAGACACAAAAGGACAAAAATTTTATGGTCTCACTAATATGAACTAAATATGACGAGTAAACTCATAGAGGTAAACTCTAAGAGCATAGGTTACTACGAGATAGAATGTGGCTTTAGAATGGGATCTGATGCTTAATGAAAAAGTTTTAATAAGTTTTATTATAAAAGTGTGAATAGAGTTGATGGTAACACATTATAGGGAGTATAACTAATACTGCTGATTTATAAATGTGATTGTGGCTGAAAATAGTAGTCTGTGGATGTAAATGTCAATTAAAAGGAAGCTAGAGAATAATCTAGGACGTGTATAACAGTGATTTCGGTAGTGAAAGAAGATTGTCATTAATATAAGAATTAATATAAGAATGTTCTTTTACAAAAGGTTAAGAATATGGAGATACATGGGAAAATCACAAACTAATGTAACTTAGGACTGGTAGTTAACAGTATTATTGTAATATTTTTGCAGCAATGGCAAAGAAATATATCATTCTAAGGTACAGCAATGGAGGGTATAAGGGAGTGTAGCAGTTTGGCAGTTTGATATAGTTATGAATTTTAAAAATAGATATTAGATTATGCTTGTAAACTGGTTTGTTCATCCAGGCATGATTTAGTTATGATTACGGATTTGTTTGGGTCACATCAGTAGGGCATTGAGTCCCTCCCCTTGGTGGGTACAATCTCAAAGATAAAAGACATGGCAAAGGACAGAGTTGGAGGTTTTTGATGTTGGAGTTCTGATGCTGAGATTTAATGCTGGAACCCCAGGAAGTGAACACACAGAGGAGCTTGGTTGTGAGGAAAGAGAGAAGGCCCCTGGAAAAGAGACAAGCCATTTGCCTGACAGTTCACAACTGGCCTTGTGGAGAGAGGCAAAGCCTAGAGAGCCTCATAGTCTACAGCTGACCTGTGAAGGAAATGGAGGACCTGAGCCCAGAGAGAAACAGAGCCCCGGGAAGAGAGGAACCCAAGAAGCTTGAACCCTCACAGATGTTGGCAGCCATCTTGCTCCAACATGTGGCCATAGACTTTGGTGAAGGAAATAACTTACGCTTTATGGCCTGGTAACTGTAAGCTTCTACCCCAAATAAATACCCTTTATAAAACCCAACTGATTTCTGGTATTTTGCATCAGCACTCCTTTGGCTGACTAATACAGGGAGTATGGGATTTTTTAGAACAGTAATGAAAATGTTCTAAAATTCACTGAGATGACAGCACAACTCTGATGAAAATGAAAGCCACCGAATATACACTTTGAATGGATTATACAAAGCTTGGGACTATGTAACACAGGGAATCCTGTGGTGGTAGATGGACTGTGGTTAATAGAACAAATATGAGAACATCCTCTCATGATTTATAACAAATATATAATACTAATACAGGGTTTTTTTATTCAGGTGGATTGGGGGAAAACTACACCAAATGTAAGATATGGGCTATAGTTAGTAATACTTTGACGATGCTCTTTCATAATTTGTAACAAATGTTTCACAACAATGCAAGGTGTTGGTGGTGGGGTGATGTATGGGAGCCCTGTATGATGACATGCACATTTGCTTTGTAAGTTCACAACTTTTACTATATACTTATTGTTTATGTGTGTTTATGTATGAATGATATATATCAATAAAATTAAAAAAAGAAAAAGAAAAAAGAAACCCTGAAACCACTAATCCACTTTCTGTCTCTATGCATTTGCCTGTTCTGGACATTTCATATAAATTCAGCTGTACAATTAAAAATAATAACATATGGATAGTAGCTACAATATTGGTTAGCAAATATATAAAATAGTAATATCATCACAGAAAGTTAAATTGGACAGTGATGCTGTAGACTTTAAGTTGCATGAGATAAGAACTGGGTATGGCTTTGCTCACTATTTTGCCTCCAATACCTAACACAGGCATGTCAAATATTTATTAAATGAACAAATAATGAATGTTTGATATAGTACCACTATTTCCAAAATAGAAAAAAAAAAACTGAAGATCCAACATCAGAGAAATGGTGAAATAAAAATGGACTTTTGCAATCATTAAAATGTTTGTAGTTTTTATAATAATATGGTGAAATGTTAATTAAATAAAGGTGTATTAGTCAGCCAAAGGGATGCTGATGCAAAATACCAGAAATTGATTGGTTTTCATATAGGGTATTTATTTGGGGTAGAAGCCCACAGTTACCAGGCCATAAAGCATAAGTTACTTCCCTCACCAAAGTTTATTGCCACGTGTTGGAGCCAGATGGCTCCCGACATCTGCCAGGGTTCAGGCTTCCTGGATTCTTCTCTTCCCGGGGCATGCCTCTCTCTGGACTCAGGCTTGCTTCACTCCACAAAGCCAGCTGTAGACTATCAAGTGAATGGCTTGTCTCTTTTCCAGGGGCCTTCTCTCCTTCCTCACAACCAAGCTCCTCTGTGTGCTTATTTCCCCGGGCTCCAGCATTAAAACTCAGCATCAGAACTCCAACTCAAAAACTCCAACTCTGTCCTTTGCCATGTCTTTTATCTTTGAGACCCCACTCACTAAGGGGTGGAGCTCAACGCCCTACTGACGTGGCCCAATCAAAGTCCTAACCATAACTTAATCATGCCCAGATGAACAGACCAGTTCACAAGCATAATCCAATTTCTATTTTTGGAATTCATAACTATATCAAACTGCCAAACTACTACAAAAGGTATGTAAAAAAGAATTAACATTATGCATAAAGTAAGATTACTATTATGTAAAACATTGTGTATAGAATAAGGACAGGGGGACTGAATACTAACATCAGTTATCAGTAGATAACAACTATGGGTGATAATATTTTGCCCAGAATTTTTTATGTATCAAAGTTTTCTGCAATGAAAATGTCTTTCTGTCATTATCAAAAAGTTAATTTACATGAAGTCTTGTAATGTAAACCTATGCTGTCAAAGATAACGTCACAGAGTTGTTTCTAAGAGTTAAATGCAATAATGTTTGAAAATTACCTAGCACAGTGTATGGCAATAAGAGTTCAACAAAAACATATTCATGTATTTATTGTTTTATTCAAAGAGAGTAGTTTTGTGCTTTCTCCTCCAAAACAATTTTTTAATAATGAACTATCTAATGATGAGTCTAATAATGACTTGTTAAGCAGCTGCTTTTTCCAACACTAGAAATATTCAAATAAAAGCAGAACAACCAACTAAGGGAAATGCTAATGAATGAGTACATCACAGCACATCATCGTGAACACTGATAATATCTAACTCTCTCTTTTCTCATGGAAGTGCCAATGATTCTGGACTTTGGTACAGGAAAATACTCAGCTAATTCTCTACCTTTACAAAAAGCAGCAATATCTCTAGGTCAATATTCCCTTACATTCAAGCTGTGAAACAAAGCCCAGTCCCACCACAGAGGCAAAGGCTCTAGACAGAAAATTGCCTGCTGCGTCTTTATGCATGTTGACAGTAAACCAAGTTCAATCTTCAGCAAAGATGGAGTAGACATACTGTTCCATATTCCCTCCCACTAAGTACACTTAAAATATCTGGAAATTATATATAAAAATAAATATCAGAAGTCTCTGAAAAATGGAGAGAACAAGGCAGATGGGCTAAGGACCTCAAGACTCAGGAAACAACATGGTGGTAAATTCCCTGGGATTTTTCTTTCATATATCCTAGATTTAGGGGGAAAAAGTGAGCAACACAGAAATGCCAGTGGGTACAGACCAATGAAAAACATCAAAAGCCTACTCTCTTTAGCCAAAGAACCAAGAAACAGGTGGACTAGCAAAGCAGGAAACTTTTAGACAATAACCATTGCACTCCAACCAAGTACCACAGAAAAACTGTGATGCTGAATGGGATCCTAGATTTCCACTCTTGCCAGGCTATGAACAAGGTGCCCCCACCTCCTACCCCAGGGTAGTGCCACAGAAGGACAAGTAGGAACCAGGACTTTCACCCCACCTACCAGCAATGAGCTCCTCCCTCTCCTTCACATCCATGTCAGTGGAGACCATGTCAGGATACTGGACTTTCTCTCCTAATCAGCAATAAGGAGGCACTCCTCCACTGGGACCATGTTGCTAAAGACCATGTGGGAACCAGTGTGAGGCATTCCTACCTCTCCCAGACTGGATAGATTCAGTGGAAGCTTAGTGGGAAGTCAGAACTTCCATCCCCACCCAGCAGTATTGAGGAGGCCTTCCCCTCTTTGGTGTCAATAGAGGTTGAGTGGGAAACCTGGACTTCTACCCACCCCCTTCCCCAGCTAGAATGATATCAGAGGAAGCCAGCTAAAACAAAAAAAGTTAAGTAAGATCCAGAGTCCCATAATACCTAATGTGTCCAGGATTCAATCAAAAATCACTTGTCATCCAAGAACCAGGAAAATCTCAACTTGAATTTGAAAAAGACAATGAATAGATGCCAGCACCAATATGACAGAGTTGTTAGCATTATCTGACAAAGATTTTAAAGCAGCCACCATAAAAAATGCTTCCATAAGCTATTCTGAGCATGACTGAAAAAAGTAAAAAATAGAGTCTCTGCAAAGAAACAGAAAATCAAAGCAAAAAATAGAATTTATATAGAAGAACCAATAGAACTTTTAGAACTGAAAATACTGTACAAAAATAAAAACTGCAATGGATAGGCTTAACAGCAGAGGAGGTAGTGAATATGAACATAGAACAATACAATGTTCCCAGTCTGAAGAGCAAAGAGAAAACAGACACACAAAAACATGAAGAGAACCTTAAGGGCCTGTGACTCTATAATAAAAGATCTAATATTTTGCACCATCAGAGTCCCAGAAAGAGAGGAGAAAGAGTGCAAGGCTGAAAAATTACTCAAAGAAATAATGGCTGAAAATTCCCCAAATTTTGTAAAAGATTCAAGAACCTGAGCAAAGCCCAACCAGGATAAACCCAAAGGAATCCACACCAAGACACATCATACTCAAATTTCTGAAAACTAAAGACAAACAAAAAATCTTGAAAACTGCAAAAGAAACACCATCTTACCATTAGAGGGAAAATAATTTGAATGACTGTAAATTTCTCATCAGACTTCACGAAAGCTAGAAGTGAGTGACAAAACATTTTCAAATGTTGAAAGAAAAATAACTGTCAACCCAGAATTCTATATACAGTGAAAATATCTTACATGAATAAAGAGGAAGGCACGGCATTCTCAGCTGAAAGAAAACAAAAGGAATTTGTTTTCAGCAGACCTACCTAAAAGCCTTCCTAAAAGAATGGCTAAAAGAAGTTCTTTAAACAGGAAGGAAATTATAAAAGAATAAATCTTGAAACATTAGAAAGAAATAAAGAATAACAGAAAGGTGGAAATTGTGAGTAAATACTATACATCTTCCTTTTTGTCTCAAGTTTTCTAAATTATGTTTGATGATTCAAGCAAAAATTATAACACTATCTGATGTGACTCTAAATGTATGTAGAAGAACTATTTAACACAATGGTATTATAAACAGAGAGGAGTAAAAGGATATACAAGGAGGAAAGATTTCCACACTTCAAAGTGGTAAAATGTTGATACCACTAGTCTGTAAAATAGCTGTACAAAGAAATGCACTTAAAAAATATTATAGATAAGCCAAAATGGGAATTTTAAAATATCTTCAAGTAACACACAGGAAGGCAGGAAATAGAAAACAGAGAAAAACAGGATAAAAATAAAACAAAAATTAAAATGGCAGACTTACACCCTGAAATAATTAGTATTTTGTGTCTGCTTGGCTAGATTATGGTATCAAATTGTTTGGTCAAACACTAGCTTAGGTATTGCTAAAGAGTTACTCTGTAGATGGAAATGGCATCAATAATCAGTTGACTTTAAGTAAAGGGGATTACCCTCAACAGTGTAAGTAAGCTTTGTACAGTCAGCTGGAGGCCTCAAGAGCAAAGAATTGAGGGTTCCAGAGAGAAGAATTCCTGCCTCAAGACTACACCCTTTATTTCTCTCTGAGTTTCCAGCTTGCTCACCTCCCCTACAGATCTTGAACTCAAGACTTCAATATCAATTCTTACTAGAATTTCTCTGCCCTATGGAATGGGATTTGCCAGCCTCCACAAATGCATGAACCAATTCTTTAAAATAAATATCTTAATATGTATATTTATAGACATACATATATACCGTTGGTTCCCTTTCTCTGGAGAACACTTACTAATATAAGCCCTAACACATCAGTAATTACATGAAATGAAAATAATCTAAAGAAAACCAAATGCTTGAAACTCGGGATTACAGGAAGAGAATAGTATACACCATTACCAAAAATTACCCAAGATTTATAAAACTTATATTTGTAAATATCTCGTGTAAACTCTCAGCTGAGACCATGTCTGGCACAGGTAAGCCCTCAACGGTAGTAGCTATAACATAGCCACTGGGTTGGGCTCCCTGTCATCTACTTGCTCCCTGTGTCAAGTTTCCTCAAGTCCGACTCCTAGTAGATACACTATTCCTAAGTGACCCCGCCTAACCCCATAGCTTCAACTGCCACTTTCACCAGGATCGGCAAACACTTGGCACACATGCCACAACTCTCCCTTCAGCCAATCCCCAGGTTTATCACCCACCTCATTATTCTCCAGGCAGCCATTTCTAATTCCTTAGTTGGAACTTGAAATGAAGGCTTTTTTTTTCCATCCTGGATATAAACTAATGAGTGCCAGGTTTTAGTGCACTACCATTTTTTTTACCCCTGGGTAAATTTTGTTAATCATCCTAGTGGTCTATCATAAAATTCCAAGCTGAAAACTGCTTGAAAGTAAGAGAAGAATGGGAAGAGAAGTTGGAAAAATAATAACTGGCAGAACACAAACATTTTATATTCTTAAAACAGATGAAGAGAGGCCATGGAACTACTCTTCTATCTAAGAGGAAAGCAAGAGACAAGGGACTTGGTGGAGCCAAGAAAAGGAATCTTAAAGTCTGATACACTCTAGTACAAGTTCATCATAAGACTGAGGGTTTAATTGTGTGATGTGTTAAAAACTGCTCATGAACATAGAATATTTCTCTTTTAGCAAAGCTAGTAAGTTAATAATTCTGTACGTTAATGAATCAAAACATTAAGGTTCTATTTGCTGAAATGTGCTAAAGATCAAAAGGAAACTTTCAGGTTGAGTTGGTATAACTAATTCATTTTACAAGAGGAAACTGGGATTCCCAAGTAATTAGACTACAGCAAGCATCAGAACTGAAACAGAATCCATATCTCCATTCCCAAGTCTGCACACTACTCTATGGACTTATCACCCACAACTTAAAAATGTAGAGCAACTGCAAGGTAAATTGTTGCTATTTTAGTTTGTCATTTCCATGACTGCATATATGTAATGCAAAGTACAAATAATATGCAACATCCTTTTCCAAAAATTGAGTCTGAACAAACAAAGCATAGGTGACTATCTCTACTCCCACCCCTCCCCACTGAACCCAAGTCTAGGCGTAAGATTGCCTATCCTGTCTGCAGTAGGATATGAACATGTGCCAATTCTTGGAAGTTGTACATATGTTAAATTATATGGCAAAGAGAAATTAAGGTATCTAATCAATTGACCTTAAAATAGAGATGCTCCTGGACTATCTGGATGGGCACAACGGAATCACAAGAATCCTTAAACGTAGAAGAGAGAGGCAGCGTCAGTGTCCTGGGTTTGAAGATGGAAAGGGCCACAAGTCTAGAAACATGAGCAGCCTCTAGACACTGAAAAACAGATTCTCTCTTAGTCTCCAGAAAGAACACAGCTCTGCTGACACCTTGATTTTAGCCCAAGGAGACCCATTTTGGACTTCTGAACTACAGAAATACAGGATAATAAATTTGTGTTTTAATCCACTAAGTTTGTGGTAATTGTTATGGCAGCAATAGAAAAATTAATACACTGCTCATAGGTTTGTTTCATGCTTTCCCTTGTCAATAGATGTCCACCAGAGGGGAATAAAATGATTACTGGTACTAATACAGCACAAGTAAGCAATCGGTTCCCTCAAAAAATAAAAACCACTCTCAAAATTCAATACAAAGAAGGGTACCAAGTCCATTCAATGGAGAAAGAATAGTCTCTCCAAAAAATAGTGCTGGGAAAACTGGATACCCACATGCAAAATAATTGGACCCCTCCCTCACACCATAACAAAAAATAATTCAAAATTGATCAAAGAACCAAGAACTAAGAACTAGATACGAAATAAAAGTGCTAGAAGACGACCCTGTCCTGATCAAGATGGCAGCGTGAAACATTCCAAGGCTCCATCCCCCCACAGAAGGCATCAACAACCAGCAAGAACTGGCAGAAACAGCTTCCTTAAAGCTCTGGAAAACAAAGTGTTGCAGTAACAGAGTGAGCGATGAATCAAGAAAAAGGCAACTTAAAAGCATCAGGAACATAATAAACAACATGAATTATATTGGAATGTAGCTAATTGGGGAAATTTTAGGTCATTATATAGTACTACAATAAAAATTAAATCACGGTAGAGTTTATGATAAACAATGGACTAGAGTTAATAATACTATTATAAAAATGTTCTTTCATGAAATGTGACAAATCTATCATACCAATCAAGGTGTTAATAATACGGAAGTATATGGGAACTCTGTATCTTATGCATGATTTTTCTTTAAACCTACAAATTCTCTAATAAATAAATAAATAAACTTAAAGCATGGAGAAAACCTTTTAAATAACACATCTAAAAGAAAACTAAGACTCTAATACATCGTTTTAAAAAAAACAGTAGGGTAAAAAAGTAAAAAAATATAAAAAATAAAAATAAAAAAAAATAAATAAATAAAAATAAAAAATAAATTAAAAAAACAGTAAGACAGCTTCTTTCTGGTGCCCTGGCTTGCCCCTGCCCCATGCCCTCACCAGCTTGGCATGGAGCCAGCCTATACTCCCAGTGCAGATCCCTGGTCCTACGTCCAGAGTAACCCTCATCCAAACACTGGGTGCCTATATGTCTGTGCCAGTCTTTCCGCTGGCTGTCTGAGGGAATGACCTGGGATTTTCAACATGGGCTCACCATCCCGGATATTGCCCTATGAGTAGAGGCAGCTCACAAAGCTCTCCTACAGAACAATGTAAAAGAACAGTCAAATCGCAGCTACATGGCGCAAAGGTTTGCTGGCTGTGGGATATAGAGTGGTGCCTGGGACCATGAGGGAGTGCAGTTTCCAGGGATATGGGGAACATTTGAATCCATGTAAATGGGGAATTCCTAGAGCTACACAGGCATGCCCAGGACAAAACACACATGCAAAAAGACCGGGGAGTGCCTAGGCTTTTGCCTCAGGCTATTCTCTAACCTCTGAAAGAGGATGCTCACAGAGGACCACCTGCAAAGATTGCTAAAGGTAAAAGGTGATTTCATTTTCTTTCTTTTCTTTTTTTTTTTTTTTTTTAGTAAGTTCCTTGTATTCAAGGAAATCTACCATAACACCAGTTGGATACCAGTTTAAGGAATAATTGCCTCAGTGTTTAAATTCCAGGGATAACACATTAAATATCCAAATGCCCAGGTTGCAACAAAAGATTATAAAACATACAAAGAAACAGGAAATGATGGCCCACACAAAAGAAAATCAGTGGAATTTCTATACACCAGCAATTAACAATCTGAAAAGGAAATCAAGAAAATAATTCCATTTACAATAGCAACTAAAATAATTAAAATATCTAGGAGTAAATTTAACCAAGGATATAAAAGACTTTTGAATGAAGAAAACTACAAATCATTACTGAAAGAAACTAAAGACCTAAATTAATGGAAAGATATTTTGTGCTCATGGATTGGAAAACTAAATGTTATTAACATACTAACATTACCGAAAGAAAGTTCAAATTTAATGCAATTCCAATTGGAACTCCCATAGCCTACCTGACAGATATGGAAAAGCTAATCATCAAATTCATGTGAAAGGGTAAGGGATGCCAAATAGTCAAAATCATCTTGAAAAAGAATGAAATTGGAGGAATCACACTTTCAGATTACAAAATTTATTACAAAGCTACAGCAATTAAACTGTGTGGTACTGATGAGAGGACAGATATATAATGGAACAGAGTTGAGAGCACAGAAATAAACCCAAATATCTATGGCAAATGTGATTTTTGACAAGAGTGCCAAGTCAACTGAGGGGCTAAAAAAAACAGTCTCAACAGATGGTGCTGGGAAAACTAGATATCCACAAGCAAAATAATGAAAGTGGACCCCTACCTCACACCATATACAAATATATTAACTCAAAATGGATCAATGACCTAAATATAAAACTATAAAACTTAGTGTAATGGTAGGCTTTTTCAGAAACAAAGAATCTTCTTTAAAAATGGCAGGTAGCAGAGTGATGGCAGTCACAGCTAAGAAAATATTTGCTCCCTTTCCTAAAAAAAAAAAAAAGAAAAAAAAAGGCTGTTATCAAGAGAAGCAACAGAACCTAGTGGTCAAAAGATAAGCTTCAGCTCTGCCACTTAACCATTGTGCATGTAACTTAAGGTGTTATTCCCTATTTTCCCTCCCTTTTTGTGCCTTAAGTAAAATATTTACACACCATCCAGATATACGTTTTACAACATGAAGAAACCATGGTAAGGTATTGCAAAAAATCTGAGTAAGGCCAAGTATTAAAACTTAGGACCTTTTGCTTCACAACCCCAAGGCTGTAGAGTTTTTAACTGAATTATATGTTCTATGCACAAGACACTTTTTTCCCCTCAAAAAAAAAGGCACATTCTTTTCTTCAAACCCTCTCTTAGATGAGGTTCCATAGACTGGAATGGAATTTACCTCCTAAAGGCAGATAACTCAGAATATTAGTCTTTTCTATGCCATACCTGTTTGGTTACTGAAAATCCAGACAACTGAACTTGGAAACTAGACTCAGAGCAGTTGACTTAATCTCCATTTTTATATCTGATCCTAGCACCTGGGACGTTTTAAGTTTGGAATTCTTTTCCAGTGGATTAAAACCAGCTCTGAAAATGGTTTTGTATCTCTAATAAGATATCAAGGGCAAGAGAAAGGAAATTCACAAATCTGCACAAACATAGCCTTGCTGCTTTCCATGGACATGCTGCTGGTCTGGTCTGAAATTAAAAGAAGTAGTTTATTCACTGTGGCAGTTTGAGATTATTTTATAAATCCCAAAAAGAGAAAGATTATATTTTCAAACTAATCTATTCCTCTGGGTATGATACCCTTTGATTGCATTAAATTCAGCTGAGGGGTTTTTGATTAGATTACTTGATAAGGTAGCTTTAGGGCCTTTGATTGGATAGACATAACAGGTTGAGTCTCTGCCCCATTGCTGGGTCTGATATAAATGGACACTCAGAGAAAAAAAGGGATGCCAGCATATTTTTTATTCTTTGAGGGAGAGAGGATTGCTAAAGCACAAAACCCCCAAGAGGCTGGGCCCACAAAGCAGCTCAAGAAGAGACCAGCCCTGCTATCTGCCGGATAGCTTAAGCTGAACTTGGGAAGTGAGTGGAACAGTGGAGACTGAAAAGATAGGCCCTCTGCCAGCTTGCAGCTGAAATCAGGAAGAAAGCAGAGCAGCTGAACCTGAGAGAAGAAGCCTGGAGGGAAGGCAGAGACCAAGCAGAGATCGCCTGCCATCTTGCTTCAACACGGGGCAGCTGAGGTAAGATAGCACCTCTTATGGTGCCTCGAGTTGGACTTCTCACAGCCTTGGAGCTGTAAGCTTTTACCCCCAAATAAATACCCTTTTAAAAGCCAACACATTTCTGGTACTTTGCTTGGCAGTCCTTTGGCAAACTAGAACATTCACTTTCACAAAGTATTACTCACAATGTCTCTAGCACACTGTTAGCAGATTCAAGTAGTTTTCAGTAAATATAGGACTCAAGGCTAGGACACCAAAACCTCCCTTCCCCTAACTTCCAGTGTGCTCTGCCATGCCTGAACTCCTACCAATTGAATTCAAATGGAATATAAACGCATTACATTAGAAGGGTTAGGTTGATTTCCATTCACATTGTGAAGTCCCTGAGAAATGCACATCAGCATGACATCTCCAGTCTTCATGTGAAAGAATAGCTATTCTTTCTTGTTCCCAAGAGTGGATGCAGCTAAGTGAGCATGGCCCTTGGGGAGGAAGGGGATGAAATTTGGATGGAGTACCAGAGTCGTGTTTCTTGAGTCTGTCCTGAGAGCCCACCACACAAAAAAAAAAAAAAAAAAAATCACTCGAAGACCAAGAATAAAGAAAAAAGACAAAATGTTTGGCCTCACCTGGTACTTCATTAAAGAAACTCTTCAGAATATTCAGAAGAAACAACAGTGACATCTGCAAAGAAGGGGAGTACATGTCAGAAGGTAAAAACCTTCAGACAAATTTCTCTTCCCATTAAAAACTGAAGCTTCTTGGTTTATTGACAGTTGCCACAGTCAAGCATATCCTAAGAGAGGGATCTGGGCAACTATGCTGCTTCTCACTCTTGTAGTCAAACACCAGAATTTTCCTGCAGCCCCATGGGTTCCAGGGGAAAGGACAATATAGTTAAATTTATTAACCATTCTGTACACGCAGGGTAGGTAGAACACAAGAAGTATTGAAGGAGATCTCCATTCTGCAAATGAAGTATGTTCTTCAAAGGAGAATATGAGCGGCAGACTAAGAATTTAAAACCACAAAACCCACCCCTTTTCTAAGAGGCAATTCAGGAGCCACTGAAATACAATTTCCAGTTTCCTCCAACTACTATGTGTAATCTCTCATACATGTGGAACAGTACTATAATATAGTGTATGTCAGTAAGTATTAGTTATTATTTGTGTATATAAGGATTGGACTGTTCAGAAATTTACTTTTGTAGGTGAGGTTAGTTGCTTTCTTCTTTTAGGGGAAAAACAATAAGCCAGGCATACCTGACTATTGGGGTATATTTGGGAGAACAAAAGGCATTGAAATCTCATTAATCATTGGTCAAATTGGAAGCAGAAAAATGAAAAAAGATGGAGAATCAATAGAGGGAGTGGGTAGATATAGGGCCACTGCTTAACTCATGAGGTTTTAAATCCCTTCACTTCTGATCAGTCTAAAGTCAAATGAAATTTACACTAATGGTATCCTTGGTTCACAAAATTATATTATAATTTGAATTATAATATATGAATGAATTATATGTGTATGAATTATATTATAATCAGCTTGGAAGGGGAGGGTATTATTACCCCAGTCCTGTCACCAAGTCCTTCAACCCCATGGAGACACCAAGGAGACAGATTTTTTAGAGAAGCCAAGAAGGCTGGTCCAGGAGATAAAGTTGGAAAAGATCTCAGAGCTGTGAGCTATGTTGGTAGCAACAGATTGTTTCTCTGAACATGAATGGGACAATGCTTAAATTTCCCTGTAAATTCAAAGAATTTTTGGCAAAACTTTACCTCACAGAACAAAGCTGTAAAACTATCCCAAATCTACAAGTGACCCAATGACGTTGCTAAGCAATGAGATTTAAGAAAGGAAAGGGAGGCAGAGGGAAATTACTGCATTCTTGAAGAGAATCCTTACTACTAGCCTCAGGACCTTCATCCTCAAAAGTTTAAGGTGATTGAATCCATAGCAACTAAATCTGAGAAAACAAAATGGAAGACAGGTGTGGTTACAAATACTGAAACCAGGTAAACTGCAGGAAACCAAAACATTGGTCCTGTCGCCAAGGTCTTAAACCCCAAACACAAAGGAAATTATCCTTTTAGGGAAGCCCAGAAGACTGTTCTCAGAGGTCCAGGTGGGGCAGACCTCAGGGCAGTGAGCTATATTGTTATCCAACAGACTCTATCTCCTGACATGACTAGAAAAAATTCTCAAATTTTTCTCAATTTTTGAAGAATTTTTGTCAAATTTTTACCTCAGAGAACAAAGCAGTAAAACAATGCCAAGCACATAAGAGATCATGGGACACTACTAAGTCATTAGAAGAAAGCAAGAAAAGGGAGACAGGGAGCTATCACTGCATTTTTTTTTTTTTTTTTTTTTTACCAGGAGGTCCCGGGAATCAAACCCAGGTCCCTTCATATGGGAGACAGACACCCAACCATTTGAGCCACATCCGTCCCCCTGCATTTTTGATGGAGGGAATCCTTACCTGTGGCCTCAGTGGCTTTATCTGCAAAGCTGGAATCAGTTGACTGCACATCAGGAAAGAAATCTGAGAAAACAAAATGGAAGATGGGTCTGGTCACAAGCTAATGTTGGTACTCTGGTACACTGGAGGAAAGTAGACCTTCCCTCAGGAATGCAAGAGATACAAGCCCACCCAGCTCAGGCCTCCTGTGAAGCCGTGGCCCTCACTTACCAAACTCTGTTGTGTTCTGCAGAGGCTCTTCAGTAGATAAGTCTATGAAAGACAAAAAGAAAAGAGCAGCTCAAGTACTTCCATGGGTAATTACATCTATTTCCATATGCTACTCATTCCCAACTATATATTTTTTCTGGGAAAAACATGGAAGATAAAGTGGTATATTAACTAAATGTGTGCCCACAATAATCTCCCTTCTGCCAATCTTAAGAAAATCCAATAGTGCCCAGGAAGGTATCCCAGTGCCCTTGGCTCCATCCTCCTTGAGGGGGTCAATGTAGAGGAAAATTTGCTCCTGTGAGTCCAATTATGAACAGATAAAAATTGGTAAAACTGAAACATAATGAAATTCCAAAACTCCATTCTCCTCTCTAACTCATCTGGTCATCTGAAAGCTACATGGAAAATGGGTAAGGTGTAGGAAACCATGGTCCTGTTAACAAGTCTTTCAACCCCATTGAGACCCCAAGGAGCTCATCATTAGATAGAGAAGTCCAGAAGGGTGCTTCAGGAAACCGGATCGGGCAAGCAAAAGGGCTGTGAGTTATGTTGGTATTTAACAATTCTTTCTCCTGACACGATGGGAAAATAATCACATTTTTCTCAAGTTTCAAAGAACTTTTGGGAAATCTTTACTCTACCTCAGAGAACAAAGATGGAAACATATCCCAAATCTATAAGTGACCAAAGGACATTGCTAAGCAATGAGATAAAAGAAAGGAAAGGGGGGCAGGTAGATATTGCTGCATATTGGAAGAAAGGAATCCTTGCCTGTGGCCTCAGTGGCTTCATCCGAAAAGCTGGAATTAGTTGCCTGCACATCAGGAAAGAAATCTGGGAAAAGAAAATGGAAGATGCATCTGGTCACAAACTGCTGTTGGCAATCCAGTATACTGGAGGAAAGTAGACTTTCCCTCCGGAATGCAAGAGACTCAAGCCCACCCTGCTCAGGCCTCCTGTGAAGTCAGGTCTCTCACTTACCAAACTCCACTGTGTTCTGCAGAGGCTCTTCAGTGGATGACTCTATAAAAGACAAAAGGAAAAGAACAGTTCAAGTACTCCCATGGGGAAATACATCCATTTCCATATGCTACTTATTCCCAGCTAGATTTCCTTTCTGGGGAAAACATGGAAGATAAAGTGGTACATTAACCAAATGTGTCCCCCCACTAGGCTCTTTTCTGCCAATCCTTAGAAAATCCAGCAGTGCCCAGGAGTGTGTCTCAGTCCCCCAAACCCATCCTACTTAAGGGGGTCAGTTTAGAGAGGAGCATCTGACACTATGAATCCAAATGTGAACATAATGAAATTGGTAAAACGGGAACAGAATGAAAATTCCAAAAACTCTGTCCTCCTCTATAATATGTCCAGGCTCCTGAATGCTAAAAAGAAAAGAGGTAAGAGGCAAGGAACATGGTCCTGTCAGCACATCCTTCAACTCTGTGGAGACCCCAAGAGATCATCCTCAACAGAGAATACTAGAAGGCTGGTCCAGGAGATTATGTTGGGACAAACACGAGGGCTGTGAACTATATTGGTATTCAGATTCTTTTTCCTGACATGACTGGGAAAATGCTCAAATTTTCCTCAAGTTTTAAAGGATTTTTGGCAAAATTTTATTCTACGTCAGAATACAAATGAGGAAAGGAACCCCAAATCTGTAAGGAACCCTAGGACATTGTTAAGCAAGGAAATGGAGGCAGAGTGAATTACTGCATCTTTTATTATTATTTCTTTTTTATATATATAAATTACTGCATTTTTGATGAAGGAATCCTTACCTGTGACCTCAGTAGCTTTGTCTTCAAAGCTGGAAGTGACTGACTGCACATCAGGAAAGAAATCTGGGGAAACAAAATTGAAGACGGGTGTGGTCACAAGCTACTGCTGGGAATCTAGTAAACTGGAGGAAAGTAGGTTTTCCCTCAGGAGCCCAAGAGACGCAAGCCCACCCTGCTCAGGCCTCCTGTGAAGTCAGGACTCTCACTTACCAAACTCCACTGTGTTCTGCAGAGGCTCTTCAGTGGATGACTCTATAAAAGACAAAAGGAAAAGAACAGTTCAAGTACTCCCATGGGGAAATACATCCATTTCCATATGCTACTTATTCCCAGCTAGATTTCTTTTCTGGGGAAAACATGGAAGATAAAGTGGTACATTAACCAAATGTGTCCCCCCACTAGGCTCTTTTCTGCCAATCCTTAGAAAATCCAGCAGTGCCCAGGAGTGTGTCTCAGTCCCCCAAACCCATCCTACTTAAGGGGGTCAGTTTAAAGAGGAGCATATGACACTATGAATCCAAATGTGAACATAATGAAATTGGTAAAACGGGAACAGAATGAAAATTCCAAAAACTCCGTCCTCCTCTATAATATGTCCAGGCTCCTGAATGCTAAAAAGAAAAGAGGTAAGAGGCAAGGAACATGGTCCTGTCAACATGTCCTTCAACTCTGTGGAGACCCCAAGAGATCATCCTCAATAGAGAATACTAGAAGGCTGGTTCAGGAGATTATATTGGGACAAACACGAGGGCTGTGAACTATATTGGTATTTAGATTCTTTTTCCTGACTTGACTGGGAAAATGCTCAAATTTTCCTCAAGTTTTAAAGGATTTTTGGCAAAATTTTATTCTACCTCAGGACACAAATGAGGAAAGGAACCCCAAATCTGTAAGGGACCCTAGGACATTGTTAAGCAAGGAAATGGAGGCAGAGTGAATTACTGCATTTTTGATAAAGGAATCCTTACCTGTGACCTCAGTGGCTTTGTCCTCAAAGCTGGAAGTGGTTGACTGCACATCAGGAAAGAAATCTGGGAAAACAAAATGGAAGATGGGTATTGGTAATCCAGCACACTGGAGGAAAGCTGGTTTTCCCTCAGCAACACAAGTGATGCAAGCCCACCCTGTCCAGGCGTCCTGGAAAGTCGGACTCTCACTTACCAAACTCTGTTGTGTTCTGCAGAGGCTCTTCAGTAGTTGCCTCTAGAAGAGACAAAAAGGAAAGAACAGCTCAAGTACTTCCACAGGCGATCATAACACCACCACTTCCAAACCCTAGATTCACCACCTAGATTTTTTTCTCAGTTTAACATGGAACATAAAGTGTTACAATGAGGGAGCGGATGTAGCTCAGTGTCAACCACTGAGCCTGCTTCCCATGCACGAGGTCCAGGTTCAATCCCGGGTACCTCCTATTAAAAAACAAACAAACAAACAAACAAAAAGCGTTTCAATGAACCAGGTGAATCTCACCCCAAGTCTCTTCTCTGCCAACAGCGAATAAGTGCAGCAGTTCCCATGAGCGTATCTCAGTGCCCCTGTCTACACCACCCTTGAGTGGGTCAATTTAGAAAGGAGCATTTGATACTGTGTCTCCAAATGCCAACAGAATGAAAAATTGATAAAACTGGAACAGAACAAAATTTCCAAAGACTCCACCCTCCTCTATAGTGTGTCCCTCTCCTGAAAGCTAAAACGGGATGGGTAGTGGGGAGAGGCAGACACTTCAGGGAAGTTATGAGGGGTGGGGAGACGAGGGATGGGTGGGTTGAGGGGAGTGATTTGGAGGGGGGTTGAGAGAGAAGCCTGAATGAGCTGGAAGGCAGGGAAAGGGAGAGGGAAGAAGATGAGGAGAGAAATATGAAGGAGAGAAGGAACTTGGGGGAGATGTGAAGAGAGCAGGCACATGAGGGGGAAACTGAAGGGAGAAGGCCCGTGAGGACAAAATTGGGTGGGGGTAGGGTGCTGGGGAGACGCAAGAGGAGGACTCGCGGCGCCCTGGCGAGGGGGTCAGGTACAGCCTGGACCGGATCCCCGGGTCCCAGGCAGGGCTGCGCTCGGTGTCGCCACCTGGCGGTTACCAGGATGCGTCCTGGATCTGGGCAGTTCTACCCAGTAGGAACCGTGGTCTTAGCGGCACAAAGGGACTCCCGAAGGTTAAGATTCAGGTGAAGAGAATGAATTGACAGCTTCTTCCAAAGAAATACGTTTGAGCATCCACATGTTTCTGACACTGTACTCGCTGCTGGCAACAGAATTTAAGACGGAACACTGCACTGACCCTTGAAGAACTCAGTAGTCTACAAAAGGAATCAGCCATATTAATAAATTATTCCAACTGTATGGAGAAACATCAATAAAGGGGCATTTACAGAACGCCAGTTTCCTCTCAATGAACAATATGTGACATTGTGACTAGGACATCGTGAGCAATTTTAAGAGTTTGGCACCCTGTGTGGCTCTGAACAACTGGGCTGTGAGATTACATTTTTTTTTCTGAATAGCAAGTGATGTTTCATATTGACAGTCTCTGGAAACCCTTTTTTTTTTTTTTTTTTTTAACATTTTTTTAACTTTATTTTGTACATTTAATAATTGAAAATATAAACAATTAAAAACTAAAAAGTAAACACAGATGAATAAATATATACATTTCTCAATTAAATCTAATGGATACATATAAAAATTTTTGTGAATCAAACAATATATTACACAATATATTTGGTTCATAGTAACGCATTCATACAGTATTTGTCCTTTTGTGTCTGGCTTGCTTCACTCAACATAATGTCCTCCAGGTTCATCCATGTTGCCATATGCTTTATGACTTCATTTCTTCTTACAGCTGCGTAATATTCCATCGTGTGAATAGACCACAGTGTGTTTATCCATTCATCTGTTGATGGACACCTGAGTTGTGGAAACCCTTTTCTATACCAATGCTATTATAATTATTCCTTCAATTATTGTGCTTTTAAGAGAATATTAAAAATCTAGCATAATGCTGAGGAATGGTAAGACAGCAGTGAATAGTAAGCCTTTGGAAGTTGGAAAATGAAAGCCCACAGACAGCGTAAAAGATCAAACTAGGTGTGGAAAGGGAATCCTTGGTCCTGTCAGAAAGTCCTTCAACCTCATGGAAGCAACAAGATCATCTTTTTTAGAAGCCCAGAATGCTCATCTAGGAGACCAGGTTGGGCAGTCACTTGAGGTCTGTGATTTATATCAGTGTTCAACAGATTCTTATCCTGACGCGGCTGCGAAAATGCTCAAATTTTCCTCAAGTTGCAAAAGTCTTTTTCAGTAATTCTTTACCTCAGAGAACAAAGCAGCAAAAGAATCTCAAATCTATAAGTGATCACAGGTCATTGCTAAGCAATGAGATGTAAACAGGGAAAGGGAGCCAGGGAGAAATTATTGCAATTTTGAAGAAAAGAATCCTTACTCATGGCCTCAGTGGCTTTGTCCTCAAAGATGGAGATGGTTGACACCGTATCAGGAAAGAAATGGAAGAGGGTATAGGCACAAGCTAATATTTCAAAAGAACAAGATCCAGAATGGAATACACCCTACTAAAATGGGCCACTTCTCCCATTTTTCATTTAATGAATTTTGTCTAGGATCTCCTTTCCGGTCTGTTCCACAGAACGCACGCTCTCAATCTTCTACGGTTTGCTATCCAAGTAAGCAAACCCTGTAGGTCTTTGTGGCTGCCTGCACTTCAGTTGATTATGGACACTCTGCCCTTGAGGCCAAAATCATTAGCTCTCTAATTTATTCACTTTTTAAATGTACAGTCTTATGCAGCAAAGAACCCCAAACACAGCATCTGATAAACTGAAAGCTGCCAGAGCCAGAGCTAAGAAGAAGAAGGCAGGGCAAAGCATGCATTGTAATGCCAACAATGAAACCCCTCCTCCTGAGAAATCTACCTGAACCCAGCAGTACCTAAAAAGGAAAGTTCCAAAACTGGCTTCCTGTCCCTCTTCCAAATCAACAGGACATCTTTTTCTTTCCAATCCAGCCCCACTGCTTTCCAATGCATGTGGCTATCTGCTAAAGCACTCAGATCTTTACCGTACTCCACTATAAAATATGGATATACCTGCTTTGTAGGACTTTTAAATCTGAATTTAAAAAGCTTCTAAGTCACCCATCAGTAGCTAGGACTCACAGAAAAACCTTAATCATTCTCTAATAAACCACCCTAATCACATCTGGCTCAACCTTATTACTTTCACGAAGTCAATTCAAATACAAAACCCAAAAGCCAGAGCTCAGCAGCCCATCTCAAGACCAAGCCCATACAATTTTTTTTTTAATTTCTTTATTCTTTAAAAGCTATTTAGATTACATCAATGTTACACAAAAGATATAGGGATTCCCATATGCCCCACTTCCCACACCTCCCACACCCTCCCACATGAACATCCTTCGTTAGTGTGGCACATTCACTGCAATTGATAAACGCATCCTGGGGCTTTGCCGTTAAGCATGGACCATAGTTCCCATTGTAAAGCCCATACAATTTTAACCCCATTCCACTTTCCAACTTTTACATCACTGGGCCCTACCTCTCGCTGGCTACACACACAAGCACGCGAACCTCACAAAAGAATGTTGGCTCCGCTCTCCAAAATAGCCCCAGACACTGCACTCACCAGGCGCTGGGGAGGGGAAAGCCACGGTCAGAGCAGCCAGGGCAGAGAAGGCCAGCGCCTTTCCCAGCATGGTGGCGGCGGGGGCGGCGGAAGCAGGTGCTGCAGAGTGCGGGGCGTCGCGCTGCGCGGGCTTTTATACACCCCCCGGCCCGCGCCTCCAAGGCCGCCTTTGCAGGGCTTGTAAAGAAGCCTCGCCCACCCGGGGACAATGGCCCGGAGCCAGGCGGGACGCGGGAAGGCGGGAGGGAGCGGACCACACGTTTGCAGGGAAAGGCTGATGACCTTTGCGAAAAGCAGGTGACTCGTCCCCTCACCGCGACCGTCCTGTGTGCTTCTCCCAGGGCCAGGGGAGAAATTCCAGTTCCACCAGCTCGCCGAGGCTGCTGGCCTCCCGACCGCAAGGCGGAGGCTGTCATCAGGCTGGAGCTTGGGGAGAGTAGAGTGTTGCTTTGCGGAGCAGCTGAGTCCCCGGAAGGCTCGTTTACGCGGCCTGGATTTCAGTCCCGAGTAACCTTCGGTCATGAAGCTTTACCCCCACGAGCCTCGGGCCGAGCCTTCGGCTTCTTTAAGGCGCTCTAGGTGCTGCTACCCCAAGAGAGCGCCCTATTGTTAACAGTGTCCTAACGCGGGCGAGGCCCTGAGAGAGAACTGGCCGTGAAAACAACAACTACTACCGCTGCTGCTGTAATAACAGCGGTACCTAAAATTACTACCGCTGCTGCTGTAGTAGTAACAGCGATACCTGAAACTATATTACAAGATTTCCCCTGTACACCACCATCCTACGCGGCTGGCGTTATAGCCCCATTTTCCTGATGAGGAGCCTGAGGCAGAGAGGTTAAGGGACTCCAGGTTCACCTGCACGGAGTCACTCTGAGCATTGCATACTTTTTTATCTCTGGGGACCTGGCTTCTCAGGGTGAATTTCCCAGTCCTCCCCGCCGCGGTATCAATCTGTGATGAGACCACAGCTGAGGCGCTGACTCTTTAACTTCACAGAAAAGGGTGCAAAGTAATCCTGAAAACAGGTAAGTGACTTGCTCCCATCAACCAGCCTCAGCCCCGGGCTCGATTAAAAGTCAAGACCCCTGCGTGGAAAGCAGCTTCAACTGATAAGCCCTGTGCAGGGCTCTCAGCAAAGGCATGAAACTCCCAGGAGGTCTTCAGACCTCACCTTTCTTCAGTTAGAACATCACAGCTGATCTGTGCGGGCAGATACCAGAGGGCTGACCATACCATATTGAAAGAAACCTCTCAGTAAGAATAATGACTAATATTTATTGAGTGTTTACCTGTGTGCCGAGGCATATATTATTTTATCCTAACACCAATCCCAAGGTAATAGTATTATTCCCATTTTCTAGATGAGGAGACCATGGCACCAAGAGGTTAGGTAGCTTATGAAAGGTCACACAGGAAGTGTTACGGAGTCAGGAAGTAAGCCTGCGGGCAGGCTGATGCTAGATCCCATATCCTTAACCGTGCTTTTGTCTCCCAGCCCAATTATCTCTCTGATCTCCCCATTGCTGGCTATGGCCTATGAAAAGGGGCGCTGTGTGAGGCTTTCCTGTAAAGGCAAAAACATTTTGTTTTTCTGGAAACTGAATTTCCTTAACAAGCCCTGTGCAACGAAGTGTGACCCAAACACAATAGTCAGGAGCTTAGGAAGCAAGAAGCTCATGAAAACTTGCTGGCAAGTAGTACCAGCAAACATTAGGATTCAAATGAGACAAATAACGCAATAAATCACGGGCCAGTGGAAGAAGGGAGATTTTATCTGCATCGGCCACAAAATAAGAATATTTCTTACCACCTCAAAGTGCAAGACTCAACTGCCAAATGTGCTAAATTGAATGGCTGAACACTTTGAGAAGAGCTGGACTTGGGAGTTATATGGTATTGAAGGGGCAGGAGTAGTGAGTGACGTGCTTTAAAAATCTTGATTGTGCACTTTTTACTTTCACTTTGCAATAAACTATCTGGTTGCTTAAACTAAAAAAAAAAAAAAAAAGCATTGTCTTGTAGCCTGACCACCTGAAATTAAGGACACGGCTTTAGTTAGTCTTCCAAAGGTCATGGCACCTGTCTTATGTGTCTCGGTTTCCCCCCACAATAAAAGTGTGTCTGCCTGGTGTCTACTATATTGAAATGTGGGAGAAATGTGGTCTTCCTTCATGGAAAAGCGTTACTCTTTCTCATCACCTGGTGTTGTTAGGTCACTGACACGGCAGATCCCAGAGAAGAACCAGCCCGCTGCTAAGATGAGAGAGTAGTAGAGGAAGGAAGGAGGGAGGGGAGGGGAAGCTAGAATTAAAGCAAATTATCCCAGATTTGAATTAATTAAAGCAGAAAAAAGAACTTGCACTATCCTTTCTTTTGGAAAATATGTGGTCTTAATTCGATTGCATTAAACGAATTTTTCCATTAATACTAAAAGGCAAGCCTGGCAGAAAGATCAAAATGTTTCTTGAGCACATTAAAGAAACTCAAGGGAGCGGATATAGCCCAGTGTTTGAATGCCTACTTCCCATGTACAAGGTCCTGGGTTCAATCCCCCTGGTACCTCCTGGGAAAAAAAAAAAACCTTTGCATCTTCTTCCTCTAGACAAGACCAGTTATTGGGACATGGGTTGAGCTGGGGAATGATATGTTGCAAATGTGTCTCTGTCCCTCCATAATCTCCCCCCTGCCCCCAAAGACACAAGCTCTGAGGCACCTGGGAGCCAGGCATTTTGACAAAGGGCAAAGTATTTCTTTCATTCCAAAACCCAAACAATAATTCCCCCCTCAGGGAAGCAGTTTCCAGAAACCAAGATACCAGTTTCTCTCCTGAGGAACGGGAGTACAACGTGGGATAAAGATATTGTGTCCTGAGCCATTTGACCTCACAGATTAGATATGGCTAAGAATTAGCCCAATTTTTCAGAGTCAGGTCTAACATTTTTTGAGCATCTGTTCAGTGACGCAGCTCTTACACTAAGTGCTATGGGCAAGTTAAAAGAAGCCCAATGGGAATATTCTCGCTGTCCTGATTTTGTGATAATCAGGGTAGGCTAAACATTCGCTATATTAGAAACCGTACATGTGTCCCCAGACCTAGTTCTTTTCCCTAGGTCTGGTTTTTAGAATGCTGGTGATAAACTAAGCCTGATTTATTATACATCCTGCATGGGAAATGACTGTAACTCTAGGTATCTTTGGTCAACCTTAAGAGATATAACAAGGGGACAGTGGCTCAAATGGTTGGGCGTCCATCTCCCATATGGAGGGACCTGGGTTTGGCCCCCAGGACCTCCCGGTAAAAATTTTAAAAAAGAAAAATATAGAAGGTGCATGGGCCACCAGACCCCATGTGCGGGTGCGCTGCCAGTCCCCATCCGCGGGGTGCCATTAGGCCCTGCAAGTGGGTGCGCCATCAGGCCACGCAGGCCATGGAACAAGATGATGACGTAACAAGAGAGTGACACAAGGGACAGCCAAGACAAGACGCGCTAAAAAACCAGGAACTAAGGTGGCGCAGGCAGTAAGACGCCTCTCTCCCACAGCGGAGTTTCCGAGGATCGAATCCCGGTGAAGACAGGCAGAGAAGGATGAGAAGAGAGGACAGAAAAAGGACACAGAGTCACCCAGCGAATGGACACAGAAACAGCAAAAACGGGGGGACAGGGTGGGGTAAGAATGGATGAAAGCAAATAAATAAATAAATAAATCCTTTTAAAAATTTATAGGGGAGGAAGATACGGACTATAGTTTGTAGTAATACTTTGATGATGCTCTTTCATGATATGCTAACAAATGTTTCACAGCAATGTGGGGTGTTTGTGGAGGGGGGTGATGTGTGGGAGCCCTGTATGATGTTATGCATGTTTGTTTTGTAAGTTCACAATGTTTGCTGACCACTTTATAGTTTATGTATGTTCATGTATGAATAATATACTTCAATAAATTGTTTAAAAATAAAAATAAAAGAAGCCCAAAGACTGAGTCCTTCTTTAAGGTTATAACTGGGAAATAAGTCAACACATATGTAAAACAAAGTCCATAACAGAATACTAAGAAATCTAATCAAGTGCCAGTTGTACAGAAAAGTATTTATTTGGTAAATGTATACAGACGACTAAAGCAGTAGAAAAGGCACCAGGCAAAAAAGTTCAAACTACACGTTCTGGAGTCCAACATCCTGGGTATAAAACCTGGCTCTGTCAAGAATAATTAGGAGAGCATGGATATGGTACTTGACTCAGAGTACCTCAGTTTTCCCTTCTGTGCATTGGAGATAATAGTTTTCCTGCATTGAATTGATGTGAGGATTAAATTAATGTACTAATGTAAAATGCCTGGCGTAAGAAAAGCACACACTCAGCATTAGCTAGTATTATTCGGTGCTGAAGGGGAAAAGGGCCCAGATTCCCCAGGGAGTTGATAATATTGTTTTATAGTGAGAACATGAAGGGCATTATCCTGGAAATTTCTATGGTGGGAGATGGAACAACTTGAAGTAAGACTAGCATTCACTTGAAATCAATAAACATTTCTCTGGGTTTATAAAGAGAGACAGAAAGTGAACAGAAAGGTTTTTAGGCCACAAAGTATTGTAGGAGACATAAATGTGCATGAATAGTAATGCTCAAAGTGTCATGGCATGGAAACTATAAAAAATGTGGGATCACAGAGGAGAAGCTTATTAATTCCTAGATTACAAACCATTGAAGGCTGGAATTATCTTAGTCAACGTTATATCACCCCACCCTTGCAAAGTCTATTATAGCACTTCATACATAGTAAAGGCCACATAAATGATTATTCATTTGTAGTAAGTCCTAATATGGGATAGGTGGGAAGGCATCACCAAATACATCAATCAAACAGTAATATAGTGGCTGAGAACTTGGGTTCTTGGTCTCAGGCTGTCTGGATTTGAGTTAAGGTCTGCCCCTTACTAAATGTGAGACCTTGGGCAAAGATCTTGCCTCAACTACACTCTGCTTCAGTTTCCTTATCTGCAAAATAGGAGTGATGATAATAATGATTTCTTAGGATCATTGTGAGAATTAATAAGCTAATCCATGTAAATTGGCACAGTAAATGACCAATGATTGGCAGCTATTATCATTATAACTTGTTTTTTTTTTGTTTTGTTTTGTTTTGTTTTGTTTTGTTTTGTTTTGTTTTTTGAGGTACCAGGGGCTGGGGATTGAACACAGGACCTTGTACGTGGGAAGCCAGCACTCAACCACTGAGCCACATCAGCTCCCTTGAGTTGGTTTTTTCATTTGTTTCACTTGTTGTTTGTTTTTGTTTTTGTTTTTCTTACAGGAGTCACCAGGAACCAAACCCAGTACCTCCCATGTGGGAAGCAGGTGCTCAACCACTTGAGCCACATCTGCTCCCTCATCCTTGTAACTTGAGATGGACCTTGAAGAATAAATTAAGCCGATAAGAGCCCTGTTAAAGAGTATTATGTAACTAGAGAATATGGTGAGAGGGTAAGAGGAAGGAGGATAGTGAGAGAGAGTCTGCAATGGTATTTGGGACCCAACCAAATATGAAGAATTGGGTCATTATTCTGCTGGCAAAGTGGAGATGTGGAGGTTGTTAAATCAATGACTGGACTGGTGTAGTAAGAGTCTTAGTTGAGGAAGACTAACCAAACCTGATTCCAGGTTGAGAAGCCTGAATTATTCCAATGACATAAACAGAGAGTCAAACCAGGAGCCAGTTTCTGAGTGGTTTTGTGGGGACTCGGAGCTTGATTGAAGAAAGGATTTGTAGAAGAGATGGGCATGATTAGTTTGGCTCCTGGAAATGTAAAGGGCTTTAGAGAATTTTGGTGGAAATACTGCAAAATTCCCCTCTGGCTGTAAACATGTGAAACATACAAAACAAGTTATCTGCTTCCAATATACAAAGGAGGGACAGTCACAGGATACGTGTTACCATTGTCATAGGGAGAAATTAGAAGGAAAACAGGGCTCATGGGTCCCAGACAGTGCTGAAAACCTGCAGGCATACTCCATTAGATTTCAAAGTCTGAGAGTCATTGATAGAATGAAGGTTTCTTCTCCTTGGCACTCACGAAGGCCCACCCCTTCCAAGGGCTTGCCCAGCGGCCATCCTCTCAGCTCCACCCTCATGAAGCATCTGGGTGGTGGCTGAGCTCTAGGCCTCACCCTCCAAGAACACTGGGGTGATGGCTACAATCTGCTCAATCACCGGGACGTAGGCCCAAACCCCTCAGAACAGTGGGGTGGCACTCTAACTCCCCAACTCCCAGGGAAAATGCATCACCCTCTCTGGACATTGCAGTGTCAGAACTCTCCCTGAACAATGGGGAGGAAGCTCCACCCTCTTCAAAAGTTGGTGCAAAATCACCCTTTCCACACACATGGGTGGGCTCCCTCTCCCAAGAAGCCGTCTTAAGTCCAGACCTCAGCTTCCATGATTTTGCCCTTGAAGTCATTTTTCCATAAATCTCTCCCTTTTAGTCCAGGCTAGCAGTGGTTTCATTCACACAGATCTAGCAAAAAAATTTGTTGGTTTAGCATGTAGGAAATAGGGGTCCAAGCCATCAGATAGTAAGACCTTCCCAAGATCTTTTGTGGATAACTGAAAAGGCTGGCCTCAAGTTCAGTTAAGTCCTCACATGGGGCCCTATTCTCTGGGAACTTGTTTTCCAGAAGTTCAGAATTTCCCAAACCATCAATCTCGGGTTTCTTTGTGTCCAGTTCAGTTCTCAGCTTATCCCTTTCTTCTAGCATTTTGCTATAAGCTACAAGGAAAAGACAGGCCGCATTTTCCACATTTAGTTTGGAAATCTCCTCAACTAAATATCCAAGCTCATCACTTTGAAATTCTGCCTTCCATCTAACATCAGGAGTCAATTTTGCCAAGTTCTCTGCAACTTTAAAACAAGGAGCACCTTCTCTCCAGTTTCCAATAATACACTCATCATTTCCTTGTAAGTCCTCATTGGAAGTAACTTTAACATCCATACTTCAACAACAGTCTCTTCAAAGCAACCTAGGCCTTTTCTATCATGCACATCACAATTCCTCCAAAATTTTCTCTTTATGCATTTACAAAACCATTCCAGCATTTTTGGTATTCTCATTTGCCAACTCTCCTGTCCTAATCTCTGTTTTAGTTTGCCACAGGCTGCCAATACAAAAATACAAGAAATGGATTGGCTTTTATAATGGGAATTTATTAGGGTAAAACCTTACAGTTCTGAGGCTGTGAAAATGTCTAAGTCAAGACATCATCATAGATGCCGTCTCACCAAGTTGTAGCCGTGGGTCATCAGGCACATGGCTGCATCATCTAAAGATGCTTCCTCTCGGAGCTCAGCTGTGGGTAATCCTGGAGTCCTATCTCACATGGCAGGATAAAAATGGCAGCTCTCAGAAAGCCAATGTGGCTCAAGTGATTGAGCTCCTGCCTACCACATGGGAGGCCTGTGTTCAGTTCCCTGTGCCTCCTGGAGAAGACAAGCAAGACAGCGAGCTGGAGTGATTGTCTGGTGCAGCAAGATGATGCAACAAGATGAGACAACAAGGACACACAAAGAGGAAACACAATGAGAAACACAACAAAGCAGGGAGCAGAGGTGGCTCAAGCAATTGAGGTCCTGCCTACCACATGGAAGGTCTGTGGTTTGGTTCCTGGTGCCTCCTAAAGAAGACAGCAAGCTGACATGACAGGCAGGCATGGCAAGCTGACACAACAAGATGATGCAACAAGAGACACAAGAAGTAGAGAGCAGAGGTTTCTGGTGCCTCCTAGAGAAGATGGGCAAGACAGCCAGCTGACGCAACAGGCAGGCATGGCGAGCTGATGTAACAAGATGATGCAACAAGAGAAACAAGAAGAAAAAAACATAATGAGAGATACAACACAGCAGGGAACAGAGGTAGCTCCAATGATTAGGTGCCTCCCTCCCACATCAGAGGTCCCAGGTTCAGTTCTCGCTGCCTCCTAAAGAAACAAAAGAAGACAGACACAGCAAGTGCAAACAACAAGGGGGTGGGGAGAAAGAAAGAAAAAGAAAGAAAGAAAGAACGGGAAGGGAGGGAAGGGAGGGAAGGGAGGGAAGGGAGGGAAGGGAGG
>JAKSZT010053837.1:1093878-1122860 GCA_026826555.1 Tolypeutes matacus
GGGAAGGGAGGGAAGGGAGGGAAGGGAGGGAAGGGAGGGAAGGGAGGAAGGGAGGAAGGAAGGAAGGAAGGAAGGAAGGAAGGAAGGAAGGAAGGAAGGACGGAAGGAAGGAAGGAAGGAAGGAAGGAAGGAAGGAGAATCTAACCAAAAGATCCCACTTAAAATAGGTTTACATGCACAGGAATGGCTTAGCTAAAGAACATAATTTTCTGGTGTCCACAAAAGACTCAAACCAGAACACAATCTAACATTTCCCCCTTTAATCATATTCAGATATATATTTCAATGCTGTTAAATATGTTCACAATGTTGTGCTACCATCACTGCCATCCATTACCAAAACATTCCCATCATTCCAAATAAGAAGCCATACAGTCCCTATCCCTACCATGTTCTTCCAATTCCCTATCTCTACCCCATCCCTGGTAACTTATATTCCAGATTTTGACTCTATGTGTTTGCATATTCTAATTGTTTCAAGTCAGTGAGATCATACGATATTTGTCCTTGTGCATCTGGCTTATTTCATTCAACATAACGTCTTTGAGGTTCACCCACTGCGTCACATGAATGAGGAATTCATTCCATTTTATGACTGAATCATATTCCATTGCATGTCTATACATTCTATTTATCCGTTCATCTGTTGATGGACACTTGGGTTGCTTCCATCTTTTAGCAATTGTGAATAATACCACTTTAAACATCAGTGTGCAAATATTGGTATAAGTCCCTGTTTTCAATTCTTTTGGTTATATGCAGGTCATATGGTGGTTCTATATGAGCTTTCTGAGAAACTGCCAAATTCTTTTCCACAGCGACTGTACCATTTTACATTGCCACCAGCAATGAATGAATGTTCCTGTTTCTCTGCATCCTCTCCAACACTTGTTACTTTCAGTTTATTTTAATAGCAGCCATTCTAATGGGTGTGAAATGGGTGTGAATTTCCCTGATGGCTAATGATGATGAGCATCTTTTTTTCCCCTCATGATGAAATGATGAGCATTCTTTTCAAATAAAATAAAATTTTATTGAAGTACATCATTCATACATGAACATACATAAACAATAAGTGTTTATTGTTTATAAGGCTCCCATACATCTCCCCAACAACACCACCTTGCATTGTGGTGAAACATTTGTTACAAACCATGAAAGTGCATCGTCAAAATATTACTACTAACTATAGCCCATATCTTACATTTGGTGTATTTTCCCCACCCTAATTGAGTATTATATATTTGTTATCATTCATGAGAAATGTTCTCATTTTTGTCCTATTAACTACAGTCCACCACTGGATTCTCTGTGTTATATAGTCCCTTGCTTTGCACAAACCATTCAGAGTGTACGCTCAGTGGCTCTCATTTTCATCACAGATTTGTGCTGTCAGATGATGAGTATCTTTTCATATGCATTCTGAACATTTGTATTTCTTCTTTGGAGAGATGTCTGTTCAAGTCTTGCTCATTTTCTAATTGGGTTATTTGTTTTTTTGTTGTTAAGTTGAAGGATATCTTTATATATGCAGGATATTAATCCTTTATCGGATATGTGGTTTCCAAATATTTTTTCCCATTGTGTAGGTCGTCATTTTACTTTCATGATAAACTTTTGAGTAACAAAAGTTTTAAATTTTGTTGAGGGCCCATTTATCTATTTTTTTCTTGTGTTGCTTGTGATTTGGTTGTAAGGTCTAAGAAACCATTGCCTAACACAAGGTCCTGAAGATGCTTCCCTATGTTTTCTTCTAGGAGTTTGTTAGTTCTAGCTCTTATATTAGGTCTTTGATCCATTTTGAGTTGATTTTTGTGTATGTTGTTAGGTAGGGCATCCTCCTTGTTTTTTGCAAATGGAGAACCAATTTTCCCAGCACCATTTGTTAAAGAGACTATTCTTTCCCAACTGAATGGTCTTTGCCACCTGTCAAAAATCAGTTGACCATGATGGATAGAAGCCCTGTATGATGATACGCACATGTGTTTTGTAAGTTCACAACTTTTACTATATGCTTATTGCTTATATATGTTCCTATATGAATAATATAGTTCAATAATTGTTTTGAAAATCAGTTGACTATAAATATAAGGGTTGATCTCTCAATTCTATTCCATTGGTCCATATGTCTGTTCTTGTACAAGTACCATGCTGGTTTTTTGTTTTGTTTTGTTTTGTTTTTGAATTTCAAAGGAGTTTATTCTTCTGCCCATGTGAGTGCCTGCACCTTCTCCTGCTGACCTCCTGCTGGATGGCAGCTCTGCCTTTGCATCTGGCAAGGAATGTCCTGCTCTGAGCTTAAGTCACATCAGAACACAGGGCACAAAAGCACTACATGGGTCTCAGGGCAAATAAATACAAGGGGCAAATAGATAGAACAAGCCCTCCATGTTTGGCCATAAACTTACTTTAACTGCCCTGATTTTAAGCACCATTAAGTGGGCAGCCTTTCCCACCAATGTCCTTAATTTTCAGATTGAAAGAAAATGGCAGCAATTGAAGGAGTACAATGAGCATTCTGTGAGATGTTGAATTAATAAGGCCAGGGTAAACCCTCTAATCGTTTTAGGGACTGAGATTTTTAAAAAACCCAGGTGTCCATCAACAGACTAATGGATAAACAAACTGTGGTCTATTCACATGATGGAATATTATGTAGCTATAAGAAGAAATGAAGCCATAAAGCATATGACAACATGGATGAACCTGGAGGACCTTATGTTGAGTGAAGCAAGCCAGACACAAAAGGACAAATACTATATGATTGTGTTACTATGAACCAAATATGTTGTGTAACATATTGTTTGATTTTTTTAAAATTTTATATGTATCCAGTACATTTAATTGAGAAATGTATGTATTTATTCATCTGTTTATACTTTTTACTTTTTAATTGTTATATTTTCAATTATTAAATGTACAAAATAAAGTTTAAAAATTAATTAATTTAAAAAATAAAAAGTAAATCTTCCAAAAAAAAAAATGAGGAGAGAAAAAAAACTTGACTAAAAGACAAGTTAAGGAAAAGAAGAATAACAAGTTATTGCATGGATCTAGACTAAAAGTAGCTGTTTTTCAAATGTTTCCTTAGTTCTGTGTTCAAATGTGTATGCACAGATGCCTATGGTTATCTATGGAAAGACACATACACTGCATATAACCTTAAAAATATCCATTCTACACAAGTGGGTTTTTCAGTGCTTAGTAACATTATTCAAAATAGAGGAGACCAATAGAATTAAAATGTTCAGGTTTTGGAGAAAGCTATAGATGAAACTGAGTAATGAATTATTATTGTGTGTACATCCTAAACGCTTTTTTTAAAAGATTTGTTTTTTTCTCCCCCCCCTTGTTTTTTTTTTTTTAATTTATTAAAGTATATCATTCATACACGAACATACATAAACAATAAGTGTATAGCAATAGTTGTGAACTCACAAAACACACAGACATAACATCATACAGGGCTCTCCTACCTCACCCTACCAACAATACCTTGCATTGTTGTTAAGCATTTTTAACTAATGATTAAAGAGCATCCTCAAAATACTACTACTAACCAAAGTATTTTCCCCCAACCCACCCTATTATTATTTTTTTATATCATTTATACATGAACATACATACACAATAAGTGTATGGTAAATGTTGTGAACTTACAAAGCATACATTCATAACATCATACAGGGGTCCCATACATCAACCCTCCACCAACACCTTGCATTGTTGTGAGACATTTTTTACAAATTATGAAAGAATATTGTCAAAATCTTATTACTAATTATAGTCTTTATCTTACATTTGGTGTATTTTTCCCCCAACCCACACTACTATTATTTTTAAAATATATTTTTATGATGAAAGTTGTAAACTTGCAAAACAATCAGGCATATGTGCAGAATTCCCAAATAACACCCCTCTATCAACACACCACACTGTGGTGGAACATTTGTTATAGATTATGAGATAATATCATCCAATCATTACCAAGTCCACAGCATACATTTGGCACACATTTTCCATACTCCCCCATTATCAACAGAGTATGTCTTTGGCATAGATGCAAGAATATTACATTAATACTGTTAACCACAGTCCATAGGTCACTCCAGTTGTATTTTTCCCATGCTTTTCCACATTCCCACCACCCTGCAATAGTGATGTACATCTGCTGTAGCTCACAGGACACTCTTGCATCGGAACTATCAACCACAGTTCTCATCCACCTCTGGGTTTACTGTGTTATTCAGTCCCTAGATTATTCTCTAGCTTTCTGTCAATTGGCATTTACATCGCTAGACTACCACTTCCAGCCATATCCCCATTTATAAGCCAGCTATTACTCACTATAATGTGTTACCATCACCTCTGTACATCTCCACACTTTTATAGTAAAGCTAATTAAAACGTCTACATACATTAAATATCAGTAGTCCATCTCAGTCCTCCTCTTATCTCCTTTAAAAATCTACTACCTACCACCAGGTCTTGAAGATATTTTCCCACATTCTCTTCTAGAAGCTTAATGGTTCTTGCTTTTATATTTAGGTTTATGTTTCAAGTTAATTTTTGTATAAGGTGCGAGACAGAGGTCCTCTTTCCTTCTTTGGCTATGGATATCTAGTTTTCTCAGCACCATTTGTTGAATGGACCATTCTGCCTGAGCTGGGTGGGTTTGACCAGGCTAGTCAAAAATCACTTGACCACAGATGTGAGGGTCTGTTTTTTAACCATCAGTTTGGTTCCATTGATCTATGTGTCTGTCTCTATGCCAGTACCATGCTGTTTTTACCACTGTAGCTAGGTAATACGACTTAAAGTCCAGAAATGAGAGTCTTCCAACTTCGCTTTTCCCTTCCAAGATGTTTCCGGCTATTCAGAGCACATCACCCCTCCAAATAAACTTGATAATCATGTTTTCCATTTATTTAAAAAATGTTGGTGGAATTTTCATTGGGATTGCACTGAATCTGTACATCAATTTGAGTAGAATTGACGTCCCAATGACATTTAGTCTTTCAATCTGTGAACATGGAATGTTCTTCCCAACATTTAAGTCTTGTTTTGATTTCTCCTAACAACGAGTTGTAGTTTTCTGAACACAAGTTCTCCACATCGTTGGTTAAGTCTATTACTGATTATTTGGGTTTTATCTGTCATATTTTATTTTCACCACTCTTTTGACACTTTTAATTACTTATATTGATATAATCTTCATTTCTAGACTCTCTTCCAGGCCTCTCTCTCTTGTCTTTTCTTTTCAGGCTGTAGCACACCCTTTAGTATTTCCTGCAAAGTAGGTCTCTTGGTTACAAACTCACTCAGTTTCTGTTTATCTGTGAATATTCTAAACTCGCCCTCATTTTTGAAAGACAATCTTGCCGGATATAAGGTTCTTGGCTGGAAGTTTTTCTCTTGCAGTATCTTAAATATATCATACCACTGTCTTCTTGCTTCCATGATTTCTGGTGAGAAATCAGCACTTAATCTTATTGGGTGTCTCTTATATGTTATGCATTGCTTTTCTCTTGCTGCTCTCAGAATTCTTTCTTTGTCTTTGGCATTTGACATTCCAACTAGTATGTGTCTCAGAGTTGGTCTTTAGGATTTTTTCAGGTGGGAGTACATCATGCTTCTTGGACATGGATATCTATGTCCTTCAATAGGGTTGGGAAATTTCTACCATTATTTCTTCAAATATTCGTTTTTCCCCCTTTCCCTTCTCTTCTACTTCTGGGACACCCATGACATGTATTTTTTGCACATTTCTTGCTGTTGTTTAGTTCCCTGAGACCTTGTTCAAGTTTTTCCAATCTTTTCTTCATCTATTCTTTTGTATGTTCACTTTCAGAGACCATTTCTTCAAGCCCACCAATCCTTGCTTCTGCCTCCTCAAATCTGCTATTGTGATTTTTTTATTGTGAAATAAAAAATGATTTTTTATTTCATTTATCATACCTTTCATTCTCATAAGATCTGCTATTTTTTTGTGTATGCTTTCAAATTCTTCTTTGTGCTCATCCAATGTCTACTTAGTATCTTTAATTTCTTTAGCCATCTCATTGAATTTATTAAGAAGATTTGTTTGAACATCTATGATTAGTTGTCTCAACTCCTTTATGTCATCTGGAGGCTTATCTTGTTCCTTTAACTGGGCCATGTCTTCCTGTTTCTTGGTGTGGATTGTAATTTTTTGTTGGTGCCTTGGCATCTGGCTTACTAGAGTATTTATTCTGGGTGCAGTTTCTCCCTTTAGTTTAGGTCTTCCTGCCCTTTCTCCCTTGCTGATTGTGTAGTAGGATACAAGGATGTTGTTGGTGCTATAAGCTGTGGAGGCTCAAGCTGCCCTCAGTGCCCCAAGGAACAATGAAGCTTCTCCCAACTTTCTACTCTGCCAGGGGTAGGGACAGAGACACAGCTGTGTGAAATAATCCAACTCATGCAGGCCTATACTGTAGTTGCCCAGAGAGACTGATGAAGCTTCACGCCCCTTTCTCCCCTGCCTGGGGCGGGGATGGAGCTGCAGGTGTCAGCAGCAATCTATGCTGTGCAGGTTCATAATGACCACAGTTGCCCCGGTAGCCTTCCAATTATTCAGCCTGTGCCAGCTAAATGTACCTGCAGTTACCTGGATAGGCTGGTGCAGGGCCCGCCAGCTTCCTCCCTGCTAGAGGTGGGGCTGAAGCCTAGGCTAGGGCTGCAGGCCAATCAGGGTGAAAGAAACTGGTCTCTACCATCACTGTGATTTTCAGTCAGCCCAGCTTCCCCTCATGCTGGAGGTGGAGTCAAAATGGTGGCTACCAGTCTCCTTCCAACTTGGTCGGGCTCAAACTTTAGCTGCTCTTAGGGTTATACTTTAGCCAGCCGAATTCACTAATCAGTACCTGAAATCAGTGGCCAACCATCTCCTCCTTCCCCGTTTTTGGGAAATGGAGCTTCCAATTCCTGCCACAGAATAGTTCCTGGGGTGGTTTATGCCGCCAAAGTAGGATGATCACCAGCCTCCGCAGCGTCGCCTGTAATTTCCCAGAGAGGCTGGTGCAGCTCCCCCCAGCTTCCTTCCTGCCCAAGGTGGGCCTGGGGCTTAGGCTAGAGCTGCAATCTGGTCTGGATGGAAAGAAGCCAGTCCCTACCAGCACTGTGATTTTCAGTCAGCCTCACTTCCCCTCGTGTCAGGCACAGAGTTTAGATGGTGGCTACAGGCCTCTTTCTGAGTTGGACAGGTTCAAACTTTAGCTGTTCTTAGGGTTATACTTTAGCCTACCGAATTTACTAATCAATAGGGAAGTTGGTGCCCAACTGTCTCTTCTTCCCCCGTTTTTGGGAAGTGGAGCGTCCAATTCCAGCCATGGAACAGCTCCCCAGGTGGCTTGTGCCTCCAGTGGAGGATGGGCACCGGCCTCCATGGTGTGGAGGGCTCTACTCAGGAATCTTCTCTGCAGATGGGCAGTCTCCTTCTTCCATTCTTTCGAGGATGTTGCAGGATGCACTTCTGGTCTCCTGGAGCCCCCAAACAAGTGCTCTAGATAGCTCTGGGTGGTCACCAACTGCCCCATAGCAGGAGCTGATTCTAGGAGCTCTTTACTCTGCCACCATCTTGCTGGCTCCCCCCTCATTGTTTTGCACTCACTGTCTGCTCTCTGTGTGTTCTTCTGTGTCTGCTTGTCTTCTCTTTAGGTGGCACCAGGAGCCAATCCTGGGACCTTCCAGAATGGGAGAGGGGCGCTCAATCTCTTGCACCACCTCAGCTCCCTGGTCTTCTGTGTCTCTTATTGTCTCTCCTCTGTGTCTCTTTTCGTTGTGTCATCTTGCTGCGCCAGCTCTCCTGCACAGGCCAGCACTCCGTGTGGGCCAGCACTCCACATGGGCCAGCTTGCCTTTCACCAGGAGGCCCTGGGAATCGTACCCTGGACTTCCTATATGGTAGCCAGGAGCCCAATCGCTTGAGCCACATTCGCTTCCTCCTAAATGCTATTGCTATGTTTCCTTGTTCAATTCTTTCTAACAGGTTCAGGGATGATGCATTTTTAAATGCTTGTCTTAAGCATCTACATGGGGTGAAAATATTTTCATATATTCTTATTACTGACATACATTAAAACTGTGCAGGTTGTTCACAGTTGTATAATACACTGCTTCGGCATAGCAATGTAGGTGTTATATGGTTTCTACTCCCTTGTCTTTAGCAAGTATAGATAAATTCTCACAACAGTACTGATTTTTTAACGTAAAGTCCATCCTGATTTCTGTAGTGATATGCTGGAGTGAAACCCTGGATATTGATACTGAGATGAACTGGCATTGTCTAAATCTGGCGGCATTCTACACTGTACTCGGCTATCCACTGAGACAGCCAGGAGGTTATGGTCCTCTTAGGGCACATGCTGAAAGGCTGAGTAATTTTTGGTAAATTGCTGAAGTGGCTGCAGAGACCATCTTGATACCATGACTGTGCATGCACCTCAGGTCTGTGTGTGTAAACAGCTTCCGACCATTTTCTTTTATCGGGCAACTAGTCCACTGGAGAAATGACGAATGTTCTGTTCTTTGGCAACCCTGAATTGCTCAAATATCTTTCAGCACCAATGTCAAGAGGAAGAACTTCTATTCTACTAGACGGTAGGGAAAGAGGAGGTGGGTGGCTGTAAGATTTGTCTGGAGAAAGGTCTATTGAAAGAATTGAACCATAAGGTCTCCTGGAAGACACAAAGCTGCTGTGAGTATTAGGGACGTGCGTAGAGAGTTTCCATGGTAAGTGGGGGCGGGTGGGGGTCGCTGTAAGAGGGTGGGTTTGCAGTCCCAGGATCTTTCCCCTCTAATTGAGGCGTGTATCTTACATAACCTGGAGGCTGTGCTTTAAAAGTAAAGTGGTTTGGGACTTTTGCAGACTAGCACTTGGCTCAACTTGCTTTCTTGGACTATTGGAGCAAACCACTTTCCTCGGACTTTGCAAGTAAGCCTTTTCAAGTGCCTCTTCAACAGATGCACCATTTTCGCTTTCAGCCCCAGGGATGTTATCATATAGCAAGGCGTTGCTTTAGGTAGTATTGACAGCTTAATGATGTTTAGTCTTCCAATCCATGAACACAGAATGTCCTTCCATTTATTTTGGCATTATTTAATTTCTTTTAGCAGTGTTTTGTAGATTTCTGTGTACAAGTCCTTTACATCTTTGGTTATATTTACTCCTAGATATTTGATTCTTTTAGTTGCTGTTGTGAATGAAATTTTTTCTTGATTTTCTTGTCTGATTGTTCATTGCTTGCATATAGAAACACTACTGATTTTTGAGTGTTAATCCTGTACCCCAAAAACTTTGCTGAAATCACTTATTAGCTCTAGGAGCTTTGTTGTGGATTTTTCAGGATTTTCTGTATATAGGATCATATCATCTGCAAATAGGGAGAGTTTTACTTCTTCCTTTCCTTTCTTTTTCTTGCCTAATTGCCTTGGCAAGAACTTCTAGTACAATTTTGAATAACAGTGGTGACAGTGGCATCCTTATCTTAGAGAGAAAGCTTTCAGTTTTTCAAGTGGATGTTAGCTGTGGGCTTTTCATATATTTCCTTTATCGTGTTGAGAAAGTTTCCTTCTGCTTCATGTTCTATGTGTTTTTTATCAAGAAAGGGTGCTGTGTTTTCTCAAAGGCCTTTTCTGCATCAAATGAGATGTTCATGTGGTTTTGTTTTTTTTTTTTTTCATTCTTTTGATATGGTGTGTTGCATTAATTGATTTTCATGTGTTGAACCAACTTGAATAATTCTTTTAATATGTTGTTAGATTCACTTTGCTAGTATTTTGTTGAGGATTTTTGGATTTATATTCATAAAAGATATTGATCTATAGTTTTCTTTACTTGTAGAGTCTCTATCTGGCTTTGGTTTGAGGGTGATGTTGGCCTTGTAGAATGAGTTAGGGAGTGTTCCTTCTCTTCAATTTTTTGAAAGAGAGTTTGAGCAGAATTGCAGTTAAGTTTTCCTGGAATGTTTGGTAGAATTTCACTGTGAAACCAGCTGGTTCTGGGCTTTTCTTTGCTGGGAGGTTTTTTATTACTGATTCAATTTCTTTACTAGTAATTGGTTTTGTTGAGATCTTCTATTTTTTCTTGAATCAGTGTAGGTAGTTTGTGTGTTTTTTAGAATTTGTCCTTTTTATCTAGGCTATCTAATTTATTGGCATCAAGTTGTTCATAGTATTCTCTTATAGTCCTTTTTATTTCAGCTACGTTGGTAGTAATGTCTCCCTTTTTATTTCTTAGTTTAGTTATTTGTGTACTCTCTCTTTTTTTCTTAGTCAGTGTAATTAAAGGTTTGTCAATTTTATCGATCTTTTCAAAGAACCAACTGTTGGTTTTGTTAATTCTCTCTACTGTGTTTTTGTTTTCTATTTCATTTATCTCCACTCTAATCTTTATTTCCTTCCTTCTGCTTGTTTTGGATTTAGCTTGCTCTTCTTTTTCTAGTTCTTCCAGTTTGAAGTTATATCTCTGATTTGAAGTCTTGTTTCTTTTTTAATGCAAGCGTTTATGGCTATAAATTTCCCTCTCAGCATTGCCTTCACTGTGTCCCATATATTTTGGTATGCTTTATTTTCATTTTCATTCACCTCAAGATATTTCCTAATTTTGCTTCTGATTTCCTTTAGAACCCATTGGTTGTTTAAGCTTTGTTCTGTTGTGATCAGAGAATATACATTGTATGATTTCAATATTTTTTAATTTACTGAAACTTATTTCGTGACCCAACATATGGATTATCCTGGAGAATGATCCCTGTGCATTCCAGAAGAACGTGTAGTCTGTTTTTGTTGGGTGCAGTATTCTATATATGTCTGTTAGGTCTAGTTGGTTTAGTGTATCATTCAAGTCTTGTATTTCCTTACTGATATTCTGACTAGATGTTCTATCCATTATTGAGAGTGGTGTGTTAAATGTGTTTATTAATGTAAAGCCATCAATATCTCCTTCAGATATGTCAGTATTTGCTTCATATATTTGACAGCTCTGCTGTTAGATACATAGATATTTATCGTTGTTAACAACCAGAAATAGGTTGCCTATTGTAACAAAAAAAAAATTGTTACCTTTTCCTGTGGAATTGTCCCCTTTATCAGTATATAATGACCATAATTCAATATTAGTATAGCCACCCTAGCTTTTTTTTTGCTAACTGCTTGCATGGTTGTTTTTTTTTTTTTTTTTTTTCCAGCCGTACATCCTCAACCTACTTGTATCTTTGACTTTAAAGTGAACTCTTTCAGACAGCATGCAGTTAGGCCACGCTTTTGATTCCATCCTTCCAATCTCTGCCTTTTGACTGGAGAGTTTAATCCCTTTTTTTCTTTCTTTATTTTTTTAAGGTGCTGGGACCAGGGATTGAACCCAGGACCTCGTATGTAGGAAGCCGGTGCTCAACCACTGAGCTACATCCACTCCCAAATCCATTTACATTGAAAGTCACTACTGATAATACAGGACTTACTTCTGCCATTTTGCTATTTAGCCTTTTTAAGTCTTATACCTATTTTATCCCTCACTCCTGTTAATGCCTACTTTTATATTTATTTGCTTGCTTGTGTATGTCCAAAAATATAGATTTATCAGTACTTTTTATGGATTTGCATTTTACCACCTATAGGAAGTAAGAAGTGGAGTTATATACCAAACAATACAATACAATAATACTGGCATTTATAATTACCCAAATGATTACCTTTCATGTTGTTAATCTTAATGTGTGTTTCTGTGGGTGTGAACCCATTACAAATAGGACCTTTGAAGATGTTATTTTTAGTTAAGGTGTGGCCACCTTAGCCACACCTTAATTCATGTACCTGAAGGCTTTATAAATAGAAACTGTAAGTCACAGAAACTAGAAAGGAGAGGACATTGCCATGTGATGGGAAGCAAAGATCAAAGCCAAGGAACCCCAGGGTTTGTGGCAGCCAGCACCAGAATGCTACAGTGTTTGGTGAGAAAGCAAACCTTTGCAATATCTTGATTTTGGATGTCTTCTAGTCTCAAAACTGAGCCTGTTGCATTGTGAACACACATGAGGGAGAAAGCAACTATGGACCAAAGTAGACGTATTATTATAGCAATGGAATAACTTGTAACATTGATATAAAGACAATGGTCGCCAGAGGTTCTGAGGGGAGGGAGAGGGAACAATAGTAAAGGGACATTGGGGGGACATTGGAATTGTTCTGCATGATACTGCAATGACGGATACAGGCCGTTATACATTTTACCAAAACCTATTAAATTGTGTGGTGCAAAGTGTAAACTATAATGTAAACTATCGTCCATGGTTAGTAGCAATGCTTCAATATTTGTTCATCAATTGTAACAGAGGTACCACACTAATGAAAGATATTGTTAATGGGAGAATGTGTGAGAGGGGCAGGAGGTGGGGTATATGAGAATCCCCTATATTTTTGATATACCTTTTATGTAATCTAAAATTTCTTTTAAAATAAAGGAAAAAAAGAACCTGAGCCTGTTTTTAAATTCTGTTTAAACTAACCCATTATGTGGTATCTGTGATAGCAGCTCTGGCAAACTAAGACAATAGGAAGAAGGAGAAAGAAGAGAAGATTTCTAAGGTCTATGTCAGCAAGGAGACATTTTAGATGATGGCACACGATAGGAACTTATGGAAGAAATTTTGCTTTGAGTGAGTCATAAATACACAAATCTGGTTCCCCTGTGTTTTCCTTTCTTTGTACCAAGTAAGGCTTTGCTGTGAGAGAAATCTCCAATTGATCTTGCTAAGATTTTCATGTAATGAAAGGCTTTATTATTACAAGTCTAGTCTTAAATGAGTCAAATTATTCCTTCTTGGCTTTGTAGCCTTTTGTCCTGAGATGCAAGGGGTTTATAAATGTTTCAACTGGATTTCAAATCCAAATCTATTGTGATACCAATTCTGAGAGACTGGCAGAGTACATATTAATCTCATTCAACAGCAGGACACCCAGAATATTGCTCCTCCATAAAGAGTTAAATATGGGGTGCTAAGTAAAGAAAAAGAGACCTTAGATGGTGACCTGCCGAAGGTCACAGCTAGTTACTGCTGTGCCAACAGGTAGAACCAAGGGCTCTGGAACCCGTTCCACAACCATACCAGACATGGACAGTAGCTGTTGGAAAGCCTCCCATTGGCATACCTTGTGATAAGGTTTCTTCAGAAATCTTAGGATCAGTTCCTCATCCCAAAATTTCCCATGATTGCATTCTTTTCACCACTACTTATGGGGAATAACATCAAAGTAAAATTTCCTAATTTATTTTACACTGATAGTAGTACATGAGGGAAATAAGGGAAATGTTTAAATCATGTACAAGTAACTAGGGTCACACAGTCAGCTTATTCCAATCTTTGCTTCCTTGAAAAGCAGTCCATTCGCATGATAACAGCAAATGCCTGTTCATCTTCCTACTCCATCTTTAGCTTGGGAGTTTGACTGTAAATACATAAGCTTGCAAGTCTTTTTGCTTAAGGTAGGAAGAATATGGTTCACATCTAGCTGCATCCTGGGAACTGAATTCAGAGCAAGGCTGAAGCAACAAGTGACTAAAAAACATGGTATCATAAGACATCAACCATAGCCCTAAAGAAAGGCACAATCATCAGTCATCAGTCACAATCACAGTTTCAGACATATGTGCTATAGAAGAAAATGGTAATAGAGTCAAAAAAGGTATAAATTCTCTCTCCTTATTTACGGTATCTGATTTCCCAATGTCTTTTATATGAAAGGGGGGGGGGGAGTAGGAAATACTCAAAAAGTCTGATATTAGAGAGTTATTTTATTGTAGACAAAGAAAAATGAATTTAGAGATCTCAGTATAGAGTTGTTTGATTCCATCCTAAGGCCAGACCTCTCTGAAATAACAAATATAACAAGATACAGTTGTTTTACTTGAAGGAAGCCAGAGCAGCTAGCCCCATTACTCGAGAGAGTCCCATTAGAAGAGAAACTGGTCATGGCACTCCAGAGATACTCCCCCACAAAAGATTGTGGGACAAAATCAGAGAATGATATCCCTAAAAACCTAGAGAAGAAGGTCAGTCTACTCCTCTTTGGGTTCCCCAGAGCCTAGCCTTAGACCTAGAATATAGTAGGTTCTCAAAGCTTCTTAAAGAGCAGGGAGAAATTCACTGGGTCAGAACATCCCATGAGATTAATATTGATGTGCTAATAAGACCCCATTTACCCACTGTTGCATTGGGACCCCATATGACTAGATGATCCGGGAGAATGAAATCAGATGCTGGAGCCTGCTGGTCTCACCCGCTGGCCATGTAAAGCACAGAGCCTTGGCTTGCATAGAGTTGGCACAATAGCCCCTTCCAGGGGCTTCAAGAAAAAGCAGGAGGAAGTTCTCAAAATTCCCAGCTGTCTCTTAATCTTCTCCAGAAGAGCCTTAATCTGCAGCAGCAGGTTGAGAGTCCCCAGGGAACAATGATGATGCTGTAATTCCATGAAGGCCATGAAATGTCTTAAAAGAAAAGCCATACTAGAAGTAGAGGGAGGGCCCCAGGCTTCTGAAACAGTATCCAAAAAAGGAATTTACTTGCCAGTTTTCTTCTTTTAATATTCTCCACTTCCTTGTCCACTGGATTCCCAGCTATGCTTCTTGTTGAACTCCCAGCTGTCATCAGTATTGCCTTCCCAGCTGTCCTCTTCTTCCCTCTGGCTTTGCAATGGGTTCTTCTGTGGATTCTTCACTAAGTGATTCAACTGACTCTTCACTGAATTCCTAAATGAAATCCTGTTCCAAAATTTCACTGCCTACTCCATGGTATCCCTTAGTCTGGACATCTTTCCATGCAAAAGAAATTAAATAAAAGGCAATAAGATAAATGCAAGAAAGAAACACTGAGCATTTCAACAGTCAAAGCAATGTCTGGGATAAGTGTCCCTCCTGAGACATGAGAGGGGATGTCATGCCCGCAATTCTCCATCATTTCTCAAGGGAAATGATCTATAGTCGTGCTGTCTAATACCAGAGCCCCAAGTTACATGTGACTTTTGAGCACTTGAAATTTAAATGAAATTAATCTTAAATTTAAACAGTCATGTGGCTACAGCACAGCTTTTGCAACATTCCTTGGGTGACACAGAGACTTAATCTTTCTAAATTATGGAATGGTTGCCTTTTGCCTGCTATTTGTCCAGTGTATTTCCCTTGTCGGGAATGAGAATTTCCTCAGAAAAGTAAAAAGTTTGGAAATAACTGGGAAGTTCAGGACTTCACTAGCACAAAAATACTCTGAACAGTTTTATTTAATCCTGTTCTTATGGTCCTGCTCTACCCACAGACCAAACTGATTGTCATTATCCTTATTATTATTGACATTAAAAAGAACACTGTAGAAATAATCATGCCTAGTACCGGTATAGAACACTTAACTTTGTGTTTTTTCCAGAGACTTCCACATTGCTCTCTCATGAAAAGGAACTATCATTCACTAGAAAAATGTCTCTTAAAGGCCATAGATGAGGCATCTGAGATATCCAGATACTTGGACCCATTTTCTCTTTATGGCTTTATAGTTTAGGAATTGTTCATAATTCCCATGGCAGCTTTATCTTTATCTAGCAGAGCTGGCTCTGGCTTTCTCCGTTCACTTAACAGCTGCCCAGGGGCTGAGGTCTGAGACCTTCACAAGCTAAGGAGTCAGGAATTCACCAGCAAGCAAAATACATGTGGGCCTTGGACTCATCCTTGATTTTACCTCTTACTGTTACCTTAAGCTAGTTTCTTCCAGGGGAAAATATGCATAATATTTTCCCCCAAAATAACTTTTATGCTGATCCCTAGGAAAAAAAGATGCAAATGTTACTTAACAGTTTTATTATTCTTCAGGGCCCAAAAACTGTTGCATTTGCCATAATTTAGAAGGCAAACAAAACCTCACAGCCTCCCCTACTGCAAGGGCAATTTTGGTGGCAGTTTAATGCCAATATTTTCTAATTCAATTACCCCATGCTTTTCTTTAGAGATTTTTTTTTTCTCTCTCTCTCTCTCTGTGGCAAGGCTTGAAATCAGAATCTATGTCTAATATATTATAGATGCTCAAAAAATATTTTTTATACAAATGAAGTAGTTTTTTGGGTGGGAAACAGATCAAGATGCTTACCAAGCCAAGGTGAGAGAGGACTCCTGAAATCTTCCTCATGGATCAGGCAAGTAAAAAAGTTAGTATACGGCTTTCTCAGCAATCTGGAAGCTGGGCTGTCCCCATCATTTCCTATAAACCTAATTCAAACACTTTGAACTATCAGGCTTTATTGAACTGTTCAAAGGTGACAGTAAGCTGACTGAAGCAGAGGGTACAGCAAGAAGGCAGAGTCTGCAGGGCCCAGAGAGCAACTGAGTTTCCTCGGTTGTACTCCTTTGGAGCAGAGGAAACCAGCATAAGAGGGTTGGGTCGCCCAGGTCGTGCCGCCAGTGGGAAAAGTACTTTCAGCTGTGCTAAGCCGAGCAAAAACCAAACCCTGACCCTTTTCCCCATTCCAGTCTCCTGAGGATAGGAAGAGAATTGATAGATGATTTACTAAAATTCATTGGATCAATCATCATAGGCTGAGTATGTGGAAGTCATTGCATAATATAGCACCAAATCAAAGATTAAAAAAAAAAAAAAAATCAAGGATAAAGAAAGGCAAAAGGAGGAAGGCTGTAATTTGGGAAATGACTTGGAATCTCATGAAAAACATCACTTTCAAAAAAAATTAGGGGAGCAGATATAGCTCAAGTGGTTGAGTGCCTGCTTCCATGTACAAGGTCCTGGGTTCAATCCCTGGTACCTCCTAAAAATTAAAATTAAAAAAGAATTATATTGAGCAACTGCTGGTGAGGCAGGTCAGAACAGGGAATTGGGAAAGGCGAAAGAGGAAGTGGGCAGGCAGAGGCAGTGAGCATAACATCTCAGGGGCAACAAAAAGCAGACCCAAGCTATTGTGGGCAGCCAAGCTTAAGCTGTTATGAGCAACCAAGCCTGAGCTATTACGTGTGAAACTCAGAAAATAAGTGACAACGTCTTGTTCTGCCCAACCGGTGGGGACAGAACAAACTGACCCTAACCCCTTCCCTACCAACTGAAGTCACAAGGCAAGAAGACCCTCCCATTTCATCCCTACTTAAACCCCAGCCCCAAGTCACGTGGGCACACCTCTTAACTAGTAAGAGTGTGTACTTTCACTTTTCTTTCACTTTGTAATAAACTCCCTGTGGCACATCCTTGAATTCTTTCTCACGAAGTGGCCAAGAACCTGGAAGCCACACCCAGTAGCACTGGGAATAGACCAAGGATGATCAGTTTAGTAATTCAATAGAAAGATTTGTAAGAAAAGGCAAGTACAGAGAATTAGAGACCTAGCCAAAGTCATTAGCACCATGATCTGTTAATGGAAATAATCAGAATTTTAAAAGCCAAAAGAACAGTAGAATGTGAAAGAAAGAAAATTCTGCATGGGAAATTTGGATGGAAGAAAAAAACTGTATTCTGTAGCTGCAGAGCGTACTTTGGAAACATGAGTGCTGTAAATCCAGCTGGCTATTTAGGTTATGTTTTGGTTTTACAGTATGTTTTACGGGATTGAAAAAATCAAGTTAGAGCACAGGAGGGGGGCGGTGAAGATGAGAGAGAAATTAGGATGCTAGTTAAATGGTTAAATTCTTCTGAAGGAAAAAAAAGACAGTAGGGGGAAAAATCAGTGAGAAAATAGGTCTCAGTGGAAAGACTGGAGGAGGAAAAGAAGTAACAAACTTGTAGAAACTCTGAGAAGTAGCAAGACAAAGGACATTTTACCAGGTCCACATGTGACCCAGGAAAAGAAGGTTGAGTTAGTTTCTGTAATTTGCACCCAAAGAGTCTGAAATATCCTTCTGTGGTTGATCATCTATGTATTGTGTGTCCTCATTGAGGGACTACTAACCTTTTAAAGGGTCTCAGGATGAGAACTGTAACACACAAATTATTTTAGAGCAATTGAATTATTTTCAGGATTCTCCAAATATGCCTTTTATCTAAATGTCATTCAAATAACAGATTAGCTGAGCCTCGGTGCCCTGCAGTGTTTTTTTTGTTTGTTTGTTTGTTTTTGTTTTTCATGTGTATTGTTGTAAGTATACACGACATAACATTTTCCATTTTAACCATTTTCAAGTGCACAGTCCAGAGGTCTTCGCTTTATTCACAGCGTTGGGCTGGCATCACCAGCATCCATTGCCAGAACTTTTCCATTCCTCCAAACAGAAACACTCTGTACCCATTAAGCATTAACTTCCCATCCCCCCAACCCCGCCCCTGGTAACCTGTAAGCTGCTTTCTGTCTCTACGAATTTGAGTATTCTAGTTATTTCATATTCTGCTCTCAACTTTCCAACAAATTTTCCTTACCTCATGCATAGCCCTTCAAAGGGGACCTAATGATGACCTTCAAGGGGAAGGAAAAGAAAAGCACGTAAACAAGGACCTGGCCCTGGTGGTAGGAAGCAAGGCAGTGCCATTGATCCTTGTGTGTGGACGAATGCAGAATGAGTAGGAAAGTGGAAAATGGAGGCAGTGGAAGGAGTGTGAGGCTCGCCTGTTTGAGTCTAAAGGTTCTCGGCCAGGAGCCTTCAGAAACCTCGTCTCCCTCAACCACACGAACCCACAGGCTGAAGCTAAACACTTGTGTCTTCTTAGTCACAGAGAGTGAACAGTACCTACACATGGGTGGAATTTAAGAATGAAAAATGGGCGAGGACTCCAGAAGAAGAGAATTCCAGGGTCAGGAGGGGCCGAAGTGTTTCTCTGAAAAAGCGAAATGCATGAACCCTGAGTTCTGAGAGCATATTTAAAAACAACAGCCTCCAGTTATTGGCTCTGCCACACACGCCAGAGTCATTTGGGACTTAGAAAGCAGAGGAGACCAGCCTTCCCTCCAAAAAAAAAAAAAAGGCATGGTGCTATTTACAGCCCAAACCCAAGCCTCCTGGGAAGAACTGGTTCCTCACCCTAGCTTTCCCTGCCCACGTCTCACCAAATAATGCCTTTCCGCCTGGACTCCGCCCAGAAGGGCTCAGAAAATTCCCCAGCCGTGTGCTCCGCTGGGCCTCCAGGAGGGGGTTCTGGAGACCAAGACAGTCACAGTGGCCCTGGCCTCCGCCTCCAAAGGCCTCGCCCTTCCCCTGAGTCCATTTCTCACCCCGATCCTTGAGCTGTTGGCTCTGAGTTGGAACCACCCCAGTGACGCTCCCGAGGCTCTCCTGGATGTAAGCTGGGCTTTCAGGCCCCAGGGGCTGAAACACACAAAGCCTGCGCTGGGCCGGGGCTGCCTCCACGGCAGTGCAGCTCGGCTCTGGGCCCTGGGTCTCAGCGTCTCGGCCCCCTTCCCTTTGTCTAAATCCTATACATCAGTCAAGTCCCAGGGAGCCGCCTCCAACCACTCAAACCCACAATCTCTTCTTCCCAGAGGATGCACAGGTTACAATCGTGAATTTGGCTTTTGGTTTGTCATTAAGTTATGCTTTCTCTCCGCACTAAATTCACCATCTCTTTCAGGGCCGGGACACGCCGCTGCCCCTGTTTGGATATCCAGGGTCCTAAAGAATGTTTTGATAATGAAGATGATGGGGAGTAGGATGACAGTGGTCCTTTTGATTTCGGATATATTCCCAAGCCACAAACTTGAGTACGTTTTATGTGTCAAGCACTGTGGAGGCACCAAAGAGAACTGGTTTCTCCTCTCTGTCCTCAATGACCTCACGGTCAAATGGGCAAGACAAACATGTCCACTGCAATGAGTGGTGGGAATGAAATGAACAAGAAGAGGGAAAGCCTTCAGGCAAGTGCAGGCTAAGATACGAGATCCATGCGCGTCCTTGGAGGTAAGTGTTCCAGCCATTCTCCCAACAGCCATCACCTGAGTCTCGCATCCCAGGTCTCTGGTGAGTGCGCGTGTCTGATGGCATCCACCCTGATCCTTGCAATTAGGGAGCCTACAATCCAGAGGGGAAGAGAAGCAGGCAGGGAGCTAAGGGCAATGCCCTTGATTAAGGGGGAGCATGCACAAGGGACAGCACACACGCTCTGATCTTAAAAGACTCGGGGAAGGCTCCCCAGAAGGCAAGAAACCCAAAGGATGATTGTTGCTCAGCGAAGGAGGTGGGTGTTGTAGGCAGACGTTTCTGATAGATGAAAAAAAAAGGAAATCCCTCTTCCCCGGTCTTGTTCCTGGTCTCATGTAGCTACCTTATCTCTGCTGTATTGCTCAGGTATAAAAAGGAATCTAAATTAGCGAGGGGTGATGAGAGAAGACAGAGAGAAAAAGCAATATTATCTAAAGTCTGCTTTAAGGTTGCATGGGAAATCCACCATCCCAATTTTTAAAATGACATGGGGTACTGCCTGTAATACATAATATGTAGCAAGCAGATAAAATAAAATACAAAACTATCTACAAAATTTGCCTACGACTAATTTTTTTTTTTTTTAAAGGGCATGCTACATACGTAATAAAGACTGAGAAGGAACAATATCAAATTATCTATTGTGGTTCTATCTACATTAAAAGACTATGGATTTTTCTCTTTTATTTTAATAATTGTATTGAGTGAGTACAATTAACCCTTATAAGGGGTAAATTATTTTTTCAAAAGAAAATATAAATATTGCCATTCTTTTTTTTTTTTTTTTTTTAGGAGGTACCAGAGATTGAACCCAGGACCTGGTACATGGGAAGCAGGCGCTCAACCACTGAGCTACAGCCACTCCCCTCCCATGCTTTTTAATGCTCTAACATGTATATTAACTCATTTAACAAATCCATATATCAAATGCCAGGCATTGTTCTAAGCACTAGTAGAAAATAAAAGAGGCTTAGTCCTGCCATAGTGGTGAAGGAAGAGAGCCAATCAATAAGCAAACAAGTAAATATCAATGAATTAGATGGGATTGGTATGGAAAAACGTAGTCAGAGAAGAGGCATGGGAGTTCTGGAGTAGCGGGTCTGGGGAGGGTCTGCGTATGCTCTATTATAGAGGGGCTCCAAGAAATTTTTTGTTTTGTTTTGTTATTTGTTTTTTGTTTTTTTCCAAGAAGGTTTTGAACAAAGTGGAGCCAACTGCATGCCATCTGGAGAAAGCGTGTTCCAGCAGGAATGTGACGTGCACAGGCCCTGAGATGGAAGGAAAAGGGGCTTGGTTCACAGGCAGCAAAGGGGGGATGAATAAATAAATAAAATCTTAAAAAAAAAAAAAAAAAGGGGGCTTGGTTAATCTTCTTCATGCACTGGTGCCTAGTGTTCTCTCAATAGAATATGAGCAAAACTAAAAGCCATCAGAGAGCAGTTTTCATGAGGCAAATAAAAATATACCAGATTTAACTTATTAAACAAATATTTATGAAACGCTTATAAGACATCCAATGCTGTTCTCAGAGCAAAGGGCCAAGCAGAGCCCAAAAGAGAAAAAAGTTCTGGTCCCTAATGAAGTACAGCACTCCAGTGGAAGGGTCTGACAAGTCAGTTAAAGAACCTGGTATGCTAAATAGTGCAAACGCTAAGGAGGAAAGCAAGGCAGAGGAGGAGGGCAGGGACTGTGTGTGTTGGTAGGGGAAGAACCGTAGAACCCAGATGGATTCTGAAAGGAACAGGTGAGTCAAAAAGAGGAAAGACATGGAGCTGGTTTTGCTTTGCTAGAACTGGCTTTGCTAGAATGTGGCTTCATGGTGAGGAAAAAAGATCATAATTTCAAAAGAGCAAAAAAGTTCTTCAGTGCTACCTACTACCACATTCCTTGTTATTCCCTCCTTCTGCACAGAGCGACTTTGAGTCACTTGTCCCTCAGCTCACTTGCACTCAAGGAATGCCCTCTCCTGGCAGGCTTAGCCTAAGCAAAGTGTAATTAAGGAGTCACATCTGCTCGAATAATGGCTAACTTTATTAACACTTCCTCTGTGCCAGCCACTGTCCTCAGAGCTAGAGACATATTTAATTTATATAAATAAAATGTATTTTATCAGCACAGAAATTCTATGACGTAGGTACTATTATTCCCAATTTACAGATGAACAAAATGAGAAGCTAAGCCATTTACTTAAGGTCACACAGCTAGCGAGTGGCTGAAACTGGGATCCAGGTGCGAGTTTTCAACCACGGTAAGATACAGGGCTGCTTCCCCTGCCGGAACAAACGGGACACTGGGACACCGTTTACAAGGAATCACAGGGTGAAATCTCACTTAGACCTACACAGCGTTAGGACTTGAAAGGACTTCAGAAATCTTGTCACATGCCTTGATCTTAGAGATGAACGGCCTAAAACCAGTCTCAGGTATTCTAATTCCTGAACTAGTCCTTTTCCAATACAATATTTGTGTAGCTATTGTTCATGGCTGTATGTGTCTATGTAGATATACATCCCATCTTTGTTTAAACAGCACAAATCAACAAAATTCCTAGCAGGTGTTTCTTGCCTTTTGTATTTAGGAAGCCAAACTGTTATAGAGCGCATCCTCATAGAGGCCCACAAATGTTCCTATTCTTACCCGATGAACAGTTTTTCAATTCTGCTGGTCCCACTCACTGCTCCTAGTTATCTTTTTTTTTTTTTTTTCTTTTCTTTTCTTTTTTTGAAGTACTGGGGCCAGGGATTGAACCCTAGACCTGGTAGCCAGCACTCAACCACTGAGCCACATCAGCTCCCCTGAGTTGGCTTTTTCATTTGTTTGCTTGTTGTTTGTTTTCAGGAGGCACCAGGGATTGAACCCAGGACTTCCCATGTAGGAAGCACGCGCTCAACCACTTGAGCCACATCCGCTGCCCCCTAGTTACCTTAAATCTCAAGGATAAGCGCCTTCTTCTGGCCAGGAGTCCCAAGCCAAATGCATTAACTTATGAGCAAAATCAAGACAATCGAGTACTCAGGGAAATCAGCTTGAAAAGGCCTAGCATCAAGGCTATCCATTTGTAGTCAGAGTACTGAGACCCACTCACCCAGGTGAGAGCTATCCTTTCATACTCCCACTGGACAAGGATTTATTATGAAATGTTTTGTGCACTGCTGGGCTGGGTTCTGTGGAGATCACAAAAAAGGGTTAGATGTAATCCTTGCAGATGAAGGAAGCAGTTGAATGTTAACACAAAGAAATAAGATGCAAAAGGATGCAGATGAGAGGAAGCAAAGATTAATGAAGTCATTGATTCATTTATTCAGTCGTAAGTATTTTTGAGCCACTAGTAGGTATACTGGAGGAGAAAGCTGAATGAAGATAGAAGAGAAAACTAAGTGGGCTCGTGAAGGGTGGGAAGAAATGAAAAGTCAGAAGGGTTGCCGAAGAACCTGATGAGTGCGGCAATAAAAGGCAGAAACAAGTGAGAAGAATTAAGAAAGAAGCTAAGGAGACTGATCAAGAAAGACAGTAAAAGACTGGATGCATAAGAAATGCTACACTTCTCCCATAGATGTTATTTTAAAAGATGGGAAGTGGATGTGGTTCGAGCATTTGAGCACCTGCCTACCACATGGGAGGTCCCGGGTTTGGTTACCAGTGCCTCCCAGAGAAGAGGACCAAGATAACGAGCTGGCCCAATGGGCCAACAAGATGACACAAAGAGGAAACACAATGAGAGACACAACAAAGCAGGGAGTGGAGGTGGCTCAAGAATTTGAGTGCCTTTCTCCCACATGGGAGGTCCCAGGTTTGGGTCCTGGTGCCTCCTAAAGCGAAGACGAGCAGACACAAGGAACACACAGCAAATGGGCATAGTGAACAGAGAGTGAGCCCAAACAATGGGAGAGAAGAAATAAATTAAATAAATCTAAAAGATCCCATGATCCACTCCATTTCTGGCAGGAAAAGTCTCCATTTGACATTGTTTAGAGTATTGATGTCCCCTGGGACATCACTAGCTTTCACTTCTAACACATTCTAAGGGCCAGGAAGTCTTCCTATCTCTTCTACCCAAAATAGTTATAGCTCAAACATTAATACTAATAATTCCTTATAGTTTGATTCAGTAACAAGTCCAAGGTCACACAATAACACTCATTTGTAAGGCTGGAACCTAGTAAATACAACACAAAATACTGCTCATAATTTTTTCTCCTCAGCAAATGCTATGTGCAAAATTAAGGGGCATTGTATACTTTGGATAAACTGTATGCTTTATTAATATGTATCAATAAAATTGATTTTTTTTTTAGTTAAGGGGAAAGAGTAGTTTCTCCTCCAATTCCCCCTCCCAATTTTCATTTCAGAGTTAAAATGCAGAGAAGGTCTAGACCTTGATTTTGCAATCTAGTTTAGATCAGCTCTTAATGAAGCATGAGGAAGAATATGGAAACTCAGAAGGAATGCGTCTTAAATCAGGAATTGGGAAACCTACACTTATTGGAGAAGGTAGCTTTTGTTCTGAGTTTTGAAAGATGTACAAGTAGAGATAAGAAAAGGCATTCTAACCTGGGGGCCCTGTTTCAGCAGACTGTGAATGTAAACCACCAGGAAAAGATAAGCAGCTAGCCTTTGGGTAGAGGGTGATCTGCTGACTATCCCTTTGCTAATTCCTTGGGGCTACAGTTCTTGATGTAATTGCTCCCAATTATAGAGAAAGGAAGCATGCTTTTCTGGTTCTTCTTTCCACAACATTGACATGACATTTTTTTTTACATCACTTCTGACTCCAAGTACACGCCCACAATCCTCATTCATATTTCACTTACTGAGTGCATGCTAGATGCCAGACAGAAGCTAGTGGTGTCCATACAAAGATTAAAACTACCTGCTTCCTGCCTATCAAGATCAAAGACAGATAGGCATACAAAGAAATAATGGTGTTTAATATAATATGAGCAAGAATGCATGTCTGAAGAAAACTCACAGAGATAGTGTAAAAATTAAGTTAACGATGGGCTGGAAGGAAGGAAGTTCTTGAGAAGATGAGCCTGGCCTGAAACTCTTCCCACAGCCTTGATTTTCCAGTAAGGGAAGGAGTGAATGTAGAAGAGGGATGGGGGAAACATTTGAAATACAATGATGAGTTTGGTGGGTGAAGAGCAGAAGTTTCAGGACTGGGGACTTGCTGGCAGACTAGGTAAGAGAGAGAAACAGCTTGACTGGCAGGTCCTGTAACTCAAGGGCAAGTATGCCAGAGAGGAGGACCTAGGATTTACCTTTTCAGTACTGCAAAGAGTAGGATGCCAGGACTCTCCAGGTGGTTCTTAACTGCACTCGTTTGATGACAGTGGCTAGGGAAATCTTTGAAAAATTTTAAGCATAGGCAGAAAATAAACAAATTGACATTGTAAAACTACTACATATATACACACTTTATGTGGGTGTGTATCACATCTACCTGTTGTTGCATGAGTTCAAAACTATTTTCCAAGTGTGAATATCTCATTGTCCCCATTAAGAGTGAACAAACCTCTTGAAACACAACCTGCCATAGGTTAGGAAATGGATATTTTTTAAAATTTGATTTACACAAATTCTTTCAAGAGTGTATTAAATATACTCTTGTGGTCCTGTGTTCCTGATCATCTGTTGCATGATCAAAGATAAGTAGCTGTGTTAGCATATCACTTAAAACTCAAATATAACTCGGGGGTTCATCATACCATTCGCTCTACTATTGTATATGTTTCAAAAGGTTTGAAACAAACAAGCAGGGGGGTGGATGTGGCTCAAATGGTTGGGCGCCCGTCTCCCATATGGAGGGACCTGGGTTCCATCCCCAAGGCCCACCATTAAAAAATAAAGAAAGAAAAATATAGAAGGTACACAGGCCGCCAGTACCTACATGCAGGTGCGCTGCTAGGCCCCGCCGAGCCACGCAGCAAGATGATGACATAACAGGAGAGTGACACAAGGGAGAGCCAAGTCAAGACGCACCAAAAAACCAGGAATTAAGGTGGCACAGGCGGTTGGATGCCTCTCTCCCACATCAGAGGTTCCCAGGATTGAATCCCTATGAAGACAGGAGGAGAAGGATGAGAAGAGAGGGCAGGAAACAGACACAGAGAGTTGCCCAGCGAATGGACACAAAACAGCAAAAACGGGGGGGGGGGGGGGCGGGGGGAGCTAAAAATGGATTTAAAAAGTAAATAAATAAATCTTGAAAAAAAACAAGCAAACCCTTCAAACATAAATCTCAAAAATCCCCAAAATGAAAAGCATCAAGCTAGGGCAAAAATGGGAGGACAAATTGAAAATATATAATAGTATTATAAGAACCCCTGACGACAAAAGCTTAAAAATTTTGAATTTTGAATTGCATTTGACAGCAAATCAGCTATCAAAATACTGAGAATGCTTGAAATGATGTACCTATTTTTTTTTATTTAATTTTATTTTTTCACTTTTTCTTTTATTGTGGTAAAAAATATATATATATAACATAAAATTTGACTTTTTGACCGTTTTAATGGTACACTTCAAATGCACTGATTGCATTCACAATGTTGTGTAGCCATCACCATTATCTAATTCCAAATTATTTTATCATTTCCTAACTTTCTTCTTTTTTTTATTAGAGAAGGTGTAGGTTTACAGAAAAATCATGATGCACATATTTTGACTCTTCGAAAATTTCACATCATTATTGTTCATAGTTAAGATTATCTTTCAAATGCAGAAGTATAATATTAAGAAAAGTCATTATATCACATAAAATCAAATTGAGGCATGTTTCCTTACTAAATTTGCCTCAAGATTAGGTCCTTTGTAAACCTCCAAAAAGATTATTTAATTTTAGATTTTACTTTGTTTTTCTCTTAACTCTACGATTCTTTATGATCTGATCCAACTCTCAATTAGCACTTTCAGAAGCATAGAAGCAAAACATATATTCTCATCAGATTTTCACATATAATTGAAAAACTGCCCACTTTTATAATTTTCTATTTTACTTAAGGTACCCAAAAGCCATTGCAATTAATGTAAAACAGGAAAATTAAATTCATATTTTGAGCATTTCTTTTTAGTATCATATCTATCTCTTTAAGATGTAGCTTAATAAATATAATATATAATATAATTTTATTAAATTCAGTTAAAACATTTACTCTAATATCTACAGACAGTTCATAACATTTTTAGAACATACTTTCATATCTTTCATAAACAAAATCTTTTTAAAGTCCACAATGGCATGATGTAAAAGAGAACGATAATTAAAGTAGACAAAATTTTAAATGAAGTATGCCTTCTGCTATGTACCTAAGAGTTTTACAGAATAATCAATACAACAGATGTCCTTAGAGAGAGCAAAGGAGAATGAGAAAGCATTAAGGTAGGGGCAGGGAGAGAAATGGAAGATATTTTTTGTTATATTCTGTGTGGTCCTCCACTGCAGTTTTTGTTTGTTTGTTTGTTTGTTTGTTTGTTTTTGGGGGGGGGGGTTTCGAGGTACCAGGACCAGGGATTAAACCCAGGACCTCGTATGTGGGAAGCTGGTACTCGACTGTGTTTTGCTCCCCTGAGTTGTTTTTTTTCATTTGTTTGCTTGTTTGGTGTTTTGTTTTGTTTTGTTTTGTTTTGAGGAGGCACCAGGGATAGAACCCGGGACCTCCCATGTGGGAAGCAGGTGCTCAACCACTTGAGCCACAGCTGCACCCCCACTGCTGTATTCTTTACCGGAGAAAAAGTTCTCTTCAAGGCCATGTCTAAGACCGGGAGGTAAAGCCAAATCAGAGACCTACACTGGCTCCAGCATCTTCAGCCCCCTCCCCAACATGGAAGGGCTACTCCTTTCCTTTATTTACCCAAATCTAACCAATCTAATTAGGGCCCTCCCTGTCTTGTTTTGTTGTAAGGCACAGACTTTAACCAAGTTTTTTACTTATTTTTTTTTTTTGGTAATTTAGGAAGTGCCTAAGGCATAATCTTATCAAGTGTAATTTTTACATGATGGTGAGATTATACAACTGTAGAATTGGATAATTGATAATTCATTCACATTTGCTAGGGCCTTGAATGTTAACATAAACTTTAAATGCTTTATGTAAGGGAAACTGCTCACCGGGCAGCCACTATTTCTATTATCTCTAAACATGCTTGGTTGCTGTTAGCTAATCTCCTACCCCTGATATATCATCTTTTTTCTCTTTGGTGAATTAGAAAGTGTAACAGTTGGGAATATGACTCTGCTAGAATTAAACTGGAATTCGCCCTGTGTTAACTACCAAAGTAGAGACAAAAAAATGTTACTACTCATAGCATAATTTTAATTTCTTAATAAAACTACATAAAGGCACTCATATTAACAAATATAATATTTAATACTTTATATTAAATAACTTTGATTTCAATTTAAATCAGGAATCTCAACCTTGGCACTATGACATTTTAGGATAGATAATTCTCTGAATTTTCTACAAGGGCTAATCAAACAAGTTGAAAACAGGATTCGTCTTCTCCCCCTAAAACCTGCTCCCCCTACTGTCACCTCTATCAGTGAGGTTGCCAGTCTACCCCATGTCTCCTTTCTCCCCTTCATCACACAGATCTTATCAACTAAATCTTGTCACTTCTGTTTCTTAAATACCTCCTAAATATGTGCCTTCTTTCCTTTCCCACTTGAATGTCATCATTTTCCAGCTGAAACAAACTCCCAACTAGCCTCCTGCCTTCAATCTTGCCTCCCTCAGTGCACATAGGTTAGAGGGAATCATATTTGTTTCTGAAGCCCAGAGCTTTTTTGTTTCATTGTCTCTCTTAACATCTTTCACTGGTTCTCCTATTGCCCTTTGAGGTGGGTGGAACAGAAAGTCAGTGTGCCTGGACTTTAGATTGTGTGTTTATGGTGAGCAGTGATTGTGTTGTTAGAGGGGTGAAGTGATTTAGTGCCAAGAAATGAACATGAGGAAGCAACCGAGGTCTTTGTATTAAAAGTGTGGACTTGATCCAAAGCACATTGGGAGAAACGTGAAAGGTTTTAAGTGGGAAAATGTGGACTTTATCCACAAAACTGGAAGCTTCTTTCTTT
>JAKSZT010053837.1:1124215-1151283 GCA_026826555.1 Tolypeutes matacus
TTCTGGCTCAGGGCTATTTTAAACAATACTTTTAAATACATTCTTATACATGTATTTTGATGAACATGGGCTAGAGTTTCTCTAGATATATATAAATTGCTGGGACATAGGTATGCATATATTCAATTGTGTTAAACAACAAAAATCTGTTTTCCAAAAAGATTGTACCAGTTTAAATTCTTACCACAAGCCTACGGGAGGTTGTTGTGTCCTACATCCTCACCAGTATTTGGGATGGCCCTATGATATAATTTATACTAATCTGGTAAGTGTGGGACAGTAACTCATTGTGGCTTTAATTTTCATTGCCCATTTTACCTAGTAACCTCACAAGTCAACAGGGGCCAACAGTCACTTCACCTTTTGAGGCACCCATGATATATTTTTTTGAAAATAAGACCCAGGTCTATTTTTAGTACCACCTGCTTCTTTTCTGAGTCACTTGTCCAGTAAACGACTGCTCTAGAACCACCACCCGATCACCTGGGTCGATCAACGTGTCCTAGGGACAACCATGGGCTAGAGCCACCCGTCCATGCATGTTCCACAGACATGCTAACTTACATCAGGCTGCTGCCTCACACTGGAAAGTTAGGAAGGGGCAGCTCACAGCACACACACCAAGGGCTGCACTATCAGAAGGCAGCCAGCAGCATCATTACATGGCGGGAAGGAGGGAAGGGGTAGGAGGGGCTCCACCCCACCCCCAGCCTTTCAAGTTACTTCACACCTAATGGGCAGTGACCAAGGCCAATCACCGCCAGCCAACACGCCCTGCAGAGCTCGTGGACAGCGGCCAGAAGTCAACCACCACCGGACAGCAACCCCCACACCCCTAAGCAAATCAAACCACCCAGTGGATTTCCCCTGCTTAGTCTCAAATATGCCAATCAACGCAGACCCTGGGGCCTTGTACCCCCATAAAACAGGGGACCCCAGGGCAGAACTTCGCATTTCTCTTCCTCGAGAATGCCTGCCCCATGTCTGAGGGGGTGTACTTGTGTTCTCTTGCTTTACCCCCCAATAAATTCTCTGCCTGCCTAATTAATTTGTGGCTCGACCTTGAATTCCTTCTGACAATGAAGCCGAGAACCTAGACACTGACCACTGACTCCTATAACAGCACCCAAGCATCTCCTCCTGTCCTCAGACGAGGAAGCCTAGGCCCTAGAGAAGTTAACTAACTTGCTCGACTCAAACTACTAGTCACTGGTTGAGTCAAGACTCAAACATGCCCCAGGTCTTTGGGCCCTGTGTTCCTCACACAACAAAATAAAGATGGAGTCAGTACCCAAACTCAGAGTCCTGTTTCCTGGGACCATTGTCTTTCTACAACTGAGTCACACTCAAATGTATTTGTTAGTAGCAGTGTTTATAAAGTCATTGGTGAATATTGTTGGGTAAGGTTTAATATTTTCGGAGCTCTTGCAGTGGACTTACACAGCATCACGTTCCGTAGCACACAAATAAACACATTTACTCCCTCTGGACATTCTACCACCCTGGGTAGACCAGCCAATCCTCTCCTTTGTTCTTTTCTGCATACTAAGAGAAGAGGGCAAAGAATTACATGCTCTCTTACTGTAAGCATTGCACCAAGCATGGTAGGGAAACAAGCTCATTAAGCAGCAAAAGAAAAACAAAAAACAAAACAGTGGATTGTGAGATCGGGTGGTTTTCCAGTGGCTGATTTGACGAAAGCAATTCAGTAGAGAATAGGTGCACTTTCTGATTTAATACTTCAAATGAAATAGAAGTAAACTATTGGGCGCAGAATTAGGTTCGTGGCCAACGTGCGGTGTGATTTGAGTCATGTGTGATTTGAGTCATCCCTGGCCCAAACCGTATGCCTGCTGTACTTTCAAAGTTGCCAAAATTAACCACCAGGTACAGAAACAGTTTCTGTGAGTGTGTGTGTTAACCTACATTTCTCGAAATTCTGGCTCCCTGCTTCTATCCCTATTAAAATGATTCATTAGGGGAGGTCTTAATTAACCCATTAATATCCAATGCATTATCATAAAGCTAATAATATGCACATGCTGGGGCAGCTTAAGGGTTTAAGTAAAATGACTATAAGCAAAGGTTGGTTTACAGAGCTTTAATCATAAACTTTATCTCACTCCATGTCCCAGTCAGCCTTTTACATAGATAATATTATCTCCATTTGAGGATGCAGAAACTGAGGCTCAGGGAGGTCAAGGAGCTCCCTCCAGGTCACACAGCCAGAAGTGGCAGCTGGGATTTGAATCCATGTCTTCTAATCTCAAAGGCTACATTCTTTCCATTACATTTGTTTGGTTTATCAGCAGAAAACGCTAAGACAAACGGGGCACCCAACTCAAAAAAATTACAGCTATAAGATATAAAGTGTTAAACCCTAAATTAGCCTACCCATAGGCCTTCATGGCAACCAGAGTAACATAGAAAAGAAAAGTTTTCCACTGTCTCCTAAGTGTCTTATCTGAAAAGCACACAACCTCCCCTCCCTTGAACAATCCTGCAAGGACATCTCAACCCTGCAGCTGTGCCCCAGGCTATCAGGGCATTCTGTGCAAACGGCTAGCTAACTGCCAGAATCCGCTTCTGTTTATCCAGCTTGCTTGCAAACTGCATCTGCAACCCCCTATAAAAGGGAGCCATTTTAGAACCTGGGGGCTGCAGTTCTCTCCTGCATGAGAGGTACTGCAGACACCGCGGGCTTAGCTCAATAAACTTCATAAAAGTGGTTAAAGTCTGAGTGTGGTCGATCTCCTGGGTTATAACATTTGGAGGCCCCAGTGAGATCAACGCGCGCGCGAGGTCCCCCTTAATTGGGGTCGACCTCCTCAGACTAAGCGGGAAGTGCCTCCACTTCCTCGCCTTTGCTTTTAATTCGTGATCGGATTCGGACTAGGACAGTGGCCTCTAGGAATCTGGTAAGGGATTCTCCCTTTTGTGTTGGCTCCGGAGCATTTGTGGGGGCTGTTGCAGGCGGGACGCCGCGGTACTGCACACCCCTAATCAGGGACGGGACGCCCTCTCCTGATTTTGGAAACCATTAGGTTTCACTTTGGTATTTGGCTGTGTGAGTGGGAGTGAGACTAGTCTCCAGTGTTTTGTTCGTTTGTCTGTCTATGTTCAGTGTTTCTTGGTGTTTTAACTGTTTCAACCCTAACAGGATGGGACAAGGAAAATCCACTCCACGGACCCCTCTTGAATGCATTCTTGCTAATTTTCCTGATTTCTTTAAGAGATCCTGTGACTATGGGAAGCCAGCAGATCCAGGCTTCCTACGGACCCTCTGTGAACTTGAATGACCAGCCTTCCGAATAGATTGGCCTTCGGAAGGCTCATTTGATTTATCTCTGTTGTTTGCTGTACGGTCTGTTGTTTATGGGGTTCCCCACCCCGACCAGAGGGTTTATATAGATGTTTGGATTGACATTGTGTATAATAAAGTAAAATATATCCAGAAATGCCAGAAACCAAGGAAGGAGAATATGTATGCAAGGGTAGGCGAAAAAACCATTTTAGTAACTGCCCCGAAACCTCGGGGGGCACGGGATCCCCCAGAAGAAAAGAAAGATGAAAAACCAAAGAAACAGAAACCCCATTTATATCCTGTTCTGCCGGGGGAAACTGATGATATAGCTGAAAGCTTATTTGACCCCCCACCTTACCCAAGAACTCCCTCGCAGCAACAGGCCCCAGGGCGCTCGCCCCAAGGGGAAGTCCAGAGTCCTCCCCACACGAGAGGGGGAACTCCCTATCAGCCCCCTCCACCAGGGCCTGATTCTTCAGTGCCCCTGTTGCCGCTCAGGGAAGTTCCTCCTCAACCAGGGGCGCCTCCGGGCCATACTCGAATGATTTATGTCCCATTTTCCACCTCTGATCTCTATAATTGGAAACACCAGAACCCTCCTTTTTCAGAGGACCCCCAGAGGCTGATTTCACTTTTGGAAACTATTTTCCGCACTCATCAGCCTACCTGGGATGATTGTCAACAGATTTTACAGACTTTGTTCACTTCTGAGGAGAGAGAGAGAATCCATCGGGAGGCTGCTAAGATTATCTTGGGGGACAATGAGGGGGGCTCCCAAACTAGGAGGGATGAATTAGAGGAATCACTCCCTTCGAGTCCTCCTCGTTGGGACCCTAACACTGATGCAGGGATGACAGCCTTGCGCCACTATCACCAGTCTCTACTTAGGGGTCTAAGGGCTGCAGCTAAAAAGCCTACTAATTTAACTAAGGTTAGTGCAGTCATGCAGGATAAGGACGAGTCCCCAGCTGCTTTCTTAGAGAGATTATTGGAGGCATATCAAATGTACACCCCCTTAGACCCAGAAGATGAAAATAACAGACGAATGGTAAACATGGCGTTCGTCTCTCAGTCGACCCCAGATATTAGAAAAAAACTTCAAAAGCAAGAAGGGTTTGAAGGGAAAGCCAGAAGTGAATTGATAGAAATAGCTCAGAAACTTTTCCAGAATAGAGAAGATCCTATTCGGGAGCAAACCAAGCAGCTCTCGCGAATCTTGCTGGCAGCACCAACCCGGAAACCCCATCCCTCTAAGGGACAGCCGGAGAGAGGAGACCTAAAGAAGAACCAATGTGCCTTTTGCAAGGGGATGGGGCACTGGAAAAAGGATTGTCCTAAGTTGATAGGCAGAAGGGCTCAGGAACCTAAGGAACCGGCCCGCCTCTTAGGAGAAACTGAAGATTGAGGAGGTCAGGGTTCCTTCGCACTTGGCCCCCAGGAACCCATGATAAAGTTAACAGTCGAAGGGAAGCCAACTAACTTCCTAGTAGACACGGGGGCCACCTTTTCAGTTCTCCAAGAGACAACCGGGGAACTTTCATCCCAGAAAACTTCTATCATAGGGGCAACAGGAAAACCTAAATCTTACCCCTGAACTCAAGCCCGAATTACTAACTTAAGAAAGGGTACTATTACCCATTCCTTCTTAGTAATGCCAGAATGCCCAATACCCCCTCTTAGGCCGAGACTTGCTGTGGAAATTAAAGGCAACCATTTCTTTTAAAGATGTGGAAACAATTTTGCACCTGGGAGATCAGCTCCCTCAATCAATTGTGTTAACTGTCCCTATCTCTGAAGAATATATTCTATTTGAACAAGAGCCCAAGGGGGCTATAGGAGAAAGCTATATCCAGGAACTACTTACTAAAATCTCCGGGGTCTGGACAGAGAGCAACCCGCCAGGATTGGCTTTGCATCAACCTCCTACCATTGTGCAACTCATGAGTACTGCTCTCCCCATCCAAGTCAAGCAATACCCTACACCTCAAAGGCAAGGGAAGGCATAGTGAAACATATCAAGAGATTAAGAGAAGCGGGGAGACTGACTCCCTGCCAATCACCCTGGAATACCCCCCTTTTACCAGTAAAAAAGCCAGGGACCGAAGATTATAGACCAGTACAGGACCTAAGAGAAGTCAATAGGAGGGTTGAAACAATTCACCCCACTGTACCTAACCCTTATACCCTTCTGAGCTCTCTGCCTCCAGGACGGACTTTCTATTCTGTACTGGACCTGAAAGATGCCTTCTTCACCTTACCATTGGCACCTCAGAGCCAACCCATCTTCGCCTTTGAGTGAGCAGACCCTGAAGGGGGATTTTCAAGCCAGCTAACCTGAACTAAACTCCCGCAAGGATTCAAGAATTCTCCAACCATCTTTGATGAAGCCCTGAGCCGAGACCTCCTGGGATTCAGGGAATCCCACCCTCAGGTAACTCTTTTGCAATATGTAGATGACCTTCTTCTTGCAGCAGCATCAGAAGAGGATTGCCTAATCGCCACCAAGGAATTGCTCTCTGAACTAGCACGCCTCGGCTACCGGGTGTCCATGAAAAAGGCTCAGATTTGCGTGCGAAAAGCCACAAATTTGGGCTACCATCTAAAAAAAAGTAAGAAGACCCTATCTCTGGGATGGATAGAAGCTATCCTAAATATCCCCAGTCCAACCACCAAGCGCCAGGTACGGGAATTCCTAGGGGCGGTAGGCTACTGCAGGCTCTGGATACTCGGGTTTGCTGAAATTGCAAAACCCTTATACGCCTGCACAGGCAGAAAGGACCCTAACTTTCATTGAACTCGGGAAGAAGAACAGGCCTTTATAGCCCTCAAGCAAGCTTTAACCTCAGCCCCTGCCTTAGCCCTACCCAACATCACGAAACCTTTTCAGCTGTTTGTAGCTGAAAAGAAAGGAATTGCCAAAGGGGTCTTCACTCAAACCTTAGGGCCTTGGAAACACCCAGTGGCCTATCTCTCCAAGCAACTAGACCCTGTAGCTGCAGGATGGCCATCATGCATGAGAGCGATAGCTGCGACCGCCCTTCTTGTCAAGGGGGCACAGAAATTAACCTTGGGCCAGAACTTGCAGATTATCGGGGGCCACACCACTGAGGCCCTCCTTAGATCCCCACCTGACCGTTGGATTTCAAATGTGCGTCTTACTCAATATCAGGTGCTGCTACTAAATCCCCCTCAAGTCACTTTCTCTAAGTCCATGGTTCTCAACCCAGCTACTCTGTTGCCAGATTCTAAACGTAGAAAAATTGTCCATGATTGCCTAGACATTTTAGAAACTATCACTGGATCTAGACCTAACCTCCGGGACACTCCCCTAGAAAACCCAAACTATGAGCTTTATACTGATAGAAGCAGTTATCTGAAAAATGGACTGAGATATGCAGACGCAGCGGTGACCACGGAAAATCAAGTACTCTGGTCACAGGCCTTGCCCCAAGGAACCTCCGCCCAGAAAGCAGAACTAATTGCTCTGACCCAGGCGCTTCACTGGGCAAAAGGTAAAAAAGTCAATATCTATACTGACAGCCGGTATGCATTTGCAACTGCCCTGGTACATGGAACCCTCGACCAGGAAAAAAAACTTTTAACATCGGCTGAAAAAAAAAATTAAAAATAAGCAAGAGATTTTAGCCCTTTTAGCAGCTATATGGGAACCTAAGGAGGTAGCCATTATCCATTGCAAAGGGCATGAGACCCAACCAAGTTGCACCAAGAAAGGAAATGATCTTGCAAACCTGACTGTGAAGCGAGTAGCGTTGGGAGAAGTGAAACCACTCGAAATCTTGCCACTTCTTCCCCAACGAGCCCTACCTACTTCTCCTAGCCATAACCAAAAAAAACAAAAATTAGGACAAAAACTGAATTGCACCACTAAGGCTGGACTTTGGCAACGATTGCCCGACGGGCGCCTCCTGCTGCCAAAAGCATTGGGTATTGCCCTAGTCTGGAACCCCCATTATAGCACTCACCTTGGTACCTCGAAATTAATTGCTCTAATTACTAAACATTTCTATGTTCCAGATTTGAAGACCATCACCAACTCAGAGGTAACCCGTTGCTCAGCATGCACTCAGGTCAACCCAGGGCCTCCAATCTCTCGCAGTGTAGGGGTCCGAATCAAAGGCCATGAACCAGGGGAACATTGAAAATTAGATTTTACTGAAATTTAAAAAAGCAAATATGGCTATAAATATCTCCTGGTCTCTATAGATACTTACTCCAGATGGACTAAAGCTTTTGCCACCAAGCATGAAACTGCCAATATAGTCGCCAGGCACCTCCTGACAGGAGTCCTCCCACGATTTGGCTTACCCTTGGCGTTGGGGTCCGACAATGGCCCGGCTTTCATAGCCAAGACATCCCAAAGTCTAGCCGAGGCACTTAAAATAGACTGGAAATTACATTGCATTTACAGGCCTCAGAGCTCAAGACAGGTAGAGAGGATGAATAGGACTTTAAAGGAGACTTTAACTAAATTAAAATTGGAGACTGGAGAGAGTTGGGTAAGTCTTCCCCCTTTCGCCTTACTAAAAACCAGATGTACCCCTTATTTGAAACATTTAACCCCTTTTGAAATAATCTATGGAAGACCACCTCCCATAATCCCCAAATTACACTTGGACCGCCTGGGTCCTTACAGGCTATCAACCTCATCCAAAAAGAAGCACGCCTTCTAGCCCAGCAGAAGAGACAACCAGAAGACGCTCAGCTTCCAACACTTAATATAGAGCCTGGGAACTAGGTTTGGACTAAGAAATTTAACCGAGAAACTTTAGAACCCACCTGGGAAGAACCCTTCCTTGTAATCCTCTCAACCCCAACAGCTGTTAAAGTAACAGGGAAACCCCATTGGTTGCACCATACTCAGGTAAAGAAGGCACACCCTGACCAGATCCCAAAGAAATGGGAGGTCAGACCAGATGGCAAGGACCCACTCCGACTCAGATTTATTTCCTCCTAAGCCTTAGTCTACCTGCTACTTTTGCTTCCTCCATTCCCACCAAGTACCAGTGGGTCCTAATTCGAACCAAAGATGGAAAGCATATAGCTACTAATGAAACTTTTAGCACTACCTAGGTAACCCTCACCACTGACTTCTCTCAATTCTTCGATGACGATCTTTGTGACCATGAGCTTGGAGAGAAAGCCAGAATGGGAGCTCCTCATTATACCTTGGCACGTAACTCTCTCACCTATGCCCAATTACAAGCCATAAAATGTAACAAGGGTAAAACCAGCCAAGTACTATGGCATACCCAACACTATGCCTGCCCTGAACGCCCCTCAGGACAAAAGAGGCAATGTGGGTCTATTGCTGATTACTATTGTAAAGCTTGGGGTTGCGACACTTTAGCATTAGGATGGACTCCTGGAGGGGGAACTGACCCCAACTTAAGTCTCCTCTGAGAAACTACTTTTAATCCACCCATGCAAAAATGGAGAGTCCATCCTAACTATAATAACCAAACTTGCAACCCCGTTACTCTGACCATTAAAAACCCCTCTGATCCCCAATGGACTACTGGTAAAACTTGGGGTCTGCGCCTATATGCCTCCGGTCAAAACCCCGGAACTCTGTTCACTGTACGGAAACTCCCCTAGACTTCTAAGAATAAACCTACTAACTCTCAATCGGGGCTCCCAATTAAAAACCCTATTGAACCTAACCCGATCCTGAACCCATCATTGGCCCTAAACAGCAAGAGTAAAATTGCCACCTCCCAAAGCAGGCCTACTACAGGCCCTAGCTCTTCCCAACTCCTAGCGCCATCGCACCCATTGAACTCCTTTAGTAATTCTTTGCTAACCATGCTAGACTCTGTTTTCTCCCTTCTGAATGAAACTCAGCCGGCCATCACCACTGAGTGTTGGCTCTGCGTCGATCCGGCACCACCATACTACGTGGGGATTGGTGCCAACCTGACGGGAGAAATGGCCCCCCGGAACGTCTCCTACACCGATGCCGACAACTTTGGGACTGGTATCCTGTCTGATTGTTCTCATCAGAGAAAACTCACCCTCAGCGATCTCCAAGGACAAGGGATCTGTTTCACCAGCGGCAGCTACTCCATAGACGACTCACCTTATAAGAACAATTGCCTGAACACTGTCCCCCTCACTGCTTCAGGATCCACTTGGACTTTAATCACCCCCAATGGTACCTGGTTTGCCTGCTCATCTAGTATCACCCGCTGTATTGCCCCTAGTAATGCTTCTAACCTATGTATTGGTGTTTATATAATTCCCCAAGTTTACCTATATGCTGGACCCTCAGGTACTGCCCACTTCCTAGCTCAAGATCAACATTTTAAACTACAAAAAAAGAACTCCAATTCTAATGCCTATCTTAGGCACCTTAGGGATTGCAGGTTCAGCAGCCATAGGAGCTGGGGCCATGATTACCTCTGATATTGATATTAGAAAACTTTCAGCCACTTTCTCTGCTGATGTCGCTCTCCTTCAGACCCAAGTACAGTATCTTGAAAAACAAGTTAACTCCTTAGCAGAAGTAGCTATACAGAACAGAAGAGGACTAGATTTACTGTTTCTGAAACAGGGTGGCTTATGTGCTGCCCTCGGAGAAGCCTGCTGTTTTTATATAAACCATTCAAGAATTATTAAACAATCAATTCAAGAACTACAAAAAAAACTCAGAGAGAGGGATCTAAAAGAACAATCCTCTGAGTCTTGGTTTCAGAACCTTTTCAATTGGTCTCCATGGCTGACTACTTTAATTTCAGCCCTAGTAGGCCCTTTCATACTGTTACTTTTAAGTCTCACTTGCGGACCTATCATTATCAATAGGCTTGTAGCTTTTGTCAAGGACAGAGTCCAATCGGTCAAACTAATGATATTAGCCCAACCCTACCAACACCTGCCAACGACTGGAGACCACTATGATGAGTCAATGATTTGACCCACTAAGAAGAGAAGTGGGGAATGTTGAACACTAAATTAGCCTACCCATAGCCTTCCTGGCAACCAGAGTAACATAGAAAAGAAAAGTTTTCCACTGTCTCCTAAGTGTCTTATCTGAAAAGCACACAACCTCCCCTCCCTTGAACAATCTTGCAAGGACAGACAAGCACACAACTTCCCCTCCTTTGAACAATCCTGCAAGGACATCTCAACCCTGCAGCTGTGCCCCAGGCTATCAGGGCATTCTATGCAAACGGCTAGCTAACTGCCAGAATCCGCTTCTGTTTATCCTGCTTGCTTGCAAACTGCATCTGCAACCCCCTATAAAAGGGAGCCATTTTAGAACCTGGGGGCTGCAGTTCTCTCCTGCATGAGAGGTGCTGCAGACACTGCGGGCTTAGCTCAATAAACTTCATAAAAGTGGTTAAAGTCTGAGCATGGTCGATCTCCTGGGTTATAACAAAGGGAGGTGGTGTAAATAGCACATCTACCTTTAAAATAGTATTAAAATGCCTCCTTTCAACCAGCTGCCTAAATGGCACTGAGTCCCCAGTAGGCCTGCGTGTTGAGCGTTGTCTCTAATACATACAAGTCCAGGTCCTCTTCTAGGACAGATTTTTTTTTTTTTAATGATTTAAACAAATTCAGCAAATATGTTTCCCTAAATACCAGAAAATCCCACCCATCACCTTAAGGCAGATCTGTCTAAATCAAAACTGAATAATTTCCTAATTAAGCTGAGGCTTGAATCGAAATCTTTCTGTTGACTTTATTATTTTTTTTTTTTTTAAAGATTTTATTTATTTATTCATTTATCCCCCCCTTGCTGCTTGTGCTCGCTGGGTCAGCTAACCACGCCGTGCAGGCGGGCTTGCCTTCACCAGGAGGCCCCGGGAACCGAACCCGGGGCCTCCCATATGGTAAATGGGAGCCCTACTGATTGAGCCACAGCCGCTTCCCTTTCTGTTGACTTTAATACTAACTAGGTAAACTTCAGCTAAAAACAATGGAAGAAATAAAGAAGGAAGGGAGGGAGGGAGGAAAGAAAGAGATAGAAAGGAAAAAGGAAGGAAGAGAGGGAGGAAAGGAGGGAGGGAGTGAGGGGGAGAGAGAGAGAGAAAGAAAAGAAAGAGGGAGAGAGAGGCAGAAAAAGTCTTCTGTACTTAAAGTTTAAACCTTCCATCTGCCCTCCTTCTTGAGAAGAGGAAATCACAAAGGCAATGCCCTGGAGTACACAGTTGATTGATGCTATCTCACGGACCAGCTGGACGTCTTGTTAAAATGCAGATTCTGTAGGACTGGGACTGGGTCCAAGATTTGACATATTTTAACACACTCTACACTTTGAGTAGCAAAGCCCTAGAATTCCCTCAATATACCCAGGTTTACCTATATTGTCCAATGCTGGCTCCTCCCAAATACTAGCAAAAGAGTCTGTTGAAAAGGCAAAGTTGAATTTTATTGCTTACCCATAAGGAAGGTCACAGTAGCATCTCAGGGCAGGAGGGTAAATTTGGGATATTTATGCTTTGTGGTTTGGTTTAAGGCAGTCTTTCAATGCGGAGACTTGATTAGAAATTGGTACGGAATATGATATAATAGTTTAGGATCAGGGGACAGCAAAGCTTTCGGTCTTCAGTAGTAAACAAGTTGATTGATGCTATTGATTAGAAAGTTGAGCTGTCTGATTTTTTAAAATACGTATTCTGGAAATTTCCTGAAACAAAGCAACAAAGTTGCTTGCGACTTTTTATCTTCCCAGGCAAGAGTTTCCCAAATTATCAAAGACTAATTGGTGAAGACAGTGGATAATAAAGTCATATTGGTAGCTGTGTGGGTGTGGATGGTTCTGGCCTCAATGCACATCCGCACGGCATGTGCACCCATTGTTTCCTAGAAGGAGAAAGGGAGGAGAAAGCAGTCGAAGGCGGTCAAAGTGCCTGAGAAAGGCTTTTGTGTCAGACAGCGCCATCTGCTGGGCTCAAGTGGGTCAGAAAAGTGTCTAGACTTGCAAAGGTTGGTTTTAACAGAATGACTCAGCTGACACCCACTGAGGGATTTTTTAACTTCTCAAATGTTTTGCAGAAAAAGGATTCACTTTCATTGAATACATGTAAAGTAAGCACCAACCATCTGAGAGATGCTAGGAATAGAAAGATAACATAAGATGGGGAGGCAGATATGAAGACAGGTGAGTCCACAGAAGAGATCTCGGTGAGGTGGTCGAAGTGCAGATTAAGAACAGGTTTGCAGCCCAAAGGACGGACTGATCAGTCTGCTGGACAGTTAGGAAAGCTGGGTTGAGGCTAGCAACCCCAACGTGTCTCTTGAAATAAGAATCAGCAAGGAGGAGGAGTTAGGAATTCCAAGCAAAAGGAGAGGGTAGAGGCACCGTGCCTGCAAAGTGAATTGGTATGCCTGAACATGTGTGTGGGGAGAGATACCAAGACAGACAAAGCTGGGGAGAGGGGCCACAGCCAGACTGTGGAGGGCATCACATGCCACACTGTGGAGTTTATCCTGCAGGCAACAACCAAGGAATCCATGCAGGACTGAAGCTGTTTACAAATATCACTGAGGGAGCAGTGGAGGCGATGGAGTGGCAGAAAGTGAAATCGGCTTTAGTGCACAATTCAGTTGTGTGTGTGTGTGTGTGTGTGTTTTATGGTTGCAAGTCACAGAAACCTATTCTATTCACTTAAATGAAAAAGGAGATTTATTGGGAGGAAATCAGGGGTGCCTCAAATTACCAAGATGCTGGAAGACCAGGCTTGGAAGGGAGAAAGGGCAGGAGCAAAGGTGATTTGGAGAGGACAGGCTAACCAAGGGGATTCTGCCACAGCAGGACATCGCTGCCACCCCCTACTGCCGTGAACTGGTCCTCGTCACCCCGGTGGGAGCACCGGACTGTCAGCCCTAAGCCATCTGCCTTGGTTGCTAGGTAATAGAGTGAAAAACAACCAGCCACTGTGGCCTCGTAAATGGAGAATTCATTTGGGTGTCTGTTTTGCTGCAATAACAAAGACCAGAATTAACTGTGACTTAAATAAGGCTGAAGTTGATTTTTCTCTCACTTAAAAATACCAGCTGCTTTGGCAGCGCCCTTCTGTGTAGCCATCACTGGCCCAACTTACCTCTAGATATTTCTCTGCAAATCTCAACACACAGCTTCCCTCTCATGGTCCCAAATGGCTGCTCTAATGACTACTGTGGCTGTTATATTCCAACTGGCAGGAAAAAGGAGAAAACAGTGAGATAGCATGTTCCTTTTTTTAAGGGCACAGCCTGGAAGTTGCCAGTCTCACTTCCACTTACATGTCATTGTCTAGAACTTGCCATATCAAGCTGCAAGGAAGACTGGCAAATGGAGTCAGGACTCTGGCTGGCCATGTGGTCAGTTAAAATTCTCTTACAATGGAAGAATCAAACTATATGTTTGGGGGACATCTAGAAGATCCCCAAAATCAGAAGGCGCTAGATTCTGGAAAGGCCAAGAAACAAAATCAAATGTCCAGAATAGGTAGGTAGTCTCAGTGGAAGGATGTTTCATCTGTCAGAGACAATGAGGACCAGAAACAAGGCAGTGAAAATGAGGATGGAGATAAATGTTTTTAGATAATATAAAGGAATTAGAATCTACAGGTCTTGGAGCGTGATTACATATAATGGATAAGGGAAAGAGGAGAGACAGATGAATCTTAATTTCCTGACTTTGGCGATTGGATTGATCATTATACCATCAATCAAAACAAGGAATATCCCAGGGGTACGGTGTTACATTTAAGGCCTGTGGAACATTCCAGTGGAGATGGCCAGGAGTTGATCAGGTTGTAGGTCAGAAGCAGAGACGCCTAAAGAGATGTAGCCCACTCCAATACAGGTGTCTGCATGGCCAACAAAATCAGGGCTCAGAGAGGCTCTGGTGGGAAGACATTTTACCCACAGACAAGAGAGCGAGCAAGGCCAGCTTCACTAGTGGGTGCCGGCTCCCCACACCAGCAGTCTCGAGCCACGGCCAACAGTGAGGGAGGTGTCCTTTGGCTGCCACCCTCTCTGTGTCCCTGTGCCTCCGTAGTACAGGAACCCTGCTCCCTGCCTGCCAGGGACAGACACACCACCAGGGCGTGAGCTGGACGTCCTGAAACACACCCACCAGAGTCAGACTGTCTCCGGAGAATGTTTCCATATGCTCAGACAGAGAGGGAAAGAATGTACCAGCAGACCTTGCCTCCTGGGGGATTGTGTTTTACGTTGCCAGCCCAACACACCTGGTCCTGAGCACAGGTGTACCTGCGGAGCCCAGGGAAAGGTGGCCGCCAGGCTAAGACTGCCCCTGCCATGGCGGTTCTTGACACAGGACGGCTGAATTTGGTCACCAGCTGCCTGTTGGAGGTAGTTGAAGCTGTAGTGAGAGCATGAGGCTTGAGACTAAAGGAGGACTAAGGGTAGAGCATTAAATTAACCTATGAGCACAGAACCAAAATTAACCATTCATTAACCAACCCCAGAGCTACAAGGAAAGCTGACGAAGCATAGCGTCTGTGATAATGGCTAGATGAGTACATTCCTGCCTCCCAGCCTGTCTTTTATAAACTAAAACATTTAGCAAGCACTCAGTAGAAAGATACCGAAAATTTTCTGTAAATGATGCCTGGAGTGAGTTTTCCAATTCAGAGATCAAAAGGGTAGTCTGGGGGAGTCTGCTGCAGGCTATTCCTCCCCCTCTGAAGCAGCAGACCAGTATTAATAAGAAATTTCTTTGTATTAAGCATTTGTTTCTTTTGGGGCCCTCTCTTTTGGAAGGTGTATTAGTCAGGGTTCTCCAGGAAAACAGGACCAATGGGATGGATGGAGAGATAGATATAGACATAGAAATAGACATAGACATAGACATAGACATAGACATAGACATAGACATAGACATATAACTAAGAGATTTATTTTAAAGAATTGGCTCACACAATTGTGGGAGCTGGCAAATCCAAATTCCTCAGGGCAGGCTGGAGGTTAGAGATCTCGGTGGGAAAGATACTGAAGCTTCGAGTCTGAAATCTCTAGGGGACGCCAGCGGTCTAGAAACTCAGAAGAATAGAAGATGGAGTCTTGAAGCAGAATTTCTACTTCCCGTAGAAACCATTATTTTTGCTCTTAAGACCTTCAATTGATTGATGGGGTGAGGCCCACCCACATTATGGAGACTAATCACCTTTACTTATTTTTTTTTTTTTTTTTACCGGGAGGTCCCGGGGATCGAACCCAGGTCCCTCCATATGGGAAACGGACACCCAACCAGTTGAGCCACATCCGACCCCCTAATCACCTTTACTTAAAGTCAAATCGTTGTAGATGCTAATCATATCTGCAAAATAACCTCATAGCAACATCTAGGCCAGTGTGCAACTAAACAACTAAACACCGTAGCTAGCCAAGGTGACATAAAATTAATCATCACAGAGAGAGAGCCTGTTAAGTTATCAATATCTCAGGTAGTGCATAGGAGAGGAAGAGGGAGTACCAAAGAAGAGTCGAAGGTTACAGAAAAAGACTATTCCTGGGAAGCGGATGTGGCTCAAACGATTGAGCTCCCACTTACCACATGGGAGGTCCCTGGTTCGGTTCCCAGTGCCGCCTAAAGTGAGCTGGTGGGACGGGCAGGCACAGCAAGTTGATGCAATAAGAGACACAAGAAGAAAATCATAATGAGAGACATAACAAAGCAGGGAATGGAGGTGGCTCGAACAATTAGGTGCCTTCCCCCTATATGGGAGGTCCTGGGTTCATTTCCCAGTGCCTTCTAAAGAAACAAGAAAGATGAACAGACACAGCAAGTGCAAACAACAAGGGGCTGGGGAGAAATAAATCTTTAAAAAAAAAAAAAAAGAAAAAGACTATTCCATAAGAATTCACTGCTGTACAAACGTGCCTCTGATTTTTTCTTTTTTTAAATATATTTTTATTGCAGAAGCTGTGATAAATATAAACTTATAAAACAGTCATGCACATATGTGGAATTCCCATACAACACCCCTTCACCAACATACAATGCCGTTACAGATTAAGAGATAATATCATCACACTATTACCACTAATTATGGTCCATGACGTATATTGGGCATATTTTTTCCATACCCCACCCCACCCCCCATTATTAACACAGTGCATCTTTGGCATGTGCCTCTGATTTTTTTATAGCTATTTCTGTCTGGTACTCTTCGTAGAACCTAAGAAATATATGCAATGGTCATTACAGAGAGCTAGGATAATTTTGCTTCATAAATATTTAGTCAAAAATGAGTGGGGTCCTTATAAGGTTTACCATCATGAAGTTTGTTCAACAGGTCACACTCCTTCTGTTGAACAAAATAAACTGTTTTCATTTTTTAAGCCTAACTATATGGCCTGAGAGTGTTTCTCATTTTTCCTTCTGCTTTCCTTTCCTCACCATGTGGTCCCAGTGAAAGCTATGACCTCAGTGAAAGACTAGGAGCAAACATGAATACTTTTTCGCCACATGAAGAATAATTAGTCATTCAACACTACCTTGACAGTCTCAATAAAGTTCTGGGAGAACACAGAAGTTCTGTGCTCCATTCCATTTCATTCATTATTTTCTTAAAGTCAGGTTTATTGGTTATAATTTATAAACAACACTCATGGTTTTAAAGTCTACAGCTTGATGCGCTTTGATAATTGTAAACAGTTGTATAATCACCATCACAATCAAGATGTAGAAGATTTTTATCACTCTAAAGGGTTCTTTTGTCTTCAAAGTTAATCCCCTCCCCAACTCCCAATTCCTGACACCCACTATCTGATTTCTGTTTTTATACTTTTGCCTTTTTCGGAATGTCACATAATGGAATCATATAGTATGTAGGCTTTTGTATCTGACTTCTTTCACTTAACAAAGTGATGTTGAGATTTTTCCATGTTGCATGTACCAGTAGTCATTCCTTCTTATTACAGAGTGCTATGCCACTGTGTGGATATACCACAATTTGTTTATGCTTTCTCCAGTTGATGGCTATTTGGGTTGTTTCCATTTGGGGGTTATTATGAATGAAGTCATTATAAACATTTGTGTACAGGCCTTTTGTATAGACATGCTTTCATTTCCCTTGAGTTCCTAGGAATGAGATTGATGGCTCTTTTGAAAAGTTTGTTTCACTTTATAAGTAACTGCAAAAAAGCTTTCCAAAGTAGCTCTACCATTTTGTATTCCCACTAGAAATGTATGAGAGTTCTAATTTCTCCACCTCCTCACCAGCACTTAATATCGTAGGTGTTTTTAATTAGAGCCATTCTACTTAATATTTAATGGTATCTGATTTTGGCTTTAATTAGCATTTCTTAATGCCTAATGGTGTTAAGCATCTTTTCATATACTTCTTTATAACCTTTGATTAGGTGTCTGCTCAAACCTTTCTCCCATTCCCCACCCCCACTCCCGGGTTGTTTGTCTTATTTAGTTATAAAAATTCTTCAAATACTCCAGCTATTATTTTTTTCCAAATATGTGTTGTATAAATATTTTATCCCAGTCTGTGGCTTATATTTTTATTTTCATAATAGTGTCTTTCAAAGAGTGGATGTTTTTATTTTGAAGAAGTCTGATTTATCATATTTTTCTTTTTAGTTCATTCGTTTTGTTGTCCTATTTAAGAAATCTTTACCTTAATCCAAGGTTGCCTAAACCCAAGTTTTTTTCTATATTTTTATCTAGAAGTTTTAGAATGTTAGCTATTACATTTAGGTCTATGATCCATTTCAAGTTAATATATGAGGGAAGGGTCAAGCTTCATTTTTTTCCATATGGATATCCAATGGTTTCATTTTCTGAAGAAACAATTCTTTCCCCACTGAATTTCCTCGACCCTTTTGTCAAAAATGGCCATATATCAATGGGGCTCTATTTGTGGGTCTCTGTTCTAGTTCATCAATCTGTATGTCTATTCTTAGGTCAACATCACATTGTCTTGATTCCTGTAGTGGGTTGAATTGTAACCCCAAAAAAGATATGCCCAAGTCCTAACATCTAGTACCTGTGACTGTGATGTTATTTGGAAAAAAAGAGTTTTGCAGATGTAAAGTTAAGGATCTCAAGATGAGATCATCCCGGATTTATGGTGGGCCCTTGTGATGGTTTGAAGCTGTATGAACCCCAGAAAATCGTGTGCTTAAAGCTAATCCATTCCTGTGGGTGGTAAATTTATTGTAAGTAGGGCCTTTTGATTAGGTTACCTCAGTTAAGGGGTGGCCCAAGGTGGGTCTTAATCCTCTTACTAGAGTTCCTTATAAACAGGATGAATATGGAGAGAGAGAGAGAGATAGAAAGCTGCAGAAGCTGAGAGAGAAAGCCACAGAAGTGAGAAGCTGAAACCTGGGAGAGAAGAGAGAGATCAGCAGATGTCGCTATGTGCCTTGCCATGTGACAGAGAAGTCCAAGATAGCTTCTTCCTTGTTGCTTTCAGAACTTTCTCTTTCTCTTTGGCATTTGGCATTCTGAATATTATGTGTTGTAAGCCTCTATTGTATTTTATATTTCACTTACTGTGTCTTCCATTTCCGTAAGTTCTGTTATTTTTCTATCCAAGATTTCAAATTTTCCTTTGTGCTAACCCAGTGTCTTCTTAATGTCTTTTATTTCTTTAGCCTTGTTGTCCTTCAACTCCATGCTTTGATTTATAAGATTTGTATGAAGCCCATTGATTAGTTGTTTCAAGTCCTGTGTCTCATCTGGAACTTTGATTTTTTTCTTTGCCTGGGTCATATTTTCCTTTTTCTTAGTATGGCTTGTAATTTTTTGCTCATGTCTAGGCATCTGATTATGATGCTGAGTTTATTCTGATATTCAGTTTCTCTCTCTTGCTTAAGGATTTACTGTTAAGTAGCTGTGTGCTACCACTGTTATTAATTTTGGTTCAACTTGTTACAGATATTTAGGATTGCCCTTGTTTAACTGTTTAAACCAGGGCTAAGGACCCAGTAATCAGGTTCAGGTCATTTTCCAAGGGCCCTGGAGAGGGTGGCAGTAAAGGCACCTGATTGCGTCTTTTATTTTATTATTATTATTATTCCCTTCTTTTTGTATACTTTTCTGGACTGCCAGCAGATGGCAGTCTTTGGCGACCCTTCAGCTCAGACCCCAGATCCTAGGAGGGAATACATTCACAGCGGTGGGCGTGCGTGTGTGCATGTGTGTGTGTGTGTGTGTGTGTGTAGCAGACGTAATGTTGCCAGGGTGAGCCAATCCTCACAAACTTTCTCAGAAGCAGTTCTCCTCCCTTGGCCAGCCACACCCTCCCTCCCTCTGGGTCCTCAGCAAACAGCCCAAGGCAGTAGAGGTGGTGTTTGAGAAGGCAAATTAGCTTTAGCTGGTTCTCAGGACAAACAATGTCATGGTCCCACCCGACCTGGAAATGTGCAATCCCTCCAATGCAGCAGACCAAGTTCACTGGTCAAAATCTGAATTTGCTGTAGGCTGTGTCCCTCCCTCTCTCCTCCCAGGTAAAAGGACCCCTGCAACCCCTTCAGTCCGTAGCTGCCTGCCAGGGGCCAGTGGACAACCCTGCTGTTTTCTCCCTGTTTTTTTGGTGGGGGGGCGGGGGGACCAGCAGCCACTATTGCAGCTTTACTCACGGGATTTTCCCAGCCAGCCGAGACTGGCTGTCTTCTGGGTGGTATCTAGCCTTCCCCTGGTGTCCTAAGACCCAGAAGAGCCCTCTAGGTAGTCTCTGCCTGTCCTCTAGCTAGTTTTCTGGGAAAGAAATCCCTACCTCATTTTTTTTTTAAAGATTTTATTTATTTATTCATTTATCCCCCCCTTGCTGCTTGTGCTCGCTGGGTCAGCTAACCACGCCGCGCGGGCGGGCTTGCCTTCACCAGGAGGCCTCGGGAACAGAACCCGGGACCTCCCATATGGTAAACGGGAGCCCTACTGATTGAGCCACAGCCGCTTCCCCTGGTGCTCAATTTCTTGAGCCATCTCAGCTCCCTGGTCTGCTGTGCCTCTTATTGTCTCTCCTCTGAGTCTCACTTTGTTGCATCATCTTGCTGCTCCAGCTCTCCGCGTGGGCCAGCACTCCTGTGCAGGCCAGTTCTCTGCACGGGGCAGCTTGCCTTCACCAGGAGACCTGGGAAATCAAACGCTGGACCTTCTATATGGTAGATGGGAGCCCAATCATTTGAGCCACATCTGCTTCCCCCCTACCTCATTTTTTATTGAACTGCTAATAGAGCCATACCAAAGCATGTGCGAGACAAATTAGCATGTGCAGATCTTCAGAGGAATTTCTGAGAACTATTTCCCTGACTTCTGGAAACCTCAGTTGATCAAGGATATAAAGAGATGGAAAAATGTGAAGCTGGAGGGAGGAAATTGTTGAAGACATCCCATTGGAGAGAACTTACCAACTTACCCCCACAGGGTCTGGGGGTCACTCCCTTCCAACCACAAGCACAGTGAGGGGAAGCTGCAATGTACCACCTGGAGAGCTTCAAAATATTCTCCCTGCAGTTGGCAGAAGCAGAAGCCCAGCACCTTACTCCACCTGAGACAACTAAGGCGCTCTGCAAACTGGGTCTGACACTGCCTACCCAGGACATGGAGGGTGGAGAAGGACGACTAACTGCTTTTGTGGTGGAGCCAAGAAACTGCTGAGTCCTTGGGATTGGCCTGAACTCCCTGGTTTTGTTGGGGCAAGAAAGAATCTTGTGCTCCCCATGGCATATAAGTGGAGGAGAGCTGACTGGGTGTTATCTTGGGTCCTGTCTGGTAGGACTGAAGGATACTTCAGGAGAGACTGGAGGTGTATGCTAGAGACCCAGAAATGCCTCTGCCCCATTAAGGGAACTACAAGTAGAGAAAGGCCCAGTAGGGAAGAGTCCTTGAAAGATTTCCATAAGATTTCAGCTGTAATCACCTCTTTAATCAGATCCACACAAGAATGACATTTTTAAACCTCTGAGAGGCCCAGATAACACCCCATCATTTTCAGATAATATCAGTTCAATTAAAACACTTCCTAACCCTTTCCCCTCTTCTTTCCCTATGAGCCATGAGAAGCTGAAGCTGAGTTTCAAAAAGCCAGGCAGAGAAATAGAGAAAAATGTCTATTTGATGGCCTCCTTCTCTCACTATAGGCTTTAGTCTAAAGCAAGCAGAAGCTGAGGAAGGGTTCTTAACAAGGGGTCCGTGAGCTTGAATTGAAATTCAAAAACATGATTCTTGTGGGGACGTGCTGGTGCAGGTGTGATGTATTTATTAAATATTACACAGTATAGTGTGGGCTTAGTAAGGGGTCCATGGTTTCCACCTGGCTGGCAAAGGGTCTGTGGAGCAAAGAAGGTTAAGAACCCCTGATTTAAGGCATTCTTCTGTTCTTTCTATTTTATGCAAATTGGTAGTGATATCCAGAGGCTTGAACAGATTCAGGGTTAATTTTTAATTTTTTTGTTTTGTAAGACTGTTTCCTAGGTGGTGGTGGGTTCTTCCCTCAGAAAACACTTAATGTCTATTGTTTTTTCTTTTGGGAATGTTATTGGTCACTGAGAACCATTCCCTCGATCCACAGGCTTATGAGCCCCTACTCTATTGGTGAGTGTTGGAGATGTAGAAATGAGTACTATCAGGTCATGGTCCCAAAAGAACAGTTGGGGAGACATGTAATAACTAATAAGGTGCCTTGTAAGTGTTAAAATTGAAGACTCTGAGTGTAATGTGAACCCATCTCTCAGGACACAGAATCAGGAATACAGACACCCATATGGAGGGACCCGGGTTCCATCCCCGGGACCTCCCGGTAAAAAACAAACAAACAAACAAAAAAAAAAAGAAAAACTTTGGAAAAAAAAAAAAAAAAAAAAAAAGGAATACAGACAGCTGAGCTGAGCACCAGACAATCAAACAAGAAAGTCATAGAGTGGTTTCCCTTTACTCTGAGGAAGGTCAGATACTGGCAGGGCCAGCGTGAACTTGGTCCTTGGGCAAAGTGCCCTGTGAAAAGGAAAGCAGACTTTCCTGTTAGAAGCAGTGCCTTAAGCTAAGGAGAGCAAACAAGCCCTAACGAACCCTTCCGGCTGCCGCCACAATAGGCTAGCCTGTTTCCTGAGATCCTTGACCTCACGGAGGCCTTTTTCTCCAGGCATACTGGAAAGCTTCTTTTCACCCAGCACTGCTCCCATCACAGTCCCTGTTAAATCAGTGTTGAAGAGTTTGAATGTGTTTATGGATCATATGCTCCAACCCCTCCTACTTACCCATCAAAGTCCACTTCAAATACCACGGCCTCCATGAAGACATGGCGGCCCCACTGTCTCTCAATACATTAACACGATGGCAGTCCCTTCTGCTATTTCCCACATTCTGTCTTGTGTTATAGATATTTGCATACATATTTTCTGCATCCCCTACGGAGCCAGATTAAAACCTAAAAATCGTAAAACATTTTGGTGTCCTAAAAGTTGTGATTCAAAATTAAAACAATACTAAACCATAAAAGAATCATAAGAAATTCCAATAACAGTCATAGTTTCCACAATTACAGCCTTTGTGTTTTGGGAAGAAAATATATCATGTTTTTAAAAACAAACAAACAAACAAAAACACACTTTGTTTCCCTGATTTTCTAGTTTCCCAAGTGCTTTCTTAGTGTGTCTGGTGATTAATTGGCCAGTCCTGATCCCAACCATACATGAATTGCGAGCATTTTTGGGACAAGGGCAGCCTTGTTCATTTCTATGAACCTCTACAATTAAGCACTGAGCCAAGAACACAGAGAACTCAGTAAATGCAAGAAGAAATGAATAGAGCTTGCAACCACTAGTAGCAGTTCCTCCATGATGAGCAGGAAGAAGTAAGTTGAAACACTCATTCAAGGTGACCTAGTGCCCCACGTAGACCAATGCTCCAAAGGAGACTACTTTATCCAGGAAGCAGCAAGCCTCTTGATAAGCAAGCAGTACACAATGCAGAGCTTCCTGCCCCTCCTCTCCCTGCTGTTCAGGGCCCTTGGTGGCAAGCCACCTGCTGCCAACCTTCTTTAGGAAACTATTGGCAGGACAATGGCATTAACATTCCATAGAATCTCCGGATTTTCCTGGAGGCCACTGCCACTGACCCTACCTGCTGCTACTGGTAGAGTCCATTTAACAAAACCCTTGCAAATGTAGTTTCTCAAATAGCTTAGAAGCTTTTCTAGTTTTGATCCCTGGAGCATCACTTTCCACATCTTCAATCAGAAATCAGAACATACCCAGTCCTCATACTTAAATTTTTTTCTCATTTTTCTTATATTTAAAATCCTCCTCCTCAGAAATTTGATGCTTTTTATTAGGCAACTTGAAATGATCTAATATCCACCCTACAGTAGACTTTCCTTTGCCCCAATGAAAGACATCTCTCATTATGTATGCCCTCATGGAGTCTGATTTTCATCACTCTTCTGGTGACTGGCTTTGACCACTGGGTCATTAGCAAGCGTGATGCAAGTGCATTCTCAATAAGCTTGAACGCGGGACTTGTCCTCTTGGAAACCCAGCACCATGCTGTGAGGAAGCCCAAGTAGCCACATGGAGAGGCCCATACAGAGGAGAACTGAGGTCCCTGGGTGACAGCATCCACTGAACACCAAGTAAGTGGCCAGCACCAATATCCAGCCATATGAGAGAGACCAATTGGATCTTTCAGCTATCCCAGTGTCCCAACTGACACCATGTGAAGCAGAAGAACAGCCCAGTCAAGCCACAGAATCATGAGAAAAAAATAAGATGTTATTGTTTTATGCCACTCAGTTTTGAGGAGTTTTGTTATGCAGCAGTAGATAACTGAAACACCATACCCATATCTTTTCTTTGCCAGATCATTCTCTCTGGTCTTCCTAGGCAAAAATGGTCTCTTCCAGTTCAATAGCATTTATTATGTAGCACATGGCTGAATGTGCTAGATACTAGGACTACAGTGGAAAATGTTTCTGTCCTCTGGATTGGTTTCCTGGTAGGGGAGACTGACACATAAATAAATAACTATAGTGGCAAATGGAATAATAAAAACATGCACAAGAAACAGAACTAGTACAGATAAGGAGTAGGTAACTATTGGGGAGCGGTGTCAAGAAAAACTTCAAGGGTGAAGGGTTTCTAAGGGTGAGTCGGGAAAAGAAAATTGCTAAATCAAGGGACCGTGATATATGGAGACAATTACCAGAAGTTCATTTCCGCTGGAGGTATGAGGGAGGTAGAGGTGGACATGAGAATGGAGTTGTGGACAGGGGCCAGGTCATGGAAGTTTCACTTTATCCCATAGACAATGAGGAGTCATTGTAAAGTTTAAAGCAGGGGAATTAGATATACATATCCATGTTTTGAAAGATCAAACATATTCAGGATAACAAAGGGAACAAAATCAGAGGCAGTGGCACCTGTTAAAGGCTTGAGCAAGGCAGTGTAAGTAGAACTAGTGAGGACAGAATGGATTTGAGCAATATTGGCAAGGAAACATCAGACAAACCCAAGTTGAGGGACAGTCTACTAAGGAATTAGCCTATACTTTAAAAAATGCCAAGGTCATGAAAAATGAGGAAAGAATAAGGAAATATTCTGGTCTGAGGAAAGCTAAAAAAGGCATGAAAACTAAATACAACTCTCACAAAGAACATTACCAGGACATTTGGTGAAATTTGAATGGGGTCTGTGAATTAGACAGCACACTTATTTCCTGCTCCTGATGGTTGCACTCTGGTTTATAAGAGTATCTTCATTTTAAGGAAATAAGCACAGAAGTGTTAAAAAGTAATGGGACAGGGGGAGGAATGGATATGGCTCAAATGATTGAGTGCCTGTTTCCCACATGGGAGGTCCTGGGTTCAGTTCCTGGTGCCTCTTAAAGAAGACAAGCAAGACAGCAAGCAAACTAAAACACTCATTTCCGCCACTGCTATTCAATATCGTATTGGAAAGAATTAGGCAAGGGAAAAAAAGAAATAAAAGACACCCAAATTGGAAAAGAAGAAATAAAACTATCCCTATCCACAGATGGCATGATCTTATATATAGAAAATCCTGAAGAAGATACAGAAAAGCTACTGGAGCTAAGAAACAAATTCAGCAAATGGCAGGGCACACCACAAAAATCAGCGGTATTTTTATAAAACAGCAATGAAAAATCCAAAAGGGAAATTAAGAAAATAATTCCATTTATAATAGCACTAAAAGAATAAAATATTTATAAATAAATGTAACCAAGGAGGTGAAGGACTTTTACATGGAAAACTATGAAACGTTATTGAAAGAAATTAAAGAAGATCTAAATAAATGGAAAAGCATTCCATGTTCATGGATCAGAAGCTGAAATATTGTTAAGATGCCAATAGTACCCAAAGCAATTTACTGATTCAACTCAATCCCAATCAAAATTCCAACAGCCTACTTCACAGAAATGGAAAAGCCAATCTTAAAATTCATATGGAAGGGTAAGGGGGACCCGAATAGCCAAAACCATCTACCTTGAAAAAACAACAAAGTTGGAGGACTCACACTTCCCAATTTCAAAACTTATTACAAAACTATAGTAATAATAATAAAAAAAAAAGTGGTACTAGCACAAGACCCTAGACCATTCTCTCTGAATGTTGAAATCACTTCCACTTTTAAGTCATTCAACTGATTGGATAAAAGCACCACCCATTGATAATGTAATCTCCCTGATTGATGCAGATGTAATCAGCCATCCACGCAGTAAACTCACTGGTGATTGAAGTCCATAAATGCTCTTGTATTACAACTAGCCCAGTGCTTGCTGGAACAAACACCTGGACACAACTACTTGGCCGAGTTGACACATTAGCCTAACCACCACAATCTCACTTCTATGAAATAACTAAAATAAGCACATTCATAGAGAAAGAAAGCAGATGACAGGGTATGAGGATGGGGGTGGGGAATGGAGATTTAATGCTTAATTGGTACAGAGTTTCTGTTTGAGGTGATGGGAAAGATTTGGTAGTGGATGGTGGTGATAATAGCACAACATTGTGACTATAATTGACAACATAGAATTGTATACTTGCAAGTGGTTAAAATGGGAAATATGTTATGTTTATGTTAATGCAATTAAAATTTTAAATAAACAGCAAATTGATAAAAGAAGATCATGAATTCCCAACTCCTCCATTGACTAGTCAATACATTAAAATCCGCTGCATTTTTAGAATTAATTCAACAAGTGTTATTTTGAATTGTAAAGCATACTAACCTTTCCAGTTCATGTAATGGAAGTATATTAATCTTTTCTATTGCTATATTTATGATCATTTCAATTGTTCATTTTATGTTCCCTGCTTACTTTTACATTAGAGTTGAATGCCGGGGAGTTTAAGTTCCTTGAGAGTAATACTTGTTAAATAGCATTGCTCGGTACCTACCTCCTAACAGCAAGGCAGGAGGGGAAGGTAGGAGGCAGAACATAGTGAACGTGGCTGGGAAAGTGGACTGCAGTCAAGAGACCCACTACTAACTAGCTGTGTGCCAGCAGTGCTTCACTTTACCTCTTCAGGTTTAGTTCTCCCCTTAAAAAGCAGTGGGTTAAATGTCAGGTAATCGATAACACAGTGATAAAGAGAAGGAAAAAAGGGAAAAAAGAAAAGAGAAAGGAAAAAAAAAATTAATATATATATATATATTTAAAGGCATTTCCTTTGCTTTTTTGCCCATTTTTTGAATGTCCCAATCCACTAATTATATTTTATTTTGTTTTGTTCTTTGATTATTTGTTTTTTTTTCCTTCTCTCTTTTTTTTTTTCCCCCTGAGTTTCCTTATGTTTGTCTCTTGCATGTA
>JAKSZT010053837.1:1151683-1163286 GCA_026826555.1 Tolypeutes matacus
TGTGGGGTGTCTAAGGGTTGCCACCTGAGAGCCTCCTTGTTGCTCAAATGTGGCCTCTCTCTAAGCCAAACTCAGCATATGATTGCATTACCTTCCCCCCAACGTGGGACATGACTCCCGGGGATGAGCCTCCCTGGCAACGAGGGATTAATACCAAGTGCCAACTGGCAACACAACTGGAAAAAGATCTTGAATAAAAGGGGGAAATGGTAAAGACAAATGAGTTCAAGTGGCTAAGAGACTTCAAAGAGAGTCGGGAGGTCATCCCAGAGGTAACTCTTATGCACACCTCAGTAGGAGCTCATAGAACATCTAAGTGCCTATCACCCCACACAGAGGGGTTCCTGAGAGCTCCGGAGACACCCTGGTCCTATATAAGGGGGGATAGCCCCAGAGACTGATGCCTTATCAGTGGGTTCTATTTTGGAATCTGTGCTCCTGAGAGTGACAGAATTAGACTCAAATAAGTCCTCCCTGCACACGGTTCACCAGTCCCTTCTATTCAAACCTATATGTGATGCTGGAGTTTTTAGGTATACTTCCAGAGACTGGAGCCTCCCGTCTACCTATGTGCCAGGTGTGCAGGAAATCTCGGTGGTGCTGCAACTCCTACCCTACAGCTCAATGGACTCATCCAAGTCACCTGGTGAGGAGACAACGATGGGCAATGGCCATCCCAGGGAATGGAGAGGACCTGCATCTGCAGGCAGGATCATCCCACCCACCATATCCATGGGATATAAGCCCTCTCTCACTTAGAGTTGGAGTGGACATCACCATCCCAGTCCCCTCAGGATTGGGGGAAGAACTATGGACTAGAGTGGACTTGATGGTATTCTCTTGTTCACCTATGGTGATTCTAGCAATGCAAGAAATTATAACAATGAGGTGGAGCCAGTGGCCACTTGACACTTTTGGGGTAGGGAGGGCATGAGCAGTTGAAATACAGGGGCTTCTTTGGGAGTTGGAGGTTATCCTGAGTACTGTTGTGGCAATGGATGTAGACCATTTTAAATCAGCACACACCACTCAGAACTGAGTGGGAGAGAGTGTGGTCTACGGTGTGAACTGTGGTCTATGGTTGGTGGCAAGGCTCCAGGATGTGTAAGTTCATTGAGGGTGGTGGGCCACACTGTGGGAGATGTTTGTGTTGGATGTGGTGGGAGGTGTGGGAGGTGGGCAACATTTTTGTAAGCAAATACACATATATGCATATATATTTATATATCATTTTGCAAATGTTTGCATGTATTGTGAGAATTTTGATTTTTACCCATAATAAAAAAAAAAAAAAAAAAAGTCAGGTAACCACCTATAAAACGTTCTCAACTTTTAGATTATTTGAGTAATGCCCACTAGATGGCACCCGTGAGCCCATGTCGCTACCCTTGCGGGTTACAAGGAGAGGTGGTGCTTCAGCGTGAAGCCAGAAGGGCCAGAGTGGAAAGAAGACCCTGTGCTTAAAGCAACCAAGGCCAGTAAGTAGGAAGAGCTAGAGAAGCCGTCCCCCTCAGACAGTGCGGTTCCTGGATCTTTATGACATCTGCGCTAGAAATTAGAAATCATAGGAGGTCAGACCCAAGCAAAAGTTATGCACATTTTCTGTTCTCCCCTTTACTAAATACCAAGGCTCTTTAACAAAGAGTGCAAATCCTATATGATTTTCTCTGTTATCTGCCATGAAATTTATTCAGAAGTTCACATATTTTAGCAAAAAAAAAAAATGTTAAAACGCATGTTGTTTGGGGAGACATTTATGTCAAAGGCATTCAAAGATGTTGGAGAAACACTTTTTTTAGAATTGAAAAATAAAATTTCTGAGACTGATCAAAATGAGTGAGAATAAAGAGCCTATCAGTTTGTAAGGTGATAGAAAAACTTGTATTTGCTGTTATTTTTGTATGCTAGTAAATGCCCTGTTAACACTGAACATAGAAATTTCAAATGCCCTAGTTGAGAAATCACTGATTCCTCAATATGTGTTCATAAGTCACACAAATGAGCTTCCTGAATAATCCTTTTCATTTACCACTGAGCTTTCTTGCTGAATGTTTCAAGCCATTGTAAACTGACTAGAGCATCTCATGGGGTATTATTCTCTTCTGCTGCCAACCTTTAGAGGTCAGAAACTCTGTGTGTGAGAAGTTCAATCCATTTCCGAGAACAATCCGGATACTTAACAATGGTGAGTGGTGATGAGACAGGCGCCATTCAAACCTCTCAACGTCATTCAGATTCAACAAACACTTGTTTTAAAAAAAATCAGTATTTGGCAAGAATTCTAATTCCTTTATTTAATCCTTACAGCATCGATATTGGTAGATACTCTTAATGCCACGTTATAAATAAAACAGAATCTTAGAGATTCTGCACTAATAATTAGTGGTGAAGTTAGAGTTCAAACCCAGGTCTCTTTAAGCCCAGTCCTTTCCAATACCCCGAGGTAGAGGATACGATTTTTACCTGAGCCCTAACACAGAAGGCTCACCTTCACAGGTGAGCTGTCTTAAAACTAAAGAACAGTTTCCTTACTCCTTGTTAGACCTGTTCTGTTTTCCTCCTTAATTATTCCTTTTGCTCCCAGCAAAGGAGAAGCTGGTAGGGAACCTCGCAGGAGCAGGCACAGTCACTTCCCATCGATAGCGCAGCGCATGTCATCTTGCTAATAAGCAGGAAATGAAGGGAAAAACGGTACAAACACACTGATCCACAGCAGCTCGAAGAAGGGCAGTGTAAGTGGTAGTGGTAACCTCCATTCACCCAACCTAAACCAGAGAAAGAAACATTGTCTCAGGGACTCAGGCTGAAGCTCACCACAGTGACAAAGTTTTGTTTTGGTTTGTTTTGTAAAGGGAAAGTACAGATGGGGAATTCTCTGAGCTCCAGGGGATGGGAGTTTCCTTTAAGTGCTTTTCTTCGTAGCCCTCAAAACAGTGCAGGATGTTGATTTGTTCCAGCCAATCCTTATCAACCAGCTTGTTCTGACCACTTGGTTAGGAAGCTCTCGGTTCACTTAAGAGAACAAAGAAGGGAGACATGAATGTGAAGGAAATCTAAATTCCTAAGGCTCCATGAAGTTGACATCTTTCTTCATTACTTCCTGCAGGTCAGGAAACAAGACTGAAGTAAAAGAATCCTCAACTCTACTGTCAGCACTAGCTTTCATACCAAACTGAGGGCATTGTCCTTTAAATAGAAATCTCCCGTTAGGAAAGCAGAGGTCCCTGCCAGGTAGGAAGAAAGCTTGGTCCAAGTTTCCCACCTGCCCATCTGGAAGTGGAAGAGAGGACAGGATTGTTATACTCCATTTCCTTACCGACTTCCCGGCCCCATTCAGATCTATAGACAGGAGAGAAGTCTGGGTCTCTTAGCCCAGACTCCTGACAACGTCTGGGGAGGCTTTTTCATTTTGGCAAGGCTGAACCAAAAGAGAAAATTTTCTTGCACTATTTTTCTCTTTCTCTCATATCTCTGGCTCAGCACGGTCTGTGCAGCCTGACACTGCCGTTGAAGGATACTGCTCCCTCCCCTTCTCCATGGTGTTTCTGGCGGCCGCTTGCTCAGTGGGAGGAAATTCCTTCTCGACTTCAGCATTCCTTTCTGACAATCACCACAGGCCTCAGAGACCTTGGAACCTGCGTTCTGGCTTAAAACCTCACAGCGGAGGCTCTTCTTACCCAGAATGGGAATGAAAGGCTTTTTTTTTTCACCCTCAGGATCATAATAATCTACCCCATATCTATGAGGCTTTCTAACAATTGGTTCCATGGGTTAATTATCTCCTCCATCCAACAGCAACAATAACGGTTTCCTCAGTCATTTAAAGCACGTCTTCTCGTAGCTGGCCTGGAGGTGATCTACCCACATAACCAGGCTGAGTTTAATTAAAGGGTTTTCACGTGTCAACACAAAGAATAACACTACCATTCTCTGACTCGCCAGGAGACTGATAAAGGTGAGAAAGCCATTATCCCAGGGAGAAGTTCTCCTCCAGTCTTCTCTTCCAGATTCTTCTGCATCATAAAGAGCAGGTAGAGGAGGGAAATGCTACACTTGCTTGCTACTGCCAGCCTGTCTGCAGAAGGGCAGAGAGGGGAAAAGGTGAGATCTGGAGCACCAGAAACAATTAGATGAAGTTCAAGTGATTTCATGTAAAAGGAGTGAAATTTTTAAAAAGTTAATTAGGCAGTGATACTTTTTTTCCTCAATTAATAGAAAATACTTTGATTTTATAAGTTAACTACAAGGCTTTATTTGTTAAAGTTTTGCTAAGTTGTTTATGACTAGAAAAGATGTGTCTATGGTACAAAGGTAAGTAAAGTCAATTCTCTCTCTCCCTCATCCATCACCCAGCCAGCCAGCTCCAATTTTCTTGTATATCCTTCCATAGACATTGTATTAGTTTATGTGTTGGGTGTGTGTGCATGTGTGCATTCATTGTTTACTGAAGCTCAAGTTTAATTGGTCATCCTGTATTTTACCTGGTAATTCTATGCTGGGTATCCCTGCTTCAGAGCCTTCTCAGTGACAGAGGTAGGAAATGTTCAACCCCCATTATGAGTGTAAAGCAGTTTCAGAATTGTTAACCCATACACCTGTGAGAAACAAATTTACCAGCTAGAGTATGATTTATGTTCCTTCTGCCTTTAGCCTTACAATTCCAAGTCAAAACACCGATTTCCAGAGTTACCTAGGGGAGCTCCTTTTCCCCTACCCCAGTCAGTGACATTATGTCACACGTTTGTGATAGAGTTAGACTCATCTGACCCAGCGTGCCTCCTGGGATTCGCCAACATCCTAGTTGTTTTTTCAGCTGCTTACAGTAAAGTCCACTCATGGTTCTCTGGGTTTTGCCAGATGCAGAATCATGTATCCACATTCCCAGCCCCGTACAAAACGGTGCCCTTACCCCAGTGCCTTCCCTTTGCCATTGTGGTGGTTTGAAGCTGTATGTACCCCAGAAAAACATGTTCTTAAATTGAATCCATTCCTCTGGGGTGACCCCACTGTAAGCAGGGCCTTTTGATGAGGCTACTTAAGTTAAGGTGTGACCCACCTCAACCAGGATGGATCTTATCCTATTACTGGAGTCCTTTATAAATTCAGACAAAGGGGTGGGGGGAGAGGTGGGGGGGAGGGGGAAGCCATGGAAGGAAGAAGCTGAAATTAACAAAACCGGAAAGAGAAGGGAGAGACCAGCAGACACCACCATGTGCCTTGCCATGTGGCAGAGGAGCCAAGGATCACCAGCAGCTGGTCTTCAAGAAGAAAGCAGTGCCTAGAAGATGCATTGATTTGGACATGTTCCTGGCCTCAAAGCTGTACGCTAATAAATTCCCATTGTTTAAGTCAGCCCAGTTCATGGTATTTGCTCCAGCAGTTAGGAACTGAAATAGTAGTCAGGACTCAACCCCTTTTCCCTCCCCTAACCCATGACAGCCACGGTTCTGTTTTCTGTACCTATGGTTTGTCTTTTCTAGAATGTCATATGAATGGAATCATACAATGTATAATCTTATGGGTCTGGCTTCTTTCACCTAGCAAAATGCATTTAAGAGTCATTCAAGTTTATCATTCAACAATAGTTTATTACTGTTCATAACTGAATCATATTCCATTGTATGGATATACCACAGTTGGGGTTTTTTGGTTTTGTTTTTTTTTCTTCAATCAATTCACCTGTTGAAGGATGTTTTGGTTGCTTTCAGGTTTATAAATAATCCTGCTGTAAACTTGTGTGTGAACATAAGTTTTCAGTTCATTTGGGTAAATATTTTAAAAAGTGTGATTGTTGGGAAGTTGTATGCTTTTGTCCTCATAGTAGCGGCAGAGGTGTGAGGAGAGTCTGCATATTTAACTTTGAGAGTGCAAATCCCCACTGAGGCCCAAGAGGTAAGCAGGCCTAGCATGTGTAGGACATCAGGCCTCATTTGGTAGCCATCTAGCTCCATTTTACAGGAAGGGGGCAATAGTAACCTTTTCTGTTTCAGTCAAAAAGAGAATCTTTCAGGTGAGTGTCAGCCTGCTAAAAATAATCCATAAACAAAGTCATGCATCATGAATCACAGAACCACTCTAGAGGAGATATAGTATCTTAAATTGGTTTTAGCTGTTCTGGTTGAGGGAGCAGGATTCTGATTTTGAGATTAGTTTGCTTTAGTGACTTAATATCTAGAAAATTCTCAGTCATAATATAGGTTTGGAGGGTAGGGAGGAGCCTCTCGCCTTGTGCCAGTCCTTGGACATGTGCTGGCTAGCACCTGGGACAATGACCCTTGTCCACCTGGTCAATGGAAATCCTGCAGGCCTCTGATTTTAAGATCTGTGGCTGGTGAACTGGGGCCTAGTCTTTTGGTTTAGTTGATGCTATCTGTATCTGACCCATGCTATGGGAGAATTATGGACAGTTCAGGGAAGTGGAACCTTAGGATCTCCCTCTGTTTGATCATGCTGCATCGACATTTGCTTTTCTATGGTCATACCTCACTCCAGCACAAGGCAGCCTACAAGGCAGCATCCTCACACAGGAGTAAGTTAAGATGGGTGAGAGAATGTACAGGTGGTTATGATGGGAGGCTGGAGCCCCTTCTGTTCTTGGTGATACCACCCTAAGGCACTGCAACCTCACCTCTGTTGACCAAAGCTAGGCGAGAGGAAATCAGAACCCCAGCTGCTACTAATACACCTCCCTCCCCCTAGTGTCCTTACCACAATTCCAACGGACGAAAGAACTGGCTTTTCCCATTCCCATTCCAACCTGGTCCATCCTTGTGTAAAGCTCAATGGTCTACCCCAGGGGTTAGCAAATTATGGCCTATGGAACAAGCCTGTTTTTGTATGGCTTGCAAGCTAAGACGGTTTTGTAACAATTTTAAATGGTTTTTAAAAAGTCAAAAGAAGAATAATAGTTTATGACTCGTGAAAATTATGTAATTCAAATTTCAGTGTCCAGAAAGTTGTATTAGAACGTAGCCGCATTCATTCATTTATGTATTGTCTGTCGCTGCTTCTGAGCTACAATGGCAGAGTTGACTAGTTGTGACAGAGACCTTATGTTGTGTTCTCATCTCTTTGCACAGCTGCTTGACATGCTATGAATCTCAGTGACACAATTGTAACTTGACAGCACTTTAAGTGCTTCATATATTGCCATACTGTGACATTTAATTTTTAAAAATTGCCAGCGGGTACCATTGTCACAAAACAAGAAAAGAAGATAAAAGTGGACTTCAAATGTCAGGCTTTTAAGGCACAGTGAAGTGTAGATTATTTTATTGTTGAGTTATATGGCAAAGCATTGTGTTAATTATGCAATGACATTATACCAATGCAAAAAAGAATATATTATACACTGACATTATCAGACCAAGCACCCAGCACAATATTTCCAACTCACAGGAAAGCTATGGTTAGAAAACAATTGGAAAATCTAAAATAAAATATCTCATCACAGCAGAATTCCCTTCACAAAAATAAAACATGATAATGAGGTTGCAATCAAAGTGAGTTTCTGAGTGGCTCACTTTGATAACAAAGCAAGGAAAGCCATCACCGGTGGTAAGTTAATTAAATTGTGTTTGATTGCAGCAGTCGAAGAAATGTGTCCAAAGAAAATAAACTTCTTTAGGACTAGTAGCCTTTTGGTGACAATAGTCGCTGGAAGAGTTGAGGACCCTGGGAACAATGTCAATAGTCAATTGAAAAACAAGCCAAAGGATTTTGAGAAGTTTTCCTTGGCTGTTGCTGAGTCAACAGATGCTACTGACACTGCTCAGTTGTTGGAAGAGTTAATATAGAGTTTGAAGTGACTGAAGAATTGGTCTCCATGAGTAGACCGTGTGGAAGGACCACACACAAAATGCTCCACAGGACTGGACTTCTTCAACTTTAATGACACACAAATCACCTGGAGATCTTGTTAAGTTGCAGGTTTTGATCCAGTAGATCTGGGATTCTGCTCTTTTAAAGAGCTCCCCAGGGTGTTACTAGGGACCACCCCCCCCCCTTCCCCAAGGTGGCTCCATCTTCTGTTCCACTCATTGTTTTTGCTCATTGTCTGCTCGTTATCTGCTGTTTGTTTTTTCTTTAGGAGGCACCAGGAACCAAACCCAGGACCTCCCATGTGGGAGTCAGGCACTCAACTGCTTGAGCCACATCTGCTCTCTGGACCACATTTTGATTAGCAAAGCTATAGTCTACTTAGAATGTGGCTACCTTTGCAGCTTAAAGCTGTCACCTGCAGATCTGGCCAAGAAACACTACAAAGTAGTAACAAATGATAATAAAAATAATTCTATCACCTAATGCCTAAAAGGCATTTTGCGTACAGATCTAACTTTAAATGATTACAGGTGGATCACAATGAATTCACCATGTCTATTGCAGTCAGATGCTGACGTTTTAGGGGGTTGGTACTCATATGTCTTTTCCCCATCTGAATTCAAACTAATTGAGAAACAAATATAAAAAGGTGGCATGAGGACATCAAAATATCACATTTAATACTGATAAAGCTATTGAGAATAGATGCCTCAAATTTGGGCCAGTGGCCTTGCTAATACCTTATAATTTGAATGAAAATAATTAACTTGCTAAAATAACAGATCAGACACAAAGAGACAGAGTCTGGGCCACCAGCTCACTGCATGGCCAAAAATTAAAGAAAACACATATTCTACAGACAGGCATGACCTGAAAAGAGAGGGCGGGGGGGCTGAGCCCACACACCCAGCTTCTAGGCAGGAGCCAGTGAGGGGTCAGGGAGAGACTGGAAGTGCTATTTTTAAAAAAACTCCTTCACAGACAGTGAGGAAAGTGTGTGAAACCTTGGATGACTTCAGAAGAGCGTTGCAGTAGCTTAGGAATTAGAACACTCATTTGCAATGACAACATGACCCCATCATCTGTTTATACTCTCAGCCTGAGATTTTGCTAACACTTCTTTCACAAGATTTACTTTTTAAAAAAATAAAATGCAAAGTAGAGTAGGAGAAAAGGGGAAGAAGAGGAAGGGGAAAAAGGCCATGGTCAGTTTTCAATTTTTTTTTTCTTGACTCATCAGCATCCGGAACCCCTTCTTACATTTTGGTAATTTCTCATCATATGAATCTTGGTCTCTAAAATCTGAAAAGGTCTGTATTAGTCAGTCAAAGGGGTGCTGATGCAAAATACCAGAAATCAGTTGGTTTTTATAAAGGGTATTTATTTGGGGGTAGAAGCTTACAGTTACCAGGCCATAAAGTGTGAGTTACTTCCCTCACCAAAGTCTATTGCCACGTGTTGGAGCAAAATGGCTGCCAAAGTCTGTGAGGGTTTGGTCTTCCTGGGTTCCTCTCTTCCCGGGACTTGCTTCTCTCCAGGCTTATCTCCTCTGTTTTCTCCACAAGGTCAGCTGTAGACTATCAGGTGACTGGCTCTGTCTCTCTCCCTGGGGCTTCTGCTGTGTCTAAGAAGTCATCTCTATTCCTCTGTATTCTTCTCTTGTGTGTTCACTTCCCAGGCCCCAGCTCAAAACTCCAACTTCTTTTCTCTGCAGTGAGGTTTCTCTGAGAGTCCCTGCTGCCCACCAAGGGTGTGGTGACTCAATGTCCTACTGACTTGGCCCAATCAAAGCCTTAATCATTATTTAATCAAGTAAACCTCTGAATCTAATATAATCTAATATGCCCAGAGGAAAAGACCAGTTCACAAACATAATCCAATATCTATTTTTGGAACTCATAAATAATGCCAAACTGCTACAAGGTCCGTTACTCTCTTTCCTAGCTCCGTGGCAGCTGGGACCTGGGCACATGGTCTAGGCTGCACCAATCTGAAGCTGTTACTATGAGCTTGAATCTGAAGTTCAGGTTGCAAAGAAACAGAACAGTGAATTCATTCTGATTGCAGGAGTAGCCACAGCGTCTTCCAGGTTTAAGAGGCAACTTCCAGCGTCCAGGCGCAGAGAGACTAGTCACAGCATTCAGAATCCTGCCGTGGTGGCGACACCAGGGCGACCTGCGGCATCCAGTGTTTGTGGGTGGCAGGGCTGTGATTTGCTGTAATTCTGCAGCCGTAACTCCTTATTCTGACCCGTGTGGTTAGGCCAGTTCTCGTGCCTTCCAGCAATTCTGTGAGCTTCTTAGTACCACTCCATTAAATCCCTTTCTTCTTTTCCTTATCTTTTTTAAAAATCAACTTCACTGAGGTATATATAATTTTAATTAGATGAGTTTTGACAAATGTGTGGAGCCATCACTATCAAGATACAGAACATGTCTATCATCCCCAAAAATGTTCTCCTGCCCCATTCCAGTGAACCCACCTCCATCCCTAATACCAGGAAAATAGCATGCTGCTTTCTGTCACTGAGGATTAGGTTTAGCTTTTCGCAAATTTCATAGCAATAGGGTCATACAGAATGTGTTCACTGTGTCTGGCTTCTTTTGCTCTGCATAATGTTTTTGAGATTCATCCCTGTAGATGCATGTATCGGTACTTTCTTCCTTTTAATTGCTAAATAATATTCCATTATACAAATATTTCTGGTTGATAGACATATTGGTTATTTTGCAGATTTTGGCTATTGTGAATAAAGCTGCTATTGACATTCATGGGTAAGTCCTGTTGGACATATGCTTTTGTTTCATTGATATAAATATTTAGGAGTTAATTGGCAGTTTGTGTGGTAAATCTATGTTTAACTTTTAAGAAAAGGCAAGCTTTTCCAAAGTAATTGTTTCCCACCGGCAATGTATGCGAGTTCTAGTTGCTCCTCATCCTAGCCAATACTTACTTGGTGGATCTGCATTTTTAATTTAGTCATTGTAGTGGAGTGCCATGGTCTTAATTTGCGTTTCTCCGGTAATTAATGATAAGCATCTTTTCATGTAGTTATTGGTCATTTCTTTATCTTCTTTTCAGAAGTGTCCTTTCAGATATCTTGCCTATTGTTAGTTTTTCCTTATTATTGAGTTGTTTAAGGTTTCTTTATATATTCTGAATATGCACCTTTTGTCATATGTGTGTGTCGTGAATATTTTCTTCAGTCTGTGGCTTGCCTTTTTATTTTCTTAAATGTTACTTTTGAAGAGACATATTTAATTTTTATGAAGTCTAATATATAAGCTTTTTCCTTTTATGATTCATGCTTAATGGAGAAAATTATAAAATTTCAATGAAAGAAACAAACGGAGAGATGTACTATTTTTATGGATAGGAAGACTCACTATCAAAGAGATATCAGTTCCTAATCCACCCACCCCCCAGTGCTGCACCACCAAACCCAGGAACACCACCACTCATCTGCCCTATCCCCCAACGTGCAACCACACTCTATCCCTTTACCATAGATTATGTCCATATGGGTGATGGCTCAAAGCCTGCTCTTCTCTTACTCTCCTTTGTTAACCTATCTTTCAGACAATGGTTCTCAGAGACTGCTCACTTTCCTCAGTTCAAATCAGTGAGGTCATATACTGTTCATCCTTCAGTGCCTGGCTTGCTTCACTCAACATAAGGTCTTCAAGATTCATCCACGTTATTCCATGCGTTAGCACTTTGTTCCTTCTTACAGCTGAGTAATATTCCATTGTATGTATGTACCACATTTTGCTTATCCATTC
>JAKSZT010053837.1:1163686-1176375 GCA_026826555.1 Tolypeutes matacus
CACCTGGTGAGGAGACAACGATGGGCAATGGCCATCCCAGGGAATGGAGAGGGCCTGCATCTGCAGGCAGGATCATCCCACCCATTCCATGGGATATAAGCCCTCTCTCACTTAGAGTTGGAGTGGACATCACCATCCCAGTCCCCTCAGGATTGGGGGAAGAACTATGGACTAGAGTGGACTTGATGGTATTCTCTTGTTCACCTATGGTGATTCTAGCAATGCAAGAAATTATAACAATGAGGTGGAGCCAGTGGCCACTTGACACTTTTGGGGTAGGGAGGGCATGAGCAGTTGAAATACAGGGGCTTCTTTAGGAGTTAGAGGTTGTCCTGAGTACCATTGTGGCAATGGATGTAGGCCATTTTAAATCAGCACACACCACTCAGAACTGAGTGGGAGAGAGTGTGGTCTACGGTGTGAACTGTGGTCTATGGTTGGTGGCAAGGCTCCAGGATGTGTAAGTTCATTGAGGGTGATGGGCCACACTTGTGGGAGATGTTTGTGTGGGATGTGGTGGGAGGTGTGGGAGGTGGGCAACATGGGAATCCCAGTGGGTTCCGTGTAATATTTTGAGTAATCTAAGCACCTCTTAAAATATATGTATATATATATATATATAAATAACATTTTTGTAAGCAAATACACATATATGCATATATATTTATATATCATTTTGCAAATGTTTGTATGTATTTTGAAAATATTGATTTTTACCCACAGTAAAAATAAATTAAAAATTAAAAAAAAAAAAAATGCAATGAAACACCCAAAAAAAAAAAAAAGAGATATCAGTTTTCCCTGAAGTTAGATTCGATGCAATTCCAATAAAAATTCCAACAAAGTTTTCCTTGGAAGTTGACAAGATAATGTTACAATTTATATGCAAGAGCAAAGGATCAAGACGCTTCTGAACAAAGATAGGGTGGGAGGTGGGGAACTTGCCTTGTAAGATATTAGGTCTTAGGATAAGGCTGTAATGATAAACTGGTGCAAGGATTGACAAATAAATGAGACAGAATAGAGATCCCAGAAATAAACCCCATATATGGCACCTGGATATAGCACAGGTGACATTGCAGATCAACAGGGAAATTATAGAAAACCCGTATAAAACTATACGGGTTTTCATATAGGAAGAGTACAATTTTATCCATACCTCTCAAAATGAATTGCAGTGTATTAAAAATTTTTATGTGAATTTGAATTGATCCTTGTGTTGGGCAATACACTGCTAGCAGTGTTGGATTTATGGAGTTTGGCCTGTGTACAGGCTGCCAATTTAATAGCTTCGTTAGGAATGTCGCTGTCATTCATTCAGTGGAGAAATCCATGGGCTGAAATTCTATCTTCAGTACTGATGTCTTTGGGTCCCATCATAATTTCCTAAAATACATAATTGAAGTTTCCTTAGAAAAATGAGAGAGTGGGATCAAGTGGTGCAAAAGGCAAGCAGATGGTCAAACCTGAGCTTTAGAGTGGGTTACCCCAATTGGTCTCCAGTTTACCTGTGGGATAAAGGTAAAAGAAGAAGAAATCTAAAAATCAAAATAGGAGTGGAAGAGTGAAGCACTGAACACGTGCGGGACTGTGGTGCCTCATGCAGTCAAGGCTCCACTTGGGAATTGATTCTCCATCCATCTGTTTACTCGTTTTTTAAATCTGCGTTCATGATTACTGCCTGTTTGCCAGCTGTTCCTCCATGCCTTTGACTTTCACAATACAGCTTAAGACCCTCTTCCCACTCCACTTTTGTGGCCAGATCCTGGAGCCTCTCCCTCTTTTTCATTTCTCTAGGTGCCTCCTCTGAGTGACTTTACTACCCTCTCTTTACCTAGAGAGAGCTATGCACAGCCTCTTCAAACCCCCATGTGCTATGTTTCCATTACCCACCATCCCAGGAACACTTTTGATTTATATTATTCCAGCAGGTTTCCCAACTCTCTTTCAACAGATTCACTTTTTTGAATAGAGGAGGTTGTTTACTGCCCTTGGCTAAGTTACTAAACCAGTCTGAAGTTTGAATCTCTTTACTGTATAACAAGGAAGTGACAGCAAATGGTCCTTACCTGTTCTTTCCGTCTCTAAATTTCTATGATTTAATGATTGTGGTTTTGCCAGGTACCTAAGAACAAGTAGAGTTATTGTTTAGCAGCATTTCTCATTTTAAAATGGCTGACAAATCATTTAATGTAAATCAAGACACTACACAATTTTATTTCAAAATAAAAGTTTTTAAAAATTACACAAAGTCCCACACTGAAAATCAGTAGAATTATTTTCAAATACCTAAAACTAAAAATTTTGTGGGTAGTTTTGTAGTTTTGAACTACAAATGGCCTTACTAAGTGAGATAGCATTCAAACCTATTTAGAGTTCCAGTGTGGCAGTATATATAAAAGAGCTTGAAACAAGTCAGCTATAATCATTTCTTTGCTGACTTGTACACTGAACAGCCAGTTCTGTTCTAATAGTGTGGAGCTGTTGTTTCTTGGTTTTGTTTTGTTCTGTTTTTTTTTTAGGACAAAGATACTTACTCACAAACATTAATATATTTACTAATGTAATTTATCTACCAGCATTTTCCAATTACTATGTTTTATTTAAACATGGATAGTGTTTCCAAGAATGTGATTTTCATAAGGCATTGGAGGACACATTCTTAGAATTTAACTGGTGTTTTATGGGCCAACACTGTGCTTGCTGTACATTGCAATTCTACAAGAGTTTGCTGGTCATTGGCCCAACTTTTATGCCTTTCCAGTCCCCTTTTATTTAATTTTAATGAGTTAATTAATTAATTAGGTGCAATCCAATCAGCTGAAGAGGTTAAGTTGATGCAGCTAAATATGTGGATTCTGAAACAGGAAGTTGAAATTGTATTGCCTGATGACATCTCTTTTCTTGGGGAAGTGAGAGCCAAGGTTGCTTGCTGAGATTGTCAGATCTGTGAGAAAACTGAAAGATCGCCAGCATTCCCATATTTTATAGATGTGGATCTATGCACCAGTGAGTTTCAGTGATTTGTTCAACATTTCTCTGAGACCCATTCATGGATACTAGAACCAGAGAGCACAAAATGGTACTTTATGAAAAATAGTAGTTGAGTATGGGAGGAGGCAAGAATAATGTTTCCATGAGATAAATAAGGCCAAAGTTAATTGAAGGAGATGAATAATTGTTTGGATCTCATGGAAAGATCTAGAAGGAACAATAAAAGTCATCAAATTCAAAAAATTTTAATAGATGAAGAAACAACTCCAGGTCTTATTTTTTTTTAATGTAGAGTCACATAGATAGTCAATGTCAGAGATAGGACTTGGAATCCAGGGCTTCTCCTTCATAGTGCCTCACTTTTGTTTTCATTTCTCACTGTTAAATAATCTCAAATAATCTGCTCTATATTTAAAAAGACAAGAAGGGAGCATTTGTAGAATCCCAGGAAGTATTAAAACATGAAGCAGATAGAAGAATGTCAGTTTTCTCTCTGATTGTGATTTTCTGTAAGGAATTGAGATTATTTTGTATCGATTGCAATTACTGTGCTTCTTTCATGAGCAATGAATTAAGGTAAGAGTCAGGGTGGTATCATATGATTAAGAAAATGGTTCTTGCCCTCTTATCATTCGTTCTTTTTGGGGGATGCTCACACAGACATATTTTTTTCTCCATTGACTGCTAATTGTGAAAAGTGCCATAAAATGTATTGAGAATTTAAGGAATAGAGAATTAATAAATATTTATCACATGTTAGATCCTAGGTAAAAATCTACATTCTTTTTTTAGGTACCGGGGCTTCGGATTGAACCAGACCTCATATGTGGGAAGCATATGAGCCACATCGGCTCCCCTGACTTGGTTTTTTTGTTTGTTTGCTTGCTTGCTGTTTTGTTTTTGTTTGTTTTTTAGAAGGCACTGGGGGCGAACCTGGGACTTCCCATGTGGAAAGCAGGCACTTGAACCACATCTGCTCCCCTATTCTTGGCTTAATAAAAACTACCAATTACATTACCACCAATAACAGAGCTTAAAATCTCCAAAGAAAGACTTACAGAGAAACCAAAATAATAGGCTGTGATGACTGATGGGAGGGATATGGTCAAGGAATATAAAACTTGGTTGGAAGTCAGAAAAGGCTTCCTAAAGGAGAGGACAAAATAATTAAAACTTGACTTATGCTCTTCACCTTGAGCGTGACTTCCAAGATACAATGGTTTGTTTCCTTTAAACATTTATTATTTAATAACTTTAGGCACTATTTGGATCATTAAGAAAGACAAAACATGAGATTTCATGTTTTGGTTCTGTATGATGACGCACATTTCGGAACATATACCTTACTCAGTATTCATTGCTCTATGTGTCAAACTTTAATGAATAGATGAAACTCACTGGAAACTGGTAATTAAGGAGTAAACACTCATGAGCGCTGTTGAAGTGTTTAAAAATCCATAAGAGCCCTAATGTAGGTCCAATTTGCCCCCAGTCATCTTGTTTACACTGTGAATTTACTTGCCAAACTTTGTTTTCATATGCAGTTCAGAGGTGAGTTTCAGGTCAGCCTATGTAGAAACGATTAAATGAGATGAAAGAACCTGGATTCCTAAGGTTTTATTTTAAATGGAAAGACGCTAATGGTGCTAATGGTGTTTGGTATCCATTTTGGGTCATATTTGATCTTACATGCTGCACCTTATCCAAATGGGCTCTTTCGTTCATTTTATGTTTAATTATGAATACTTCCTCAATCTTTGGTTACTCAAATAACAGGGTTTTTTCTCCTCATATTCGGAAGAAAAAGGAAGGAAATCATTCCAGGTTAGAGGGTGCTAGTAACACCAAAATATCGATAATGGTTATCTTTGGTTTGTGGGATAGTTGGTGATTTTATTCTTTCCTTTCTTTTTTTTTTTTCCTTTTTGTATTTTCAAGGGTTCTACAAGCAGCATATCTTACTTCTATAAGAAAAAAAATTGAAGTAAAATGATAAAAGGCCTTAAGACAGTGGTCTAAAATAAAGCAGTACTTTATTGTTTTATTTTAGAAGGTACCAAGGATTGAACCCAGGGCCTCCTATATGTGAAGCAGGTGCTCCCCAGTTAGCAGTTACTTTTAAGAGCATTAATATTTAAGGAGTATGCATATTTGTAAGCAGTTCAATGTGGTCCATGTTTAATTTCAGCCTTTTATGTTGGCATCACATAACCTCAGAAACGTAGTACCAATCGGAAACATATCAGGAGCCTGGAGGGTGAGAGTAAGCAGAGACCAGTGAGGCAGAGAGGGTAGAAGAGAACGAAGAGTTGGTCTAGAAACCACCAGTGGGTTGGCCAGCAGTGGGAAGAGAAGTGGAAGAAACATAAAGAACTTTTTGAATATTCCATACAGATGTTCGTAAACTGCTTTGATTACTATTGAGGCTTATCATTTTACTATATTTGTATGTTTTTTCTATTTTTCACTTCCTATTTCGGTAATTTTCCATTTCTGTTCTGTATCTATGTAGCAGACACTGTATCTTGACCAACCCAATCTCCATTTGCAATGTGTTTCTCTCTTGCCTGACTCCACAATAGGAGATTCAATGATCAATCTTGATTTTTCATCCTCTCTGGCTAATAGGAAGAAGTAAATCTACAAGTGCAGCCTTCCCCCCTTGTGCCTTTTTCTTGCTTGAACTTCCAGGAGATACAGCAATCATTCTGAAACCAAGAGGATAAAAGCTTCATGTTAAGCATGATGAATCAAAATGTTTAAGGAGTCTGGGACATTGGCGATATTTGGCGCCAATGAGCCTGGGACTCCCTCCCTTGGGATTTATTTTACGAGAGTAAAATAATCCCTTTAGCTGTTAAGCCACAGTAGCAGGTTTCTGTGTTACTTGTAGCCAAATACAATTTTAGCTGTTGTATCCATTTTTCTTATAAAGTTCATGACATCTTTTATATTATCAATATCTATTATATTTGTTGTCGTCATTAACCCAATTGGTTGTGCTTTAGTTTGCTTATGATACTTTTCAATGTACATAAGGTTTTTATGTTTATGCTATTACATATACCCATTTTTCTATGATTTATTTTGTTGAAAAGTTGAGAAATGTTTTTGATAATTTAAAAATTATTGAAGAAGATATAAACAAAACGTAGTCTATCAGAAAATAGCAGTGAAGTATAAAAACAGTATAAAATGAGATATCTACTTTACACACAACACACTATAACAACAACATAAAAATTAATAATGATAATATATGGGTTGAACTTCTCAAACTTCCCTATTAAAATACAGCGGTTCTCAAACTGGACAGGCAGCACATGCTAATACATGCTTACACACAAATGCACACACCATGGTGTTTATAAGACACACTCAACCCAAAAAGACAAAAAGAAGTTGAAAGTAAAAAGAATAAGTAAAGATATAAAAAGGAAATCCAAATAAAAAGAAAGCAGAGATTAATATCTGAAAAAGTATAATTTAAGGCAAAAACCAGTAAGTAAATCAAAGACTGCCATTTTGAATTGATAAGGCTTCACCATGAGATGTCATGTGATTTTATGTATAAACACTATCGAGACATATACCAGGCAAAACGCAATAGAAAGACAAAGAGAAAATGACAGAAATACTCTTGTAATGGGAAGTTTTAACACACATTTTACTCTTTGGCAGATCAAATAAGCAATACGTAAATTATAGAGAGTTGAATAATATAATTAATGTGTTTGATTTAATAAATACTTACAAAATGTGAATGCTAGAGAAATAATATACCTTCTTTTTTTCGTGTGCCTGAAATAGTTATAATAATTTAATATTTTGCCAGAAAATAAATTTGAGAAATCATACATTGAACAGGTCATATCACATTCTCTGAGTATAAAGCAAAAGAAATTAATTTTCAAATTTAAGTTTAAAATTCCCTAAAATATCTTCTTAGTGAAAGAGGAAATCAAAACCATAAAGATGAGTTGGTTAAAAAATAACTCACATTATGTGGCAAAAGCTATAGCCGTCAACATTGTCATTACATTTCAAAAGAAGGATGCAAAGAATTTGACTTTTTCCTGGGACCCAGCTAACACAGGGGGCGAGGGTCAAAAGAGTATGAGCAAAAGGGAGACTATGAGAAAGCAAGATTGCTGGGCTTATCCAAGGAGAAGAGAGAGAGTCTGGGTTTGCTACCCTGCACTACAAAGATCTGGGTTGGTGTTATTGAACATTGCCAAAAGCACGAGTTACTCTTTTTTTTGGATCAGATTGATTGTGACCCTTTATTTCAATTAATAGATTTTCCATTTCTAGACACTGTATTTGTTTTTTTGTTTTTTTTTAACAAATCAATTTTATTGATACGTATTAATAAAGCATATAATTCATCAAAATTATGTAATCAATGGTATTTGGTATAATCACATAATTGTGCATTCACCACTTCAATCATTATTAGAGCATTTTCATTATTACAATAATAATAATAGATAATAATCAAACAAACAAAAACTCATCACCTCTCAATCTCTCTATGCTTCCCCTGCTGTGCATAGCTGCCATTCTGTTTCCGTTTCTCCATTTTATTTGTATTTATATTTTGTAAAAACAGTCTTATATATGCAATATTACCCATATTCGTATTTCACATGAGGTTTCACTGTTATACAGTCCCATGTTACATTTTTTAGCTTTCCTTCTAGTAATATAAATGGCCTTAGACTTACCCTTTAAACCACTGTCATACCCATATAAAAGCTTTGCTAGTTACAAGCACTAGATGTGCTTTCACCATTTCTATTCATTTCCACAGATTTACATTCTTTTTTTTACCAATTCTGCACAGAGCAACTGTCAGCTTTCCATTCTACCCTCATTCTATTTTCTGGAGACCTATATTCTATTTATTAACTCCACAAGTTTACATAATATATTTAGTTCATATAGTGCAATCATACACTATTTGTCCTTTTGTGTCTGGCTTGCTTCCCTCAACATAATGTCCTCCAGGTTCATCCATGTTGTCATATGCTTCACGACTTCATTTCTTCTTACAGCTGCATAGTATTCCATTGTGTGTATACACCACAATTTGTTTATCCATTCATCAGTTGATGGACACTTGGGTTGTTTCCAACTTTTGGCTATCATGAATAGTGCCATGATGGACATCGGTGTGCAGATGTCTGTTTGTGTCACCGCTTTTAGTTCTTCTGGGTATATACCTAGTAATGGTATTGCTGGGTTACATGGCAAGTCTATATTCAACCTCCTTAGGAACTGCCAAACAGCCCTCTACAGTGGCTGTACCATTCTATATTCCCACCAACAGTGAATAAACATTCCTAACTCCCCAATTCCCCTCCAACACTTGTAATTTTCTGACTTTTTATTAGTGGCCAGTCTAATAGGTGTGAAATGATATCTTACTGTAGTTTTGATTTTCATTTCCATAATCGCTAGCGATCTTGAACATTTTTTCAAGTGTTTTTTCACTATTTGTATTTCTTCTTTGAACAAATATCTATTCAAATCTTTTGTCTTTATTGTTGAATCGTAACTCTTTATATATTATGGATAGTAAACCCTTATTGGATATGTGACTTCCTATTATTTTCTCCCATTGAGTCAGCTACATTTTCACCCTTTTGACAAAGTCCTTTGAGGTACAAAAGTTTGAATTTTGAGGAGGTCCCATTTACCTATTTTTTATTCTGTTGCTCATGCTTTGGGTATAAGGTTTAAGAAACTACTGCCTACCACAAGAACTTGAAGATGTTTTCCTACATATTCTAGAATTTTAAGGTTGTTGCTTTTATATTTAGGTCCTTGATCCATTTTGAGTTAATTTTTGTATAAGGTGTGAGATGGGGTCCTCTTTCTTTCTTTTGGACATGGATATCCAGTTCTCCCAGCACCATTTGCTGAATAGACTGTTCTGGTCCAACCTGGGAGGGCTTGACAACCTTGTCAAAAATCACTTGACCATAGAGGTGAGGGTCTATTTCTGAGTTCTCTATTTGGTTCTATTGGTCAAACTGTCTGTCTTTATGCCAGTACCACGCTGTTTTTTTTTTTTACCACTGTAGCTAAGTAATATGCTGTAAAGTCAAGAAGTGAGAGTGCTCCAACTTCATTCTTCTTTTTAAAGACATTTGTGGCTATTCAGGGACCCTTACCTTTCCAAATAAATTTGATAATTGGCTTTTCCAGTTCTGCAAAAAAGGCTTTGGGATTTTTATTGGCATTGCATTGAATCTGTAAATCAGTTTGAGTAGATTTGACATCTTAATGATATTTAGTCTTCCAGTCCATGAACACGAAATGTAGTTCCATTTATTTAAGTTTTCTTCGGTTTCTTTCAGAAATATTTTGTAGTTTTCTGAATACAGGTCCTTTATGTCTTTTGTTAAGTTTATTCCTAAATATTTGATTCTTTTAGTCACTATTATAATGGAATTTTTTTCTGATTTCTTCCTCAGATTGCACATCAGTATTGTAGAGAAATGCTGTTGATTTTTGCGTATTAATCTTGCATCCTGCCACTTTGCTAAACTCGTCTATTAGTTCTAGTAGCTTTATTGTGGATTTTTCATGATTTCCTAGGTATAGGATCATATCATGAATGAATTGTGCAAGTTTTACTTCTTCCTTTCCTATTTTGGTGCCTTTTATTTCTTTATCTAGCCTAATTGCTCTAGCTAGGACTTCTAGCACAGTATTGAAAAAAAAGTGGTGACATTGGGCATACTTGTCTTGTTTCTGACCTCTGCGGGAAAGCTTTCAGTCTTTCAACTTTGAGTACAATGCTAGCTGTGGGTTTTTCATATATGCATTTTCCTTATTGAGAAAGCTTCCTTCTAATTACCATCTTTTGGAATATTTTTATTAAGAAAGGATGCTGTATGTTGTCGAATGCCTTTTCTGCATCAATTGAGTGGATCATGTGATTTTTCTTCTTCAATTTATTAATGTGATTTTATTACACTAATAGATTTTCTTGTGTTGACCCACCCTTGCATACCTGGGACAAAATGCACTTGATCATGGTGTGTGTGTGTGTGTGTGTGTGTGTATATATATATATATATTTTTTAAGATTTATTTTATTCTTTATTTCTCTCCCCCCACCTTATTGTTTGTGCTTGCTGTCTGCTGTTTGCTGTGTGCTCATCTTCTTTGCAGGAGGCACTGGGACCCAAACCTACCCCCCCACCCCCCATTGTTTGCGCTTGCTGTCTGCTCTCTGTTCATCTTTTTTTTAGGAGGCACTGGGAACTGAACCTGGGACCTCCCATGTGGGAGGGAGGCACCCAATCACTTGCACCACCTCCACTCCCTGCTTGTTGTGTCTTTCATTGTGTTTCCTCACTGTGTCTCTTTATGTGCCTCATGTATCTTTGGGTACCCAGGTTAGGTGCATAAATATTTATTATAGTTATTTTATTGTAGGTATTTCTTCTTGGTGAATTGCCCTTTTAAAAATATATATACTGACCTTCTTGATCTCTTATAACAGTTTTGCATTTAAAATATATATCATTTGATGCTAGTATCACTACTCTAGCTCTTTTTGGTTATTATTTGCATGTAATATCTTTTTCCAACCTTTCACTTTCAACCTGGTTGTGTCCTCATGTCTGAGGTGAGTCTCTTGTAGACAGTATAGAATTGGCTCATTTTTTTAATCCATCTTGTCAGCCTATATCTTTTGATGGGAGAATTCAATCCATTAACATTCAATGTTATTACTGTAAAGGCATTACTTACTTTGTCCATTTTATCCTTTGACTTTCCATTGTCATATCTTACTATTGTCTGTCTTTTTAACCTTTTAGTTACCCTTACTAATATTCTTTATTTCTACACTCTCCTCCAAGTCTCTTGCCCTTGTCTTTTCCTTTCAGGCTGTAGCACTCCCTTTAATCTCTTGTAATTCTGGTCTTTTGGTAAAATACTCTCTCAGTTTTTGTTTATCTGTGAAGACTTTAAATTCACCCTCATTTTTGAAGGACAGTTTTGCTGGATAAAGAATTCTTGACTGGCAGTTTTTCTCTTTCAGTACCTTAAATAGATCAAATAATTTTCTTCTTGCCTCCATTGTTTCTGATAAGAGCTCAGCACTTAGTTTTATTGAGGTTCCCTTGCATGTGATGCATTGCTTTTCTCTTGCTGCTTTCAGAATCCTCTCTTTATCTCTGGTGTTTGTTATTCTGAATAGTAAGTGTCTCAGAGTAGGTCTATTCTGATTTCTTCTGTTTGGGGTGTGTTATCCTTCTTGGATATTGATATTTGTGTCTTTCACAGGGTTGGGAAATTTTCAGTCATTATTTCTTCAAATATTCTTTCTGCCCCTTTTTCATTATCCTCTCTTTCTGGGACACTAATACCGTGTGTGTTTGTGCATTTCACATTGTCATTCAATTTTATCTGAGACCCTGTTCCATTTCTTTCATTCTTTTCTCTTTATGTTTTTCTGTCTTTTCAAGTTCAGATACTCAGTCATCCAATTAATTAATTCTGTTCAATCTATTCAAATCTGCTGTTGTATGCCTCCAATGTATTTTTCCCTTTTTTAGGAAGTACTGGGGATTGAACCAAGGACCTTGTACATGGGAAGCAGGTGCTCAAGTATTGAGCTACATCCACTCCCTCTAATGTATTTTTAATCTCATCCATTGTGTCTTTCATTCCCATAAGCTCTGTTACTTTTCTTTGCAGGCTTTTAAATTGTCCTTTATACTCACCCAGAGTCTTCTTAATATCCTTTATCTCTTTAGTCATATTTTTCTTCAACTCCTTGAACTGATTTAGGAGATTTGTGTGATTATCATGAATTAGTTTTCTTAAATCCAGTGTCTTATCACAATTTTTGGTTTGTTCCTTTGCTGAGCCATCTCTTCCTGCTTCTTAGTATGGCTTGTAATTTTTTGCTGATGTCTAGGTATCTGAATATGTTGGTGAATTTACTCTATCAATTTGTCTCTCTTGCCTAGTGGTTTTGTTTCACAGCTCTTCTTTGATTTTTGGTTCAACTTATACTAAGTCTTTAAAATTGTCCAGCTTAAGTTATCAACATAGGGCCAGGGACTCACTAATTGTGTGCACATCCAATCCAAGGGGTCTGGGAGATGAGATTCCAAAAAAAAGTTTTTTTCACCTTGCAGTTTCCGAGGTAGCTAGCAGATGGCACTTGTCAGTGAATCTTTCCATGAATGTGTCTTCTTCAACCTCCACTTGCTGGGGATTCTGGCCTGGCCAGAGCTGAGATTCAAAGCAGGCTCTGCTGGTCAAACTCACTGAAGAGAAACCATTCTCTGCCCTTCACCACTCCCTCCCTCTTCCCAGGGAGGAAGACATTTGTTCCTGTCTCAGTTGACTGCAGTGAACCACATGTTTTATCCAGGTTGTTCACTGTGAGGGTGGGGGATGGGTGCCTTTCCCAGCCATGGGAGCTAGTAATTCATGGTTTTTGTTTCAGCTTCTTTGTCTCTCTGTCCCTCACTCTCCTGGAGGATGCACAGCAAATCTCCTGGTCTGTATATCCCCAATAAATCAGCTCCCTCCATCAGATTTTTACTTTCCTCCATTGTTTTTGTGAGAGAGTTGAGCCCTGCCTACCTACTCTGATGCCATCTTCCCAGAAGTCCCCTCTGCTCCCATCTTAGTTCTTTCTTTCCTTCTGTGTGCTTCAG
>JAKSZT010053837.1:1190209-1220373 GCA_026826555.1 Tolypeutes matacus
CTCTCTCTCTCTCTCTCTCTCTCTCTCTCTCTCTCTCTCTTTCTCTCCTACTTCTTTCTTTCTAAAAGACAATCAAAATGCAGACTATGGCTTAGGTGTAATTATAGGTGCCAAATCAAAGTCAGCTTTTATTTACAACCCCTTTGCCAAGTCAGCAGTTCACCTCCTTCTCTGTGATGTGTCCAGACTGCACCCGAACCAGTTTGAGTCATGTTATTTGTAAAATGGGGCATCTGATAACATCTGCTCCCTTTCTCTGGTTCAAACCATGAATGGGGCTCCTCTCCCTTCCTTTAGCCATCAGCTTTTGAATATTTACAATCTGTGATAGTACAAAGAAATGGCTTTTGCTCTCTGAACAGTCTATATTTGAAGTGGGGAAGGCACAAACGAGCAGACCCCTAATAAAAATGAATTTGCTGTGAGTAGGAGTGAGCTACAGAAGAATGCAGAGGGGAATGAGGATGAATAACTAAGTGCAATGAAGGCTGACAAAGAAACCCAAGAAAGCTAAATGTCTGCTTCTGGATGAATAGGAGAGGAAGAAATCATGCTGGGCCTTTTACGTAGGAGGTATTCAAAAGCCATTTGTTTAATGATTTGGACAGTGCTTAAAAGAAAGGGATTTCTTGCTTGGAATTGAGCATAAATAAGAAAAATTATTACTTTGAGAGGGCCAAGGTAATTTTAAGGCTATGGAGTGACTTATCTGTTTCCACATAATAAACTTTATTTATAGAGAAGTTTTAGGTTGCATATAAATGTTACATCAAAGGTGTAGGGGTTCCCATATGCCCCACCTCATTCCCTCTGTCACATTTTCCCCTATTAATAACATCTTATATTATTGTGGTATATTTGTTACACTTGATGAACAAATATTGAAGCATTGCTACTAACCAAGGTCTGTAGTTTATATTATATTATGTATTACATTACACCTTTCACTGTAGAGTTTTATAGGATTTGACAAAATGTATAATGGACTGTATCTGTCATTGCAATATCACGCAGAACAATTCCAATGCCCTAGAAATGCCCTGTGTTCCAATTTTCCCTCCCACTCCCTTCAGAACTTTTGGTAACCACTAGCTTTATATCAAAGTTCAGATTCTTCCATTATAACAACAAAATGATAAGTCTACTTTGGTCCATGGTTGCATTTCCCCTTATGTTTGTTCACTACTCAATCTTGAGGATTTGGGGATGGTGATGCCTGCTCTGCCTCAGACCTAGAGGGAGCTTAGATCTTATGGGGCAGAAGGAAGGATCTGTTTTGCTTGCAGTTGTAGATACTCTTTGTTTTTTGGGGGGATAGGGGTTGTCCATCATCATCATTTTGTTAGTTGTCCTGGAAGAGTCCGATGAACTGGATGGTAGGTATTGGCCACCACTTAGCTGAGATTCAGGGCTCAACTGGCACGTGACCAGACCAAAGGTTTAAGTCTCTGGGACATATATTTAACAGGTATAGTGCTAATTATAGGCTCAAATAAAAGGGGCAGAAGAATCATGTGTAGGGAAACTAGGAATGAGTCTAGCTCTGTTACAGTGGGGAAATAGATTACCACATATTCCAAGGGTATATGTGTGCTGATTTCCTGGGGATGTGTGCCTTGCCTATAGCATGGGGTGACTTATTTAAATAGTTTGACAAGAATTCAGTTAATATATGGAGAGACCTGGGTTCGATCCCTGGGACCTTCCGGTAAAATTAAAAGAAAGAATTCAGTTAAGTCTCAGCCGCCTGCAATTCTCTATGAACTGCACCTGAGAGAGTCCGTGGCTCCAGGCATTCGCAGCCTGAGTCTGTAGCTATAGTTTTGCAGTCGAGTTGCCTTGGGAACACCTGTTTTCACACTGCCTCATCCTGGTGTCTCAGTAAGGCAGAGCCATCAGCCAGCCCCACTTTTGCTAGGTATGCACAGTAGAGTGAGAACTGATGCAAACCTGATGGACTGCATTCTGGCTCCTGAGCCTGGTTGGATAAAGGCAGGAGAAGAATGTTATTACATAAAGTCAAAGACTATGTAGGCAACTGATCCAATGCAAAACCTGAGAGTTGGGATATTGAAGTGGAAATTGTGTCAGATTTATAGTCAGAACGATCTTGAGTTTGAATTTGGCTCTCTCCATGTGGACTTTGACCAAATCACAATTTCTCCACAATCCGGTTTCCAGTGACTTGGAACAAAACACTCTACTTCCCTAAGATTCAGCTTCCTGTGAAAAATTGGAAATCAAAGTTGTAAGGATTAAATGAGATAATGTATGTGAAACTATCTTGTGGTCTGCGAAGTGTTATGTAAATGTAAAGTGCTTTGAATTTTAGATTATGGACTTGTTAACAAGTAGGATGTTAATATTATGCTTAAGCAAAGGGCTTCTATTATTAGTTTCAGAGAGCAGGGGAGTCATGTACAATACATGTATACATGGGGTGAGCGGTATAAACTGAAAGGTTTATTCATGGCCTATGATGTGCCTTTTAGGCCCTGGAGATACAGCAGTGAACAAAACAGATAAAAATTCCTGTCCTCCTTAAGTTTATAGTCTACTGAAGGTATATAGATAAGAAAGAAATCTGTGAAAACAAAGGAGAGCTCCAAAAATTCACTTTGTATAAGCTTTAGGATTATATTTATTGTGACGTTAGTGTAAAATTATATTTTCCACTGATAATATCACAAAAAACAGAAAAGATAGTGAAGCATACACTGTAGGCACAATTGGCAGACATTTGAGAAAGTCCCAAATTACCAGGGGAGAGTCACTTCCAACCTCCTCCCCACCTCCCACCCCTCACCCCCATCCCAGGCCTGCCCATAGAAACTTCCCACCTGGGTACGAGCTGAGAACAGGGCCTGGCCAAGGGGTTAATATACCTAATTTGTTAGGCAGACGTACATGCCTGGGGAGAGTAGCATAGGGAGGGAGAATAGGGTGGGAAAAGAGGATGGCCAAGGAGACTCACTGAGGAGGGGGCATCAAGCAAAGTCCTGAAGGAGGTGTGGGAGCCATCCACGTGGAACGAAGAGTGAACGGTCCCGAGTTGGGAGCATGCCTGGTGTGTTTGGGAGACAGCCAGGGGGTCAGTGAGGCTGCAGTGGAGCAAACAAAGAAGAACCTAGTTTACACAAAGCCAGAGAGGTGAGTGGGCTGTGAGAGACACTGGCTTTTACTCTGGGTGAAATGGGGAACCACTGGAAGATGTTGAGTAGAAGAGTAACATGATCTGCACAGAGGACAGACTGCAGGGAGCAAGAGAAGAAGTAGACAGTCCACTGAAGGCTATGGAAATACTCCAGAGAACAGATGATGGTGACATGGACCACGGTGGGAGCAGTGGAGGCAAGGACTGGTTGGACTTGGGGTAGATTTTTTTTTTAATTAGAGAAGTAATAGGTTTAGAGAAAAATCATGCACAAAATACAGAGTTACCCTATGACTACCCTATTATTAACACCTTGCATTAGGGTGGTGCATTTGTTACAATTCATGAAAGAACATTTTTTATCATTGTACTATTAACTATAGTCCATGGGTTACATTAGGGTTACTGTTTTTGTTGCACAGTTGTATGCCTTTGTTTGTTTGTTTTTAATTTTTTTTCAAATATACAACCTCAAATCTCCCTTTTAACCACGTTCTGATATATGTGTGCTACCATCACCACCATGCATAACCAAGATTTTCCACCAACCCAAATAGAAACTGTACAATTTAAGCATTGACTCCCCATTCTCTATCCCCACCCAACTCCCTGGTAAACTGTATTCTGATTTCTAGATCTGTGAATTTGCTTATTCTAATTGCTTCCCATCAGTGAGATCATACAATATTTGTCCTTTTATGTCTGGCTTATTTCATTCAACATGATGTCTTCAAATGTTCACTCAATTTATCACATGAATCAGAATTTCATTCCTTTTATGGCCCAATAATATTCCATTATAGGTATATCCCACATTTTATTTATCCATTCATCCATTGATGAACACTTGGGTTGCTTCCATTTTTTGACAATTGTGAATAATGCTGCTATGAACATTAGCATGAAAATATCTATTTAAGTCTCTGCTTTCAATTCCTTTGGGTATATATCTAGTAGAGGGATTGAATAGTCATATGATAATTCTATACTTAACTTTCCGAGGAACTGCCAAAATGCCTTCCACAGTGGCTGCAACATGTTACATTCCTACCAACAATGAATAAATATTCCTATTTCTCCACATCCTCTATAACACTTGTACTTTTCCATTTTTCAATAGTAGACATTATAGTGAGTGGGAAATGGTAACTCATTGTGGTTTTGGTTTGCATTTCACTAATGGCTAATGATGTTGAGCACGTTTTCATGTACCTTTTGGCCATTTGTATGTCTTCTTTGGAGAGATTTCTGTTCAAGTTTTTTGTCCATTTTTTAGTTGGGTTGTTTGTATTTTTGTTGTTTAGTTGTAAGATTTCTTTATATATTCTGGATATTAAACCCTTATTAGATATGTTCCAAATATTCCAAATATTGTCTCCCATTGTGTAGGGTATTGTTTTAATTTCATGATAAAATACTTTGATGCACAAAAGGCTTTAATTTTGATGAGGCCTCATTTATCTAATTTTTCTTTTGTTGCTTATGGTTTGGGTGTAAAATCTAAAAACCATTGCCCAACATAAGGTCCTGAAGATGTTTCCCTATGTTTTCTTCTAGGAGTTTGATAGTCTGGCTCTTATATTTCAGTCTTTAATCAATTTTGAGTTGATTTTTATAGATGGTGTGAGGTAAGAATCCACCTTCTTTATTTTTGCATATGGAGATCTAGTTTTCCCAACACAATTTGTTGAAGAGACTGTTCTTTACCAAGGGTGACAAGAGTGAACTTGTCACCCTTGTCAAAAGTCAGTTGGCCACAAACATAAGGGCTAATTTCTGAGCTCTCAATTCTATTCCATTGGTCAATATGTCTGTCCTTGTGCCAGTACCATGCAGTTTTCATCACTGTACCTTTGTAATAAATTTTTGTTTGTTTGTTTGAGGTACCAAAGCTAGGGATTGAACCCAGGACCTCAACCAGTGAACCACATCAGCTCCTCTGAGTTGGTTTTTTTGCTTGTTTGCTTGTTGTTGTTTGTTTTTTTGTTTTTAGGAGGCACCGGAGACTGAACCTGGGACCTCCCATTTGGGAAGCAGGTGCTCAACTGCATGAGCCACATCCACTCCCTGTAATAAGTTTTAAGATTGGTAAGTGTGAGTCTTCCACTTCATTCTTATTTTCAAGATGGATTTGGCTATTTGGGGCCCCTTATCCTTCCACACATATTTGATGATTGGCTTTTCCATTTCTGCAAAGAAGGCTGCTGGACTTTTGATTGAGATTGAATTGAATCTGTAAATTGCTTTGGCTAGAATTGATGTCTTAACAATATTTAGTCTTCCAATCCATGAACACAAAATGTCCTTCAAATTATTTAGGTCATCTTTAATTTCTTTTAACAATGTTTTGTAGTTTTCTGTGTACAAGTCCTTTACATCCTTGGTTAGATCCCTAGATATTTGATTCTTTTTGTTGCTATTGTAAATAGAATTTTTTTCTTGATTTCTTCTTCTGATTACTCACTAATGATGTGTAAAAACACTACTGATTTTTGGGATGTTGATCTCATACCCCCCCACTTTACTGAATTAATTTATTAGCTCCAGTAAAGATCCCTTGCTGTGAATCTTTTTGGATTTTCTGTAAATAGGGTCATGCCATCTGTAAATAGGGAAAGTTTCACTTCTTCCTTTCCAACTTGGTTGTCTTTTATTTCTTTCTCTTGCCTAATTACTCTAGCTAGGACTTCCAATAGAATGTTGAATAACACTGGTGACAGTGGGCATCCTTGTCTTGTCCCTGATTTAGAGGGAAAACTCTCAGTCTTTCACCATTGTGTTTGATGTTAAATGTGGGTTTTTCATATATGCTCTTTATCATTTGGCAAAGTTTCCTTCTTTTCCTAATTTTCTAAGCTTTTAATCAAGAATGTTTGGTGGATTTTGTCAAATGGTCTTTTTGTATCAATTGCAATGATCCTGTGGTTTTTTACTTTTTTTTCTGTTAATATGGTGTATTAACATTAATTAATTTTCTTATGGTAAACCACTCTTGCATACCTGAGATAAATCCTACTTTACCATGGTGTATAATTCTTTTAATGTGCTATTGGATTTGGTTTGATAATATTTCGTTGTGGATTTTTGCATGTATAGTCATAAATCATAAGAGGTATTGGTCTGTAATTTTCTTGTGGTATCTATCTGGCTTTGGGATGAGCGTACGATAGGCCTCGTGGAATGAGTTAGGAAGTTTGCCTCCTCTTCAATATTTTGGAAGAGTTTGAGCAAGTTTGATATTAATTCTTCCTGAAAAGTTTGATAAAATTCCCCTATGAAACCATCTGGTCCTGGGCTTTTCTTTTTTGGGAGGATTTTGATTACTGATTTAATCTCCTTACTTGTTACTGATCTGTTGAGATCTTCTAATTCTTCTTGAGTCAGTGTAGGTCATTTGTGTGTGATTTAGAAATGTGTCCATTTCATCTCGGTTATTTAATATGTTGTTGTACAGGGGTTCATAGTATCCTTTCATGATCCTTTTTATTTCTGTGGATTTGGTAGTAATGTCCCTCTTTTCATTGCTGATTTTGGTCATTTGTTTCCTCTCCCTTTTTTTCTCTGTCAGTCTAGCCAAATGTTTGTCAATTTTATTGATCTTTTCAACGTACCAACTTTTGGTTTTGTTCATTCTCTCTGTTGTTTTTTATTCTCTGTTTCATTTATCTCTGCTCTAATCTTTGTTATTTCCTTCTTTATGCTTTCTTTGGGTTTAGTTTGTCTGTCTTTTTGTAGGTCCTCCAGTTATGAGATTAGGTTTCTGAGTTGAGATCTTTCTTCTTTTTTGATGTAAGCATTTAGCGCTATATATTTCCCATCTCAGCACTGCCGTTGCTGCATCTCATAAGTTGTGATATGTTATGTTTTCATTTTCATTCATCTCAAGATATTTCCTAATTTCCCTTGTAATTTCTTCTTTGACCTAGAGGTTGTTTAAGAATACATTGTTTAGGGAAGTGGCTGTGGCTCAATCAGTAGGGTTCCCGTTTACCATATGGGAGGCCCGGGGTTCGGTTCCCGGGGCCTCCTGGTGAAGGCAAGCCCGCCCGCACGGCGTGGTTAGCTGACCCAGCGAGCACAAGCAGCAAGGGGGGGATAAGTGAATAAATAAATAAAATCTTTAAAAAAAAAAAAAAAAAGAATACATTGTTAAATTTCCAGATTTTTGTGAATTTTCCATTTCTTCCTCTGTTATTGATTTCTAGCTTCATTCCATTGTGACTGGAGATGATACATTGCATGATTTCAATATTTATGAATTTATTGAGACTTGTATTGTGATCTAACATTTGGTCTATCCTGGAGAATGATCCACGGGTACCTGAGAAGAATGTGTATTCTGCTGCTATTGATTGAAGTGTTCTATTTCTATTAGGTCTAGTTGGTTTAGAGTATCATTCAAGTCTTCTATTTCCTTATTGGTCTTCTGTCTAGATGTCTATCCATTTTTGAAAATGGTGTATTGAAATTGCCTACATTAAAGTAGAACCATCTATTTCTCCCATCAAATATATCAATATTTTTCCATATACTTTGGAGGTCTGCTATTAGGTGCATAAAATATATTTATCACTGTTGTATCTTCTTGTTGAACTGACCCCTTTATCAGTATATTATGACCTTCATTGTCCCTTATAACATTTTTTTACTTAAAGTCTATTTTATCTGATATTAGTATATCTACCCAAACTCTCTTTTGGTTACTACTTGCATGGGTATATTTTTTCTATCCTTTCACTTTTAGCCTTCTTCCATCTTGATTTTAAGCTGTCTCTTGTAAATAGTATATGGTTGGGTCATTTTTTTTTAATTCATTCTGCCAACCTCTGCCTTTTGACTGAAGAATTTAATCCATTTATATATAAAGTAACTACTGATCATGCAGGACTTTCTTCTTCCATTTTGCTATCTTATCTTATAAGTCTTATACCCTTTGATTGACCCTCAATTCTTCTGTTAGTGCCTATTTTTATATTTATTTGATTTCCTGAATTGTACCATTTTGAGTCCCTTCTCATTTCTTTCTGAATATATTTTTCGTGTGTTTCCTTTGTGGTTGCCATGGGGCTATAAATCTATAACAATCATATTTGATATGATACCAATTTATCTTCACTATCATGCACATACACTATATTCCCAAATCCCTCCATTACCCACTTTTTTGTACTTGTTAGAAATTATACCTTTCTACTTTGAATGTTCAAAACTATAGATTTATCATTACTTTTTTTTTTTTTTTTTTTTTGGTGGGGGCAGGGAGGGGTCCCTGGGGCTTGGGATTGAACCCAGGACCTCATATGTGGGAACCCGGCACTCAACCACATCAACTTCCCTGAGTTGGTTTTTTTTTTTTTTTTTTTTTTTTTTTATCGGGAGGTCCCAGGGATCGAACCCGGGTCCCTCCATATGGGAGACGGACGCCCAACCATTTATGCCACATCTGTCCCCCTGAGTTGGTTTTATCATTTGTTTTGCTTGTTGTTTGTTTTTGGGGTTTTTTTTTGTTTTTTTTTTCAAGAGGCACCGGGAACAGAATCCAGGATCTCCCATGTGGGAAACGGGTGCTCAGCTGCTTGAGCCACATCTGCTCCCATCATTTCTTTTTATGCATTTGCGTTTTAGTAACTATAAGAAGTAAAAGTGGAGTTATATACCCCAAAATTACAATGCCATAGTACTTGCCTTTATAACTACCCAAATAGTTACTTTTACCGGAGGTCTTTGTTTCTTTGTGCCAGTTTGTCAGTTTGATCTACTATCTAGTATCCGGTCCTTTCAGTCTTAAGAACTCCCTTTGTCATTGCTTTTAGGGCAGGTCTAGTGGTAATGAACTCCTTCTGCTTTTGTTTATCTGGGAATGTCTTAATCTCGCCCTCATTTTCAAAAGAAAGTCCTGCTAAATATGATATTCTTTTTTTTTTAACAAATCAATTTTATTGATACATATTAAAAAGCATACAATAAAAAAAAAAATAACAAAAAAAAAAACCATACAATCCATCCAAAGTGTACATAATCACATAGTTATGCATTCATCACTTTAATCATTATTAGAGCATTTTCATTATTTCAATAATAATAATAAACAAAAAACAAACACACAAATACACCACCTCTCAATCTCTCTATGCTACCCCTGCTGTACATAGCTACTATTTCTGACTATTCTTGCATATTTAATTATTTTAAAGCAGGTTTTTGAGATATATTCACATACCATACAATCTATCCAAAGTGTATAATGAATGGCCTCTAACATAATCACAATGTTGTGCATACATCATCACAATGAAATTTTAGAAGAATTTCATTACCACAAAAAGAAAAATTCCACACCCCCTAGCAGTCACGTCTCAATCCCTCTACCCTTCCACAGCCCTACATAACCACTTATCTAATTTCATCTTTTAGAAATTGATTTATATTTACAGGTTGTATAAATGGAATCATTTAATATGTAGTACTCTATGTTTGGTTTCTTGCACTTAACATAGATTTTTTTTTGTTTGATATTAACATCTTGTAACATTAACATACATTTGTTCAAATTCAAAGAAAAACAGTCATATATATGCAATATTACCCATATTTATATTTCACATGAGATTTTACTATGCTATACAGTCTCATGTTACATTTTTCAGCTTTCCTTTTATAATTTACATAACCTTAGAATTTCCTTTTCAACCACTGTCATGCCCATATAATAGCACTCTTTGTTATAAACATTATGTTGTACTTTCACCTTTTCTATTCATTTCCAAAGATTTTTACCAATCTTTCCACAACCTTTTACCAATTCTTCATAATATTCCATTGTGTGTATAAACCACAGTTTGTTTATCCATTTGTCAGTTGATGGACACACAGGTTGTTTCCATCTTTTGGCAATGGTGAATAACACCACTATGAACATCAGTGTGCAGATGTCTGTTCGTGTCACTGTTCTCAGTCCTTCCAGGTATATACCCAGTAGTGGTATTGCTGAGTCATGTGGCAAATCAATATTCAACTTCTTTAGGAACTGCCAAACAGTACTCCACAGTGGCTGTACCCTTCTACATTCCCACCAACAGTGAAGAAGTGTTCCTATCTCCCCACATCCTCTCCAACACTTGTAGTTCTCTGTCTTTTTAATAGGGGCCATTCTAATTGGTGTGAAATGATATCTCATTGTGCTGTTATTTTCATTTCCCTAATCGCTAATGATGTTGAACATTTTATCATGTGCTTTTTCACCATAAGTATTTCTTCTTTGCACAAATGTCTTTTCAAGTCTTTTGCCCATTTTTTAATCAGGTCATTTGTCTTTTTATTGTTGAGTTTTAGTATCTCTTTATATATCATGGATATTAAACCCTTATGGATTTGTGGTTTCCAAATATTTTCTCCCATTGAGTTAGCTGCCTTTTCACCCTTTTGACAAAGTCCTTTGAGGTGCAAAAGTGTTTAATTTTGAGGAGGTCCCATTGATCTATTTTTTCTTTTGTTGCTCATGCTTTGGATCAAAGGTCCAAAAAACCACCACCTACCACAAGATCTTTAAGATGCTTCCTAAATTTTCTCTAGTAGTTTTATGGTGCTGGCTTTAATTTTGTATTTAAGTCTTTGATCCATTTTGAGTTGATTCTTGTATAGGGAGTGAGATAGGGGACATCTTTCATTCTTTTGGTTATAGATATCCAGTTCTCCCAGCACCATTTGTTGAATAAGCTGTTTTGTCCCAATAACATGGACTTAGTAAGCTTGTCGAAAACCAGTCAGCTATAGAAGTGCAGGTTTATTTCTGGATTTTCAGTTCTCTTCCACTGATCATTGTGTCTATCTTTATGCAAATACCACTCTGTTTTGACCACCACAGCTTTATAATATGTTGATATGTTTCAAGTTCAGGCAGTGAAATTCCTCCCATATCACTCTTTTTTTAAAAAATGCTTTTGGCTATTCAGGTGCCCTTCCCCCTTTCAAATAAATTTCTTAATTTACTTTTCTATTTCTGTAAGGTAGGCTATTGGAATTTTGATTGGTATTGCATTGAATCTATAAATCAATTTGGGTAGGATTGATATTTTCATGATATGTCGTCTTCTAAAACATGAACACGGAATGTCTTTCCTTTTGTTTAGGTCGTCATTGATTTTTTTTAGCTTTGTTTGTTTTTTGTTTTTTTTAAGATTTATTTATTTATCCCCCCCTTGCTGTGTCCATTTGCTTTGCATTTTTCTGTGTCTGTTTGTCTCCATTTTGTTGGGTCCTCTTGCTGCACCAGCTTACTGCGCCGCGCAGGTCGTCAGCTCACCACACCATGTGGGCCGACTTGCCTTCACCAGGAGACCCTGGGAGTTGAACCCGGGGCCTCCCATATGGTAAACGGGAGCCCAACCAATTGAGCCACAGCCACTTCCCTTTAGCTTTGTTTTGTAGTTTTCTACATATAGGTTCTGTACATCCTTAGTTGAATTGATTCCTAGGTATTTGAGTTTTTTTGTTGCTATTGTAAACTGAATTTTTCCCCTGATTTCCTCCTCAGATTGTTCAATACTAGTGAACAGAATCATTTTTTATTTTTGTATGTTGATCTTGTATCCTGCCATTTTGCTGAACTCGTTTATTAGTTCAAGTAGCGTTGTCATAGACATTTCAGAATTTTCTATATATAAGATCATGTCATCTGTGAATAATGAGACTTTTACTTCCTCTTTTCCTATTAGGATGCTTTTATTTTTTCTTGTCTAATTGCTCTAGCTAGAACTTCTAGCACAATGTTGAATAACAGTGGTGACAGTGGGCATCTCTGTCTTGTTCCTGACCTTAGAGGGAAAGCTTTCAGCCTTTCCCCATTAATGATGGCTGTGGGTTTTTCATATATGCACTTTATCATGTTGAGGAATTTTCCTTCTATTCCTATCTTTTGAAGTGCTTTTATCCAGAAAGGATGCTGGATTTTGTCGAGTGCCTTTTCTGCATTGATTCAGATGATCAAAAATTTTTCCCTTCAATTTGTTAATGTGGTATATTACATTAATTGATTTTCTTATGTTGAACTAGCCTTGCATACCAGGAATAAATCCCACTTGGCCGTGGTGTATAAGTCTTTTTATTTGCTGTTGGATTCTCTTTGCAAGTCTTTTGTTGAGATTTTTTTGTATCTATGTACATTAGAGAGACTGGTCTATAATTTTCTTTTCTTGTAGTGTATTTATCTTTCTTTAGTATTAGGGTGATGTTGGCATCATGAAATGTATTAGGTAATTTACTCTCCTCTTCAATTTTTTGTAAGAGTTTAAACAGGATTAGTGTTCATTCTTCTCTAAATGTTTGGTAGAATTTACCTGTGAAGCCATCTGGTCCTGCATTTTTCTTTGTTGGGAGATTTTTGGTGACTGCTCCAATCTCTTTAAATGTGATTGGTTTGTTAAGTTGTTGTATTTCTTGCAGTGTCAGTGTAGGTTGTTTGTGGTTTCTAGGAATTTGTTCATTTCATCTAGGTTGTCTAGTTTGTTGGTATACAGTTTCTCATAATATCCTCTTACAATCCTTTTTATTTTTGTGGAGTCAATCATAATTTCCCCCCTTTCATTTCTGATTTTATTTATTTGCTACATCTCTCCTTTTTTCTCTGTTAGTCTAACTAAGTCAATTTTATTGATCTTTTCAAAGAACTAGCTTTGGTTTTGTTGATTTTCTCTATTGTTTTTTGGTTCTCAATTTCATTTATTTCTGCTCTAATCTTTATTATTTCTTTCCTTCTGCTTCCTTTGGGAATGGTTTGCTGTTCTTTTTCTAGTTTCTCCAGTTGTTCAGTTAGATCTTTGATGTTAGCTCTTTCTTCATTTTTTTTTTTAATTTTATTTATTTATTCATTTATCCCCCCCTTGCTGCTTGTGCTCGCTGGGTCAGCTAACCACGCCGTGCGGGCGGGCTTGCCTTCACCAGGAGGCCCCGGGAACCGAACCCGGGGCCTCCCATATGGTAAATGGGAGCCCTACTGATTGAGCCACAGCCGCTTCCCTTTCTTCATTTTTAATATAGGCATTTAGGGCTATAAATTTCTCTCTCAGCACTGCCTTCTCTGTATTCCATGTTTTGATAACTTCTGTTCTTGTTTTCATTTGTCTCAATATATTTACTAATTTCACTTACAATTTCTTCTTTGACCCACTGTGTTTAGGAGTGTGTTGTTGAGCCTCCACACATTTGTAAATTTCCCCCTTTCCCATCTATTATTGATTTTCAGTTTCATTCTTTTATGATCTGAGAAGGTGCTTTGTATAATTTCAATCTTTTTATATTTATTGAGACATGCCTTGTGACCCAACATGTGGTGGAGAAAAATCCATGAGCACTTGAGAAGAATGTATAACCCTCTGATTTGGGATGCAACATTCTGTAAAAGCCTGCTAGGTCCAGCTCATTTATCATGTTGTTCAAGTTTTCCCTTTCCTTGTTGTTCTATCTAATGATGTGAGTGGTGTGTTGAAGTCTCCAACTATTATTGTAGAAATGTCTATTTCTCCCTTCATTTTTGCCAGAGTTTGCCTCATGTATTTTGGGGCACACTGGTTAGGTGTATAGACATTTATGACTGTTATTTCTTCCCGGTGGATTGTCCCTTTTATTCATATATAATGGCCTTCTGTATCTCTTATAACGTTTTTGCATTTAAAGGCTGTTTTTTTCAGATATTAGTATAGCTACCCCTGCTCTTTTTTTGCTTACTGTTTGCATGGAGATTTTTATTTCCCCAAAATTTCACTTTCAGCCAGTTTGTATTCCCAGGTCTAAGGTGAGTATCTTGTAGGCAGCATATGGATGGCTCATTTATATATATATATATATATATATATATTCTGTCAGCCTATATCTTTTGATTGGGGAGTTTAATTCTTTCACATTCAATGATATTACTGTAAATGCATTATTTACTTCCATCATTTTATTCCTTGGTTTTCAAATGTCATATCTTATTTTTGTCCGTCTTTTTACTCTTTTGGTTATCCTTTCTGCTATTCTTGGCTTCTATGCTCTACTCCAAGCCTCTCTCTCTTGTCTTTTTCTTTCAGGCTCTAAGGCTTCCTTTAATATTTCCTGCAAAGGCAGATTCTTTCTTACAAACTCTCTTAGTTTCTGTTTGTTTGTGAATATTTTATACTCATCTTCATATTTGAAGGACAGTTTTGCTGGATAAAGAATTCTCAGCTGGCAATTTTCTCTTTCAGTATCCTAATTGTATCATACCACTGTCTTCTCGACTCCATGGTTTCTGATGAGAAATCTGCACTAAGTCTTACTGGGTGTCCCTTGTATGTGATGGTTTGCTTCTCCCCTGATGCTCTTAGAATTTTCTCTTTATCTTTGATTTTTGACATTCTGAGTAGTATATGTCTTGGAGTAGGTCCATTTGGAATTAATCTGATTGGGCTACACCATGCTTCTTGGACATGTAAACCCATTTCTTTCTTGAATGTTGGGAAATTTTCAGCCATTATTTCCTCAAATACTCTTTCTGCCCCTTTTCTCTTCTCTTTCTCTGAAACTCCCATGACATGTATGTTGTTGCATTTTGTGTTATCATTTAACTCTCTGGGCCTTTGCTAAAATTTTTTCCATTCTTTTCTCTCTGTTCTTGTCTCTCTTCAATTTCAGCTGTTATATCTTCTGTATCACTTATTCTTTCTCCTGTCATTTCAAGTCTGCTGTTTTATGCCTCTAATGTGTTTTTGTTGCTTTTTTTTAATTTGTTTTGTTTTTTCTAATGTGTTTTTTATCTCACTTATTCTGTCTTTCATTCCCATGAGTTCTGTTACTTTTCTATTCAGGTTTTCAAATTCTTCTTTGTGCTCACTCAGTGTCTTCTTGATGTCCTTTTTCTCTTTAGCCGTATTGTCTTTCAACTCATTAAGTTGATTTTGTAAATTTGTATGAATCTCATTGATTATTTGTCTCAAACCCTGTGTGTCATCTGGGTCTTTGATTAAGTCCTTTGCTTGGGCCATTTCTTCCATTTTCTTAGTATGGTTTTTAATTTTTTGCTGATATCTAGGCATCTGATTATGATGGTGAGTTTTCTCTGTTGCTCAATTTCTCTCTCTTTTGTAGGGATTTAGTGGTGGGAGACTTTATTATTGCCATTCTTTGATTCTTGGTTCAACTGGTTCTAGGTCTTTAGGATATTCCCTGTTGGTTGCTCAAATGTGGGCCCTGGACCCAGTAAAGGTTGCAGACCCACTTCCAAGTACCTTGGGTAGGGAACCTGAAAAAGCGTCACTTACTTACTTTTAATTTCCTCACATACATGCACTTCCTTGTCTGGCCAGCAGATGGTGCTCTCAGTTCAAAGCCTGGTAAGAGTGTGTTTGCTGCAACGTGGACTGGATCAACGTGACAGAGGCTCTTGCCTGAAGGCTAAAAGCCTCACAGTTGTAACTTTCTCAAAGACAGCTCCAACCTTTGCTGGCAGCCCCCTCTCTTTTCCCGGGTAGGAAATAATTCCACTCCCCTCTGCATCCTCAACAACCAGTCAGTCTCTTTAGTCCTGTGCCAGCTCCCAAGCCAAACAATGGCACAGCCCCACCCAGCCTGGAGGGCTCCTGGGACACAGCAGACCAAATTTGTGGGTCAAAACCTGAATCAGCCTTAGGCTGCATCCCTCTCTCTCCCATTTCCTGGGAGGTGGATCCCTTTGACTCCCTTGTCTGTAACTGCAGGCCCAAGGTGTCTAAAACATAGAACTTTTTTTTCCCCAACTTTTCTGCCTGTCCTCTAACTATTTTTCTGTGAGAAGAAAAAGTCCTTTGTCTTTCTAATCTGCCATCTTCCTACAAAGGGCCTCAGATATGATATTCTTATTTAACAATTATTTTCTTTCAGCACTTTAAATATTTCATCCCATTGTCTTCTTGTCTCCATGGTTTCTGATGAGAAATTGACACTTAATCCTATTGGAATTCCCTTGTACATAACTCATTGCTTTTGTCTTGTAATTTCAGAATTCTCTTCTTGTCCTTGTCATTGGACATTCAATTACTATGTGCCTAGGTGTGGTTTCCTATAAGTTTATCCTGTTTGGATTTCACTGGGCTCTTTGAATATGAATACTCATGTCCTTCATTAAATTTGGGGAATTTTCTGCCATCATGTCTTTGAATATTCCTTCTGCCCTTTTCTCTCTTTCTTCTTTTGGTATTTCCATAATACATATATTCACAAGCTTATGGTGTTCCACTGGTGTCTCAGGATCAATTCATTCTTTTTTATTCTTTCTTCTTTCTGCTCCTCACCCTGAATCATTTCAATTTTCTTGTCTTCTATATCCCTGATTCTTTCTTCAGCCAACTTCAAATTGCTGTTGAAATTCTCTGAGAATTTTTCATTCCAGTTTTTGTGTTCCTCAGCTACAGTATTTCTGTTTGGTCCCTATTGATAATCTCAAAGAAATTCCTATATTGTTCATTCACTGTTTTCATCATATCTTTTTGTTCTTTCTCCATGTTTTTCTTTATCTTCCTTGTCATATTGAGGATCATTCTTTTAAAGTCTCTGTTCAGTAAGTCCAGAGTCTGATCTCCTTCACTGATGATTTCTGGACTTTCATCTTGTTCATTTGGATGGGATTTCATTTCCTATTTCTTTGTTTGTCTTGTAATCTCTTGTTGCATATCACTATACATTTTCATATTTTAAAGTGTTAACTCTGGGATTTAGTTCCTGAGCTGTCTGCTCCTTGAATTTGTATCCAGCTAGTGAGATGATGGAGTTTTTCCTGAATGCCAGGAGCTAATCAAAACAAACAAACCAAAGCAAAAACACCTTTCACTATCTCTGCAAACTGGCTCTGCTTTGGTTGGTGGTCTCCTTCAGAGCTAAGCCCTCCTATCAAGAAGATCAGCCTGAGGTAAATGTGAAGTGCAAGGTCCTCTCTGTCTTATCTGATCCTGCATGAATCCCTGAAGTCTGCTTCTTTTCCTTGGCTTATGCTTGCTAAAGGCCTTAGGAATTCCCTGTTTAAAATTATAGGAGTTCAAGTGAATGTCCCCTCTACTCCCTTTAAAATACTTTCATGCTCTCCTGGTTGCTCCCATAAGTTACTTAATGCAGGTAGTCCTTTGCTCCAGGCTGTTTCAACATAAATGTTTCCCATGCTGTCTCAGCTGTCTGCAAGCTGCTTCTCTGCCTCAGGGCAAACTCTGGGATGGTGAGCCTGAGACAAGTTCCCCAGCTCAGTCTTTCAGACTTCCACCTGACAGTTGGCACTGACATATATGCATCCCAGTGTGCACACAGGGGCCACTCTGCTCCCTCTGGAACTGGACCAGAGACCCACAATGGAAATGTAAGATGGCTCCATTCCTTGTTGTGGAGGGGGTGGGGGAAGGACCAGCATGGACAACAGGAGCTTCTTCTATGCCTTTTTTTTTTTAAGGAGGTACCAGGGATTGAACCCAGGACCTTGTATGTGGGTGGCAGGTGTCCAACCACTGAGCTACATCCCCTCCTTTCTTTTATGCCTTTTGAAGCTGAGTTTTCTTGACTTAACACTTGCCCAGTTAATGCAGCACTTAACTCTTTTCCATAGTTTTGAGGATGATTACTGTCTTTAAGATTCCTCTGCCACCTTTTCCCAAGGGGTTTTGGAACAATGGCTGCCCTCAGAGTCAGCTCCCAGTGATCTAAAGAGTTGTTCAAAAGCAGTGATCAGTGATCAGACCACACACCCTCGGAGTTTGGAGAACTTGTCCTACACTGGCACCAGCAAGCTGTGCCAAAAGTCTGAGCTTCAATCCCTACTGCTGCCCACCATGAAGCTGGGGGAAAGGAGATGGTAACTGCTTCAGGAAAGGTGAAACTCACTGGCATTTATCAAATTCACCAGACTCTTCCTCCTGCCCCTCTCTGGATACTGCAGTGTTCCAGAAGACTCCAGATTTGCAAAATAGTTTCCTCCCCATTCAATAGTTGTTTTCTAGGAGTGACTGATTCCTAGGGCTTCATACTTTGCCATCTTCCCACAATCCTCTATTGAGATATATTTTGAAGGTAAAGCCCACAGGATTTGCTAACAGATTGAAGTCTGGAATAAGAGAAAGAGGGGTATAGAGAAAGGCTCCAAGTTTCTCACCCTGAAAATTTGGAAGGGTCAATTGACATTTATTGAAATAGGGGTGTCCATAAGAGGAGTAGGATTGGTTTGAGAAGTCAGAGGAGGAAGGAATTTATCCACCGATGCTTCTCTCCCATGAGACATTCGCTTCCTTGAACTTGTACCCATATAGGTGCCAAGCAGGTCTTAGCTCCTGGGCACAAGATGAGAGGTACACAGAGTGGCACAAGGTGAGGAGCTGTCGAGTCGGTCCATGTGAAGTCTATCATAGCCCAGGCAGAGCTGGCTACCACAGTGGCAGCTGTAACAGAGCCAGTGGCCACAGACCCCTAGAAGGATAAGGCCAGAGGGTCTGAAGAAGTGCAAAGTGACTGACATATGTAGCGAGGAAGTAATAGAGCCAGGCTTCAAGTGCCATTCACTCAGTTGCTATGATATACTGCCTTTCAGAATAAAACCCAAACCCCTTGACAGGCCCTCCAGTGCCTGACATACGCTGGCCCTGCCATCTGTCCAACACTAGTCTTTTTCACTCTCCAAGCTCCAGGCACATTGTTCTTCTTTCAGTTCCTAAACCACACCCAATCCCTTTCTGTAGCAGGACTTTAGCACGTGTAAGTCCCTCTGCATGAAGTGTGTTTTCTTCCCCTTTTACATGGCAATCCCTTTCTTATCTTCTAGTCACAGCCTAAGAGTCACTTCTCAGAGTGGCCTTCCTGACCACCCTAACATAAAAAGGATTTCCCTGTGTCATTTTCTTCCTCAACTCCATGTGCATTTCTTGCACAACACTTATGGCAACTTGAAATACTTTTATTAATTTCTTTGGTAACTTCTTTTTTGTCTGTCTCCCCCACTAGTCTGTATCCTCTTGGGGCAGAGGCAATGTCTCTCTTCTTCACCATTTTATCCTCGGCCTGGAACATAATACCTGACCCAAGAAGATGCTCAATAAATATTTGTGGAATGGATGACTAAAGTTTGTTTTGTTTTCTATATGAAATAGATTTTGCGTCCTAAGTACAAGCTCTACCAAATAGCCTGACAGACAAATGAGAGGTACTGGTAAGTGAAGGTAATGGACTGGAAGGAAATGAGTTGGATGATCTGGTTCTCTCGAATTTCTTTCCAGCTCTGAGAGTCCTTGAACTATACAAACTATTTTTTAAGGAAATGCAAAGCAAATAGGAAAGAAGAAAATGTAGGAATTCCTTAGGAAGTTCAAAAGAAGAAATGTAGACAATCTGCAATATTTTATGACAAATTCTTTCAAGCAGGGTTTTAAAATTATTTTTTTTTAATTTAATCTATTTTTTAATTGGATAAATTGTAGGTTTACAGAAATATGCAGAAAATACAGAGTTCCCATATAGCCCTTTCACATACACAGTTTTCCCAATTATTAACACTTTGCATTAGTGTGGTAACTTTGTTACAATTAATGAAACAATATATTTATAGTTATGCTATTAACTTCAGTCCATAGTTTATTTTAGGGCTCAATGTTTTGTTGTACAGGCCTGCGGTTTTTTAAATTTTAGTAACATATACACAACCTAAAATTTCCCCCCTTTAAACCACATTTAAATATATAATTTGGTGGAGTTAATTACATTCACAGTGCTGTGCTACCACCACCACCATCCATTTCCAAAATGTTTTCATCACCCTAAACAGAAACTCTGTGCCAATTCAGAATTAACTCCCCACTCCCTACCCACACCCCTATCCTAGGTAATCTGTATCCTAGTTTCTGACTCTCTGAATTTGTAAAGCAGGGTTTTGAATCTTTGAATCTATGAATGAGCTTTTAAAAACCCAAGAACCACATCAAATTGTATGCAAAAATGTGTCTCTATGTGTACATGTGCAAAAGCATGAATTTAATTCATTTCTGTGGGGGTGAACCCATTGTTAGCAGGGCCTTTTGATGAGATTATGTCAGTTAAGGTGTGGCCACCTCAATCAGGATGGGTCTTAGTCCTGTTCTGGAGTCCTTTATAAGCATAATGAAATGCAGACAGAGAGAAAAAGCCACAGGAAGCCAAAAGTCGGACATCAGCAGAACCTGGAAGAGAACCAAGAGGCCAGGAGAGGCTGCTATGGGCATTGCCATGTGACAGAGGAGCCAAGGACCGAGACTTGCCAGAGCCAGCCCCAGAACACCAGTCTTTGGTAAGACAATATCGCCTAATGACACCTTGGTTTGGACTTTCTTTTAGCCTCAAAACCATGAGCTAATAAATTCCCATTGTTCAAACTGACCCATTGAATGGTTCTCTAGGGAAATAGAGCCAACAGGAGATTTATATTATCTAAATATTATAAAATGTTTTAATAGAAAGTGGTTTGCATGACTATGGGGATCGACAAGTCCAAATTCTGTAGGGCAGGCTGCAAGCTGGGAACTTTGATGAAGGTTTTCAATGAATTCCCCAGGAGAAGCTGGCTGGCTGAAGTAGAGATGGAAATTCTTTTTTCTAACTGCTAAAATCATTACTTCTCCCTTTAAGGCCTTCAGATGATTGGGTGAGATGTCTCTCATTGCTGAAGGGAATCTCCTCAGTTGATTGTAGATGTCATCAGCCATAGATGAAATCAACTTACTGATGATTTATATCCATGAAATATCCTTGCAGGCCAGTGCTTGCTTGACCAAACAACTGGACACCATAACCTGGCCAAGTTGACTCATGAACTTAATCATCACAAATGGTATTTACTTTACTAGCCAACAAAACTCAAACAAGGTTCTGTCAGATTTGAAAAGGAATCCATAACCTCCAACTGGCTGGGAAACACTCATTGATTGCACCAACTTATAGGTAATCTACACTCACTTTCTCAGTTTTCAAATGAAGAAATCAAAGCAATGCTGAAATTCATACAATAAATTAGGTGACAAGGAGGCCCAGGAGTCACATCTGTCAACTCCCAATCCACTGGTCTTTGCTGTGCCACAATACCTTCCTGAAATTTAGTCATGGAATACTATGTGAAGAAAAAAGAAAAGTTTAATTTCTTAAAAGAAAGGAGAGAAATCCAAACAGGTTGATTACAAAGGTAAAAGAAAAAAAAAATTAGAGAAGCCTCAAGAGGTCCACCAAACAGTTCTCTGATTCCAGGCAAAATTCCTCTAAAAATCCTGGATTGTTTATTTTTCAAGATGGTTAAAGAATATGAAGGAAAGGGCCAAAATAATGATTCAAACATTTAGCTTAGAAACAGAGATAGCTAGATTATCTTTATTCATAAACATAAGTATGACTATATACCCAAGTTGTCCACAAAAAAGCATTGGGAAAAAAATGCATCAACTGGCAATTTATCAAGGTCCAGTGCTTGTCTATGAAGCAAGGCAATAAAGAAACATGGCCTGTTTTCTCCCAGCTACTAAGATAACAAAGCTCCATGAACATTTGATTATATTTCACAATATCAGCTCAAGGCTAATGTAAGTAGATGAAATCGGTGATCTCCAGGTCTCATGTTAGGCAATTCATCACTTTTGTTCAGGGAGCTTCAGCTATTAGGGGACCTGAGTCTAAATATTACATTTGCCACTCATTTCATGAACTTGGACAAGTTAACTTCTCTGCTTCTCAGTTTCTTCCATTTTCACAGTGGAAACAAAAGCTGATTTTAGACAATGTTTTTCAAACCTTTTTTGATTATGACCCACAATAAGACATATATTTTATGATCTATGCATACACAACATAAACGCCTGTAATTGAAACAAAAGTTTCACAAAGCAACACTGACTCTTTGTATATTTAGTGCACACTGATATTTTCCATGCTATTAAATTATGTCTCCTTCCATCTTTCCTTCCTTCCTTCCTTCCTTCCTTACCTCTTTCCTTCCTTCCTTCCTCCCTCCCCCCCTCCCATCCTTTCTTCCTTCCTTTCTTCAATGCAGGTTGTGACCAATTACATTGATTTCATGACCTACATGTGAGTCACAACCTATAGTTTAATAAACATTATGAAAAACATTAAAACCACTTGTAGCTTTCATATTCTACTAATAAACTCTCAACAAGAACCGCATCAATAGTAAAGTCAATTTCATTGAATTTCAATTTTCTGCCTTCCCTTGTTGAAGGTTATAATGGGCAATGATATAGAATTACAGGCAGAGAAGGGAAAATAAGAGCTTAGTGCATCCACCAAAGGAAATTTGGCCTTAAACTAATTTAGCTTTGACCATAGTGAAAAAGGCAGAGGACATCCACCACTAACTTGGAAAGTTTTCACTGAAATGTTTTTATTGCTGTTTTTTGTTTTGTTTTGTTTTGCTTTGCTTTGTTTTTAAGACTGCCCATGGATGTGTCAGGGTTTAAGAGTTTCCTTATTTATTTATTTATTTATTTATTTATCCCCCTTCCCCCATTGTTTTGTGCTCACTGTCTGCTCTCTATATCCTTTCGATGTCTGTCCTTCTGTGTCTGCTTGCCTTCTCTTTAGGCAACACTGGGAACCAATCCTGGGACCTTCCAGAGTGGGAGAGAGGCTCTCAATCTCTTGCACCACCTCAGCTTCCTGGTCTACTGTGTCTCTTATTGTCTCTCCTCTGTGTCTGTTTTTGTTGTGTCCTCTTGCTGCACCAGCTCTCTGTGTGGGCCAGCACTCCTGCACAGGCCAGCTTGCTGCACAGGCCAGCTCACCGCATGGGCCAGCTCACCTCACGGGCCAGCTTGTCTTTTCACCAGGAGGCCCCAGGAATAAATCCCTGGACCTCTTATATAATAGATGGGAGACCAATCACTTGAGCCACATCTACTTCCCAAGAGCTACTTAAGAGAATGTTTGAAGGAAGCGGCTGTGGCTCAATCAGTAGGGCTCCCGTTTACCATATGGGAGGCCCCGGGTTCGGTTCCCGGGGCCTCCTGGTGAAGGCAAGCCCGCCCACACGGCGCGTTAGCTGACCCAGCGAGCACAAGCAGTAAGGGGGGGGATAAATGAATAAATAAATAAAATCTAAAAAAAAAAAAAAAAAGAGAATGTTTGAGAGAAAGAGGAAGCTGAGGAGACAGGAAGAAGGAGAAAGAAGAGGGAGTGAAAAAAGGAAGGCGAAAAGGTAAATGTTTGAGTGTTGGTGGGTGGTTCTGACTTTGACTGGATGCCAAGCTCAGCTCAAAGGAGAAACCTTTCTGAGCCAAGTAAGTGTTCTGTACTGCTGAAGCACTCCTTCGAACTCTGACGAATACATAGCTGCTGCTTTAGTTTCCTAGGCTGCTGAAAGCAGATACCATGAAATGGGTTGGCTTAAATGATGGGAATTTATTTGCTTACACTTTTGAGGATGAGAAAAATGTCCGAATCAAGCCATCAATGAGGAGATGCTTTCTTCCCAAGGACCTCTGCCAGTGATCCTTGACTCTTCCGCCACATGGCAAGGCAAAATGATGGTGTCTGCCGGTCTCTTCCTTTTCTTCTGGGTTGTTTCAGCTTCTTGCTCCCTATGGCTTTGTCTGTCTGTGTCTCTCCCTCCCTCCCTCCCCCCCACCCTCCCTTCCCACCTCCTCCATTCTGTTTATAAAATACTCCAGGAATAGGATTAAGATGCATCCTGAATGAGGTGGGTTGGTCACACCTTACTGAAGTAGCTTCATCAAAAATTCCTACTTAAAATGGGTTCACACACACAGGAATGGCTTAGATTTAAGAACTTTTTTTTTCTGGGATACATACAACTTCAAACCCCCAAAGCACCCCCAACTCGAACACACACACCATCACAAGCCACCTCAAGTCCTTGGAGTTCCCCAAACATCCCTGCTCATGTCTCTGTGACTTTGTTTCAGTTCTTTTCTCTTTCTAGGGTACCCTCTCCTTTGCCTCCTCTTCTGATCCTTCAAGGATCTGCACACGTACCCTTTCTCTGTCCCACTAACCCCAGTCACAATATATTGTAACTCATTATACCTGTTCAAATTCATCTTCCCTCCTGGACCATGAGTTCCTTGAGAACAGTAGCTGTGGTCCTCCTAATCACAGGAGAACAGTGTCTAGCACATAGTTGAAATTCCATAGATATTTGCTAATCCAGTGGGTATTGAAGGATGCTCCTATTCTACCTACACCAGCTGCCAAGGGTTACTGAGAGCTCTGGACTGCAGTCTGGAGGCTTGACAGTCAAGTGTGATCAGATTAAATAGACAATCCTCTCATCTCCTGATGAAACTTTATCTAAATCTTTAGATAGCAAGTGAACTATGAGTCTTCCCTGTTTAAGAAAGATGATATAGAATAAGCAAAATGAGATTATAAGTGCCTGGCAGCCAATTAAGAGGCTTTTATTCAGAAAATTCTCCTAAAACAGCCAGTTCAAGAAAGTTTGGAATAAAAAATGGAAAAAAAAACCAGGAAACAACAATGAAAGTATTTTAATTATATACCCTCTATTAATGGAAAACAGAGATAAATATGGCTAACAGTAAAATCACAGGTGAAAGCCAGTGAAGGGTCTCCAGAACTCATCACTATATTCCTATTTTGAATATTAAATGAGTATAATTTCACTAAAATGATAAATCACTGGTGTGAGGAGCAAGCAACATGGTTTAAGATAATTCAGTTTTTAAGTTCCAGCAATTAAAACGAGAGGGTCAATTAAATCTAGCAAGGGAAAATGATAAAAGGAACAAAGATAACATTAGCCCCTAGGCAGAAAAGAAGGAAATAGCCCATCTTAGAAAATGAGCAGTGAGTCCAGTGAAAGTCCATAAACAGGAGGGGTTAAAAGAGAACATGAGGGAAACGGATGTGGCTCAAGAGGTTCGGCGTCCGTCTACCATATGGAGAGACCGGGGTTTGATCCCCGGTACCTCCCGGTAAAAAAAAAAAAAAAAAGAGAACATGATTCTAGGTGACCAATTTGATGTCTCAACAGGAAACACAGGAGGAAAGCTAGGAACTAAAGAACATGCTTCCATTAAACTGTTGATAAAAAGCAGATGAGAGAATGCAAAGAACTAGAGACATCATTGGAATCTTGTCTCTATGACATACAGTATGTCTCAATTAGACAATGATTTCTTTTAATCTCCTGGAGAACAAAGGAACTGAATAAAGTAAACTTATTTATTGGTCATTAGAAGGAATAAAGAAGCCTGATTCCAAAACCAAATTCTAGTCTTCAGTGAACTGTTTGAGGAAAATATCTATGGGCACATAAAAAATAAAAAATTAAAAAAAAAAAAAAAAAACAAGTAAAATAACACGACTTTTTTTTTTGGGGGGGGGATAATGCAAGATACTGATGTAATTACATTTTCATCATTTTTGGACTTTTGTCCTAAAAATTGCTGATAATTGTTATCTGTTGGTGGTAAAACTGCAAGCGATTTTTACATTATTTTCCTCAATAATACAAATTATTGATAATACAAATAATGCATTATTTGTATTATCAGAAGTTTCTAAAATAAATATGTATTACTATTGTAATTTTTTAAAAATCCACCTTTCATCTCTCTTCCTCTAAAATTCAACTTGTTACTAAGATGAGCTCTAGGAAATTAGACAAGTCAGAAGATCATCAAATCCAGACTCTTAGAACTTGAAACTGGAGGATGTAGTTCCAGCCGTAAAAGGAAGTTAATAGCTCCTTCCCTCTTAGCAAGGTGGGCTTTTGTTGCTGTTGTTGCTACTTGACAAGTAAGAGTGTGATTAGGAGATTTAACTTTAATAGAGTTGGTCATTGACTATGTTATAGACAAGTCCATTCAAAAGGAATAGCTGGCTGAGATTTTGTCTTTTATTGAAGGATATCATTCATACATGAACATACATAAACCATAAGTGCATGGTAACAGTTGTGAACTTACAAAACAAAGATGTATATCATCATGCAGGGCTCCCACACATCACCGCACCACCAACACCTTGCATTGCTGTGAAACATCTGTTACAAACTAGGAAACAGCATCGTCAACATATTACTACTGATATTATACTAAAATATAACGACTATATCTTACATTTGGTGTATCTTCCCTAACCCACTCAATCATTAACACCTGTATTAGAATTATATGTTTTTTATAGTTCGTGAGAGAACATTCTTGTATTTGTTCTGTTAGCCACAGTCCATCTTCCATCACTGGATGCACAGTGTTACACAGTCCCATGCCTTGTACAATCCATTCAAAGAGAATACTCAGTGGCTCTCATTTTCATCACAGAATTGTGTTGTCATCACCTCAGTCAATTTTAGAATGTTTTCTTTACTCCAAAAGGAAAAAGCGCATACCCCATTATACCCCGCTATCGTTGACCCTTAGAACTGATATAATAATCTTCTTTGCAAAGATAGCTGAGATTTTTAAAAGCGGATTTATTTTTTAAGAATACAGAGCACTCATGAGAACACTGTCCAACCCAGCCTCCTGGGAGCTGAGGGTGGGAATTGGTAAACCGTCAGGCTTGGTGGTCATGCTCCGGAAGCCTCAGGATCCACATGGCCTCTGGTCTTTGCTATTTTCTGAATATCTGCCTCATTCTTATCTCTGCAAACCAGATCTCTTGCCTTATTCAAAAATCCTACCTTCCTATGATTTTGGCCTGCTCTTGGCTTTTCTAGGCCATAAAACCGACTTCAGGCAAGATTCTACATAATAGAGAGGCTACCCATAGCTAACACAAGTTCTCAGAGCAATTCCACACCGTATCCAAGAGAGGATGGGATTGGCTCAGCTTGGGAAAGGTGTACACCCCTGATCCATCGGTCTGCCACAGTAGAGAGACCCAGATAACACTGTATCAACTTGGCTACTCAGGCTCACCCCTTCAACAGAGGCTTTTGAGGAGGTAATTTCCAGAAAGAGGAACTTTATGCCAACAGGTATCCAAAACACATTTACTACATGTTGATAAGTAACTTTGAATGACTCATCATTTTTAGGAGCCGGAGATGAAAGAGGTATTGTGTAGTTCACCCTTGCATCTCCCCATTCTCTTACCAAGTGCCCTGTGAATTCTTGTGTGGCTCCTGAGAGCCCCAATCTCAGCTCCCAAAGCATCTGTGCTCCTTCTCCCCTTCCACAATCTCATTCCCACAGCAGCCTGCCAATGATGGAAAAGGAAATATGGAGAAGGTACTGATTCTTCAAAAGCCAGGCCCAGAAGTGACACACTTCATTTCCACTCATAACCCATCAGTGAGGACCAGTCTTAGGCCATACCTGGATGCAAGGGTGACTAGAAAATATAGTCTCTAATGGAGCTGTCAGTTCTCAGTAAAATTTGAGTTTCTCATTGATCCTAATTTATACATTTTTTTTCACATTTTAACATTTCTTTAATAGGAATCCATTATTTAATCAATGACCAGTTTATTGTTTAATTTAAACTCAGGTGGCAGAATTTTTTTCTTTCTTAATAGGACACAAAATTATGTGTTTTATATTAAATGGAGTCTTGACTTAGATAAATTCAATACATAATATGGAAGAAGGAGCACACATTTTGGCCCCTCCTTAGTCTGCCATTGTGTTCACCAAATATCCATGCACACTCATTTTCTCTCGCTCCAAGGAGATATGCTAAAGTCCCATCCAGTTAAAGCATACAGCTTAAAGTCCAGCATCTCTTGGTGATGGGAAATCTCATTAAGTCCAGCTAAGCCCTTCAGAGTATGGTGAGACACAACCACATAGAGATGTTATCTGTACCGTCCATTCTATAATGATAAAGCAGGAACATGATAACCACAGCAAAAATTCCTATTCAGAAAAGTGAGAATTAGGAATACACAGCAGGCACTGGTCTGTTGTAGTAATGGATTCTGCCTTTTCAGCTATCCTAGACATAGTTTTAAAAATGCTTTTCCAATGTATAACATGAGTCTCCATCTTTCCAGCACTCAATATCTGCTCTTTTGCCACTTCTTACCCAAATGTTCAGCCAATAACATTTACTTTAGGTTTTTGTTAAAACAGGTTTTTGTTACTCCCTTTGAGATACCAATTTCTGAATTAATTAGGGTAACGTTAGGGGCAGTAAATAATAGACCCCAAAATACATGGCTTAAATATAGAGGGTTATTTCTCATTCATCTAACCATCCAACGAAGGGGTTCCTAGTGGTGGACAGCTCTTCAAGGACCCAGTCTCCTTCCATCTTGTGCTTCATTCTTCCTCTAGGGTCTCAGTTTAAAATGAATGGTGGAAGGAGAAAAATGCTGGAGAAAGCACAGCTGCTCCTTAAAAGCCTTGGCTTCAAAATGCCACATATCGCTTCTGCTCATAGTGCACTGGTGAGGACCAGAGGGAAGGCCACATCAGAGGTAGGAGGAATGGGGAAATCTAGACTTTGTCAAGCAGCTGCCTCCAGGGACTATTCTCTTCAGGGGCTGCACACATTTTAACGGGCAGCTAGCTGTGTCTGATACAAGAAGGTAAGAATTGCATCTTGAAAGACTTAAGTTTTGTGGCAGGGGAATAATTAAAATATTATGAAGAAATCTGTTTTAGTTTCCTAGGCTGCTCAAGAAAATACCACGGGCTGGGTCATGCCAAACAATGGGAATGTATTCACTTACGATTTTGAGGCTAAAAGAAAGTCCACATCAAGGCATCATCAAGGCAATGCGTTCTTCCCAAAGCCTGGTGTTCCGGGGCTGGCTGCCGGGATCCTTGGTTCTTGGCTTCTCTGCCACATGGCAAGGCACATGATGGCATCCTCTGGTCTCTCTCTTCTCTTCCAGGTTCTGTTGAATTCCATCATTTTGCTTCCTGTGGCTTTCTCTCTCTGTCTGAATTTCGCTGCGTTTATAAAGGAATCCAGGGAAGCGGCTGTGGCTCAATTGGTTGGGCTCCCGTTTACCATATGGGAGGCCCCAGGTTCAATTCCTAGAAGAATCATTCCTCCTGGTGAAGGCAAGCTGGCCCCCACGGCCCGGTGAGAGAGCTGGTACAACAAGATGACGCAACAAAGGGAGGGAGACAGACACAGAAAAATGCACAGCAAATGGACACAATGAGCACAAGCAGCAAGGAGGGGATAAATAAATAAATAAAAAATAAAAAAATAAAAAATGAAAAATAAATAAAGGAATCCAGTAATAGGATGAAGACCCATCCTGATTGAGGCAGGCCACACCTTAACTGAAGTAACCTTACTAAAAGGTCCTGCTTGCAATGGGTTCATACCCACAGGAATGGATTAGGTCTAAGAACATATTTTCCTGGGGTACACACAGCTTCAAATCATCACAGAATCCCTCCTGGGTGCTTTAGAACATATATCGGTAGTTGCCAACTCTGTCACCTCTTAAGATTATGTATTCTTTTGAAATATTAGATGAAGTGCTTAGAACTAAATAGAATTGGGAGCAAGAATAGGTGACTGTTGAACACTTTTCAAGCATTATTTCATTTAAGCCTCGCTAACATTATCCCAATTTTATGGATTTAGAAATTTAGGAAGGTGACATAACCTGCCAGGTTAAATACTATCTCGAAGCATCTCATTCCAGGCCTGGGTTCTTAACCATACCCTGTTTATTCCTCAAACTAAGAAATCACAAACTCCTGAGATTTCGTGAAGTGATAGTGGAGAAGTACTGAATTAAAAGTTAATGATGTGGGAGAGAGTGTGGTCTACAGTGTGAACTGTGGTCTATGGTTGGTGGCAAGGCTCCAGGAGGTGTAAGTTCATTGAGGTTGGTGGGCCACACTATGGGAGATGTTTGTGTTGGATGTGGTGGGAGGTGTGGGAGGTGGGCAACATGGGAATCCGAGTGGGTTCCGTATAATATTTTAGGTAATCTAAGCACCTCTTAAAATATATGTATATATATATATAAAAAATAACATTTTTGTAAGCAAATACACATATATGCATATATATTTATATATCATTTTACAAATGTTTGTATGTATTGTGAGAATTTTGATTT
>JAKSZT010053837.1:1220473-1259744 GCA_026826555.1 Tolypeutes matacus
AAAAAAAAAAAAAAAAAAAAAAAAAAAAAAAAAAAAAAAAACTATTATGTAATCATTGGTATCAACCATTCTAACAGTATTATTAACATACTATGTTGGAGCATAATCCTGACTTGTATAATGATTCAACTGAAGCATGTTATATATATTAAGAAAGTTGCTCCTTTCAAGATGATCCTTGAAATGAATGAGAAAAAAAATCTATTCACCAAATATGTATATGATCAAGTTAATAATTCTATATCAATATGATGCAATATTAAACAAGTGTTAAATGTAAAACTACAGAAAACTTAGAAGAGTGTTTAAAAGTAATCTTAGTAAAACAATAAAAATTATGGTATTAAGAAAAAAAAAAAAAAAAAAAAAAAAGTTAATGATGGGGAAGCGGCTGTGGCTCAATCAGTAGGGCTCCCGTTTACCATATGGGAGGCCCCGGGTCGGTTCCCGGGGCCTCCTGGTGAAGGCAAGCCCGCCCACACGGCGTGGTTAGCTGACCCAGCGAGCACAAGCAGCAAGGGGGGATAAATGAATAAATAAATAAAATCTTTAAAAAAAAAAAAAGTTAATGATGATAGTTTCGATGATCACTTGGTAACAATACAATCATAAACCCAAATACAAACAAGTTACCTGAATCTGCATGTCAGTCCTTGGTAACCAAATGATTCAGAACAAGCTTCTTTTTTGTTGTTAAAAGACATATATTTTACATAAAAATTAAACTTATTTGATTAAATTTAATAAAAATAAGAGATGAAAGATTCTTGTAGAGAACTTGCAGGTTGATAAATATTTCCCAGTTTTTAATGTGTGGGCCCCTAACTTACCAGTAATCCCTTCCGCAGCTACATCACAAAACTTTAACTTGCTAGGAGGGTGTTTGTGGGGTTCTTTTTTTCCTCTTTGTTAATATTATTGGCCCTTGAGACTTATTTTCTTTCTAATCTTGAGGGCCACTTACAACATTACTGTAATTTTTGCTGCTTATAGTGAAACACTGGAAAGTGAAGATTCTCACTGTCCAGTTACAGGAAGGAAATGATGGGTCCTACTCGCTGGTCACCAAGAGAGAGTGAGTGAGAATGCTAGCCAGCCAAACGTCAACCAAAGTACATGTGACCGCTCTTGGGGAGAAGTCAGAGAGGAACTCAGACAGAGGGGTCCTGTTCCAAGGAAGGCTGGCTCCCAGAAAATGGCCAAAGGGGACCTTTTGGAGGAAATATCTAGGGAAGATATAAAATGGGAGAAGGTAGGATTTCATGACAACCTGTGAGCCTTCTTTATCCTAAAGCACTTCTTTCAGTTTTTACTGTTTAGCATCCATTCCTTTCCATGAACTTCTGAGTCTCAAATCTTCCATTGATTGTTGAACATCCTCATACTTAGACTACTTTGTAAATGAACATTTACACACATTTATTTACATAGACTATGTAGAAGGACTAAAGACAGGGGAACCAGTTCTATACGACAAAGAGACTGCCTAACCCAGACATCGTAGGAGAGCATGCGTGCTCTGCAGATATTGATGGTAAGAAGTCTGAACATTACACGTGAAGCAAAATATTTGGTTACTTTATGGTAGATACATGGAGGAAGAAGTTGTACCTTCTTAGTACAACAAACTCCAGAGTGTTCATTTAGGAGACTGATAGCCAAATAGAACTACACAAAAGACAAGGAAGCAATTTAAGGATTGCACTAAAGGAGAGCTTGCTCGTTTTAAAACACACTGCTGATGAGTCATGAAATTTTAGAATTGCAGCGAACTTAAAGACCCCAACTCATCTAAAAGTCACACACTGGCAGCCTAGGGCCAAATCTGGCCCACAGATGTGCTTTGTCTGGTCCATAATTTGGATTAGGCCATATTTCCAATAGGAGATTTCACATTTTTACAAATCCAGATTTCTGGTCACTCTTGAAAATTTAGAAGATTTGGCAACCCTGGGTGGCCAGCATGTCCCCATGTCTGAGCAGGACATTTCACAGGCTCCTCAGTTTCCACAGTCCCTGCCCAGCTTGCCTCAGTTTGCTGACATAACCTGCCTGGTTGGTGGTAGTATTTTGAATTTATAACCCTTGCTGGAAATGAGTTCTTTTTTTAATATATAGATAAAGAAGTAAGACCTGGGGGTGCCAAGAGACTTGCCCATCACCCCACCCTTTCTAACATATACATTGGTGCTCTTTGCATTCACTGCTCTCTTCTTCTCACACTTTTTCCCTCAAAGCATGGGTTTTATTTAGCACAGGAAAAGAGATTGGGAAAGTAAGCCTACAGTCTGAGGAAATTACGTTTGAAGCAGGAAGAGACAAAGGTGATGATAATAACAACAGAATAATTTAGAGGCTCACTAACTGGAACTCGAGAGACTTCAATAGGAGATTATTAATGGGAGGAAGTGGAGGGAAGAGAGAGATTACACGTGTAACGAGAACAAACGAGAGAAGCATAAGTGAAGAGCTAAAGGAGGGTGAGAAGGAAGAGCAAGGGAGCCACCACATGCCCCTGCTTCTGTTGAGAGCTTAACATTGCTGGAAGAAAACAACTGACAGAGAGAAGGCTGCCAAAAGTAGACTCCAAAATCAAAACTCAACCCGGAAATATAATTGGAAAGTTTAAGAGATTTCTTCTGCAGATTTATTTATTTGGGGGGGAAAAAAAGATGTGAGAAGAAAAGCAAAAGAGGCTTGCAGGTTGCCTGACAAGTTAATGGGAGGAGATAAAATCAATTATCTAAAAGAAAGAATAAAGCCCTGCAAGGGAGAAAACAAAAAACAAAAACAACAAAGAAACCAGAATATTCCTGAAACCAAAATACCAACCAGAGACTTTTACTAAGAATTTGCTGTTTAAGGGTAGAGTAGAAGTTTTTCTAGAAAGCAAAAATCAACAAAGACTGTGGCACAAAGGCTCTTTTGCTTAAGGACAGGGGGAATCTCGGGATTGGTACTGCTGTAAGGCTACAGAATTCAGACAAAAAATATTGTGTGAATTCATTGTAAAGATTAATAGAGAGAAATAGCAGAATGATATTTGAGACCGTGATCTTAGCTAAAACAAAGGGGGAAGCGAGTAATGGACACAGTTGATAGACATAAAAGGAACAATGGGATATGTGTGTAATCAGTGTGCAAAAGCCAGAAGATCCGGGAGCTCTCTTGGCACTGTCCTAACTGGCTGGGTCATTTTGGACCAAACACTTCAATTCTCTAAGGCTTAGTTTCCTCAACTGTGAAGTGAGGGCCTTAGGCTGATTCTCAAAGTGTGATCCCCAGACTGGTGAGATCAGAGTTAAGGGGGGACTCGTTAGAAATGCAAATTCTTAGGTGCCATCCCAGACCTACCTAGCCAGAAACTCTGAGGGTGAAGTGCAGCAACTGGTATTTTAACAGCCCTCCGGTGAGAAACCGGCTGCAGTCTGAGAACCACTGAGCAAGCTGCGGGTCTAGACAACCTCTGTGGTCCTTATCGCTGTAAACACCACGATTCTAAGTTAAAGAGGAAAGATAATTGGGTTATCCTAGGGAACTAGCAACATGATGAATTGATTTGAATGGTGCAAGAGTTTGCTTAGCCACCTGACCTTCTGAGGTGGGAGAATGCGCTGCGTACATGTAGGGAACATTCCAACAGTGAAATGACATTCAGAGAGGCAAAGCTAAAGATCACAGGTGCTGTGGCAGGTTGAATTTTGGTCCCCTAGAAAGGGCATGTCTTTTTTCTTTTCTTTTTTTTTTTTTTTTGTTGTTGTTGTTTTTAGTGCACAATATGAATTTTTTTTTTGCATTTGCTTACATAAATGTTATTTTTTTTTTCATACATATTTTAAAAGATGCTTAGATTACATAAATGTTACACAAAAATTACAGGGATTCCCATGTTCCCCACCTCCCACACCTCCCATAACATCCCACATAAACATCTTTGATTAGTGTGGCACATCCCCTGCAATGGATATACACATCCTGGGGCTTTGCCACTAAGCATGGACCACAGTTCACATCGTAGACCACACTCTCTCCCACACAGTTCTGCATGGTATATGCTGATGTAAATTGGCCTATATCCGTTGCCACAACGTCACTCAGGACAAACCCCACGTCCTGAAAAAGCCCCTGTATTACAACTGCCCTTTCCCTCCCTGCCCCGAAAGCGTCTAGTGGCCACTGGCTCCACCTCACTGTTATAATTTCTTCCATTGCTAGAATCACCATATGTCTACAACAGAATACCATTAAGTTCACTCTAGTCCATAGCTCTTCCCCCAATCCTGAGGGAACTGGAATGGTGATGTTCACTCCACCTCCAAGTGAGAGGGGGCTTATATCCCATGGATACGTTGGATGGGATTATCCTGCCTGCAGCTGCAGACTCTCTCCATTCCCTGGGATGGCCATTGTCCATCATCGTCTCCTCACCAGGTAGCTTGGGTAAGTCCATTGAGCTGTAGAGTAGGAGATGCAGCTCCACCGAGATTCCAGGCACAGCTGGAGCATAGGCAGGCCAGAGGCTCCAGTCTCTGGAAGTACACCTACAAACTCCAGTCTCACATATAGGTTTGAATAGAAGGGACTGATGGCCCATGTGCAGGGAGGACTTATTTGAGTCCAACTCTCACTCTCAGGAGCACAGATTACAAAGTAGAGCCCACTGATAAGGCATCAATCTCTGGGGCTATCCCCCCTTATATAGGACGGGCCTGGGTGTCTCCAGAGCCCCCAGGAGACCCTCTGTGTGGGGTGATATCCACTTTGGTGTTCTATGGGATCCTACTGAGGTGTGCGTAAGCGTTACCTCTGGGATGACCTCCTGACTCTCTTTGAAGTCTCTTAGCCACATGAACTCATTTGTCTTTACCTTTTCCCCCCTTTATTTTTTTTCCAGTTGTGTTTCCAGTTGGCACTTGCGTTTGTTTTTTATTTTATAAAATTTTATTGAAGGATATCATTCATTCATGACATACATAAACAGTAAATGTATAGTAAAAGCTGTAAACTTACAAAACAAACATGCATATCATCATACAGGGCTCCCATACCTCACCACATCACCTTGCATTGTTGTGAAACATTTGTTACAAACTATGAAAGACTATCATCAAAATATTGCTACTAACTATAGCCCATATCTTATATTTCCTTCAACCCACCTGATTAACACCCTGTATTAGTATTATACATTTGTTATAGTTCATGAGGACGTTCTCATATTTTTCCTGTTAACCACAGTCCATCTTCCAACCCTGGATTCCCTGTGTCATGCAGCCCCATGTTTTGTACAACCCAGTCAAAGAGTACACAAAGAGTACAGCTCTCATCTTCATCAGAGTTGTGCTGACATCACCTCAGTCAATTATAGAACAATTTCATTACTCCTAAAGGAAAAATTCCCATACCACTTGTACTCCCCTATTATTGCCTCTTAGAATTGATAGATCTTCCTTGCCATTGCTGCAAAAATATTACAATATTACTGTTAACTATCACCCATAAGTTACATTAGTTATAATTTTCCCATGTACCATCATATTCTTAATACTTTGTAAAAGAAGAACATTCTTATATTTATACTATTAACCACAATCTTCCTCCACCACTGAAATCACTGTTATACTTCCCCTAGATTTTCTCTAGTTTCCTTTCAATCGATATTTATTTACATCCGCAGACTACCCCTTTCAGCCACAATCTCACTTATAAATCAGCAGTGTTAGTTATACTCACTATAATGTGTTACTCTCAGCTCTATTCATTTCCACACTTTTACAATTAACTTTTTAATAATGCTACACACATTAAGCATCATCTCCCAATCTCAACCCACCTTCTATCTCTTAGTAACCTATACTCTAGAGCAGGGGTTCTTAACAAGGGGTCCGTGAGCTTGAATTGAAATTGAAAAAAAGCATTATTCTTGTGGGGACATGTTGGTGTGGGTGTGATATATTTATTAATAATACACAGTATAGTGTGGACTTAGTAAGGGGTGCGTGATTTTCACCTGACTGGCAAAGGGGTCCGTGGAATAAAAAAGCTTACGAACCCCTGCTCTAGAGTTTGCCTCCATGAGTTTACTCATCGTATTTAGTTCATATTAATGAGACCATACAATACTTGCCCTTTTATGTCTGGCTTCTTTCACTCAACATAATATCCTCAAGGTTCATCCATGTTGTCATATGCATTATTATTTCATTTCTTCTTACAGCTGAATAATATTCCATTATATGTTTATACCACATTTTGTTTAGCCATTCATTGGTTGATGGACACGTGGGCTGGTTCCATATTTTAGCAATTGTGAGTAATGCTCCTCTGATCATCAGTGTGCAAATGTCAGTTCGCATCCTTGCTTTCAGTACTTCCGAATATATTCCTAGTCATGGGATTGCTGGATTATACAGCAGTTCTATATTCCGCTTCTTGAGGTACCAACAAACTGTTCCACAAAGGCTGCACATTCTACATTCCCACCAACAGTGAAGGAGTGTTCCTATTTCTCCACAAACTCTCCAGCACTTGTAGTTTTCTGGTTTTTTTGATGATGGCCATTCTATAAGGTATAAAATGGAATCTCATTGTGGTTTTGGTCTACATTTCCCTATTATCTAGTGATATTGAACATTTTTTTCATGTGCTTTTTTGGCCAATTGTATTTCCTCTTTGGAAAAATGTCTATTCAAGTCTTTTGCCCATTTTAAAATTGGATTACTTGTCTTTTTATCATTGAGTTATAAATGATCTCTTTATATAACATGGATATCAAACCCTTGTCAGATATGTGGTTTCCAAATATTTTCTCCCACTGAATAGGCTGCCTTTTTACTTTCTTGACAAAATCTTTTGAAGAACAAAAGTGTTTAATCTTGAGGAGTTCTCATGAATAGGGTTTTCTATGATCCTACTTTGCTATGGCCCAACTGAATCAGAAGGGGCCTCAATCCTGATAACTGGAAACCCTGTGAAGACAAGGCCACCTGGAAATGCAAGAGAATGGACGTCAGCAGAAATCAGAAGAGCAGACATGAAAGAGGGGTTGCCATGTGATGGGAGGCTAGTTAGCTGAAGTAGAACATGGAAGCTAAGTTTCTTCACCTGGTTTATGGAGCATTTAGGTGCACTCAAAAACTAATAGATGTTGTACTTCAACTACCTCTTAGAAGGTGTAGTTCACCCTACCCAGTCAATATACATTCCACTGATCTTGGACTGAGAAAAATGTTAGTGGGTTGTTTAACATAGTACTTGTGTGCCATATAGTAACTACATTTTTTTACAGCAGAAACGTACATTCTCTTAGAATTCTTCAGCCAAAATTCAAGATGGTATTGTATTACTCAGTTTGAATCTTGAAGCAGGATGAATTATGGAAGTCAATTGATTTCCCCCCTGCCCCAAACATAATAAATTAAAATAGCATTTGAACCCCAAGGGTTGCAGTAAGGCAGCACCAGAAAGCAACAGACTTTGGGGAGAAAGCATGGCCAGCCTGACCTTGATTTAGTGCTTCTAGCCCGAAACCATGCCCTAATAAATGTTTGTTGTTTAAGACAAGCCATTTTATGGTATTTGTCATGGCTGCCTGGCAAACCAAAGACAGTGAAAGCTACATTGGCAAAAATGGCTATGTAAGGTGCATACATGTGTGCAGACAATAAAGGGCATTTTAAAAACATTCACTTTCCATTTTTAAAACATTCACTTATGGGAAGCGGCTGTGGCTCAATCAGTGGGGCTCCCGTTTACCATGTGGGAGGCCCTGGGTTCGGTTCCCGGGGCCTCCTGGTGAGGGCAAGCCCGCCCGCACGGCGTGGTTAGCTGACCCAGCGAGCACAAGCAGCAAGGGGGGGATAAATGAATAAATAAATAAAAATCTTAAAAATAAATAAATAAATAAAATAAATAAATAAATAAAATAAAACATTCACTTACAGTTCAGTTAATGAACTACTTTATAATTAGCTACTTTATATTAATATTGCTTATATTTAAAAAATAAAATCTTCAAGGCTCTTTGGAAGTTTTAGCAGCATTGTAGGGCTCAAAGGCTGAGCTACAATACCAAAAAGCAAAGCAAAACAAAAGAAAATAAACAAGAAGTTTGTCTTAATAATCAACTTCTCTCTGCCTGGGTAGAGAAGGTAAATAAGGCTGAAAAACTGGGACATTTAAGGTTGGTTTCTCCATTTTCCCCTTTTCTGGCTTCCTCTTTCACTTTCAGGTACCTGTTCTTTAACTGCTTTTCCTTGTCGTTCACTCGTGTTTGTTAATCCATTGTCTGCTAGCACCTGAGCAGGAATAAACTTTACAATGTGCTCTTTCAACCAGGAATTTTCATTGTTTTTAATACTGAAATCTAGAATTCAAAGGCTCCGTCATCTGTAAAAGAGTTTCAGGCTATCACCTAATACGAAGGGAAGTTTTTGAAAGGAGTAGAAAGACCTCTGGGGTCAGTAAGGAGAGATCTGATCATGGATTTGATTTAGTCATTTTCTTAGCATAAATGGGAGAAGTGGTTGAGTGGGGGAAGTAGACAGGGGAGCAGTCGGAGAAATCTGTGGTGAAATTAATAGAGAAGATACCGGTTTCTTTGCCTAAAGAATCTTCTCCCATAGGAAGAACAATCTGCAGGTTGGCTAGACCAGGTAGCCTGTAACGGTTTTCACAAAATCTGTATGGAATTTCTTCCAGGACTGAAGTCTACCTGCCCTGCAGGTCAGTGGTCCCCCATCCTCCCTGCTCCTCTGCCCCATCTTTTCATGCCCCAGTACAGGTCAGCTCCTCTCTCCTTTTCCCTAATCATAATCCGTCTTCTGCCCTAGTAACCAGGGCTGCGGTACATGACCCCAAAAAGGTCCACTGAAGAGTGCCCTGCAGAGGGGGTGAATGGAGCCTGAAATCCAGCCCAGGCTTCTCTCACCTAACCCTCCGCTGGGGGGGGGGGTGTCTTTTCCTAACTTACACAAAAGTTCCCTGGAGGCTAGCACCAACCCTGTCTGTAATCCCTGTGTTGTATTTTTGGACCCATCTGCCACTAGATTGACCAATGCTTCTCCTCCCTTTGTCAAACATACTGACAAAAGCCCATGACCCTCCGAGCAGGCATTGGCAGCTGTGCTGTAGGATGCCCTGGGTACGGCACCCCCTCCAGCTATGTTCTATGCAGATTAAGGATCTCTATTTGTTCCCAGACTGGTTTCTGCCAGTTGTACTCGCTATTTATTTTGTAAGATTTATTTTATTTATTTATTTCTCACCCACCCCTCATTGTGCTCACTGTCTGCTCTCTGTTTCTGTTCGTTGTGTGCTTTCACTATTTTAATTATTATTTAAATTATTTAGATATCGAATAAAACTGATGACTGTAAAAAGAAAAAGGGCTGTGATTCCTTTGAAAACTAAGTTCAACACTTTGCATAGATAGGGAAAAAGTAAGTAATAGAAATAGTTGTTGATTTAGCTGTGGGGAGGTATCTCTAAAAGTTTGGCAAAAGAAAACTGCAATGTTGAGGGTTCTGTACTCAAATGGCTTTATATGTGTATATTTAAGTCCTTGATTCATATTAGAAAAATTGAAGCTGGAAATGATACACCATGAATTTTGGGTGTATTTATGAAAGAAAGATGTGGCACTATAATATGCAGACCCATGCTATTTAAATAAAAAAAAACCTTTGGCACTACATCAAGAAACATACATTTACATGCTTTAAAGTAAAACATAATGCTTAAGATATGTGTGTGTAACATTTGAATCAATTTTTCCAATTAATTAATCATTAACCAATATCTGGTCTACATTATGTAATAAAGAAGATTTCTATAGTATTTTATTTAGTGTCTAATGACATTTGTGCATAGTAATCCCTCACCCTTTGTGATGCCTTTCATGCAACTTCAAGTATCGCATATTATTTCTGACAACAAAGCATATTTCTGACTCATGTGAGAAAAGAGTCATCTTTGATAACAGCCACACAACATATCTATACAAATTCAAAAATTTAAAAAGTTTACATCTAATTTAACTTTATTAAATATTCTTTACTATGAATTAGAACAGGAAAGAATCTAGCTGGAAACCACCAAATCAATATTTGGTATCTCTATTGGGAATTTTATAAGAAGTACCATGTAGGGAAGTGGATGTGACTCAAGTAATTGAGCTCCTGCCTACCACATGAGAGGTCCCTGGTTCAATTCCCCAAGCCTCCTAGAGAAGACAAGCAAGACAGCAAGCTGATGCAACAGGCTGGCATGGCAAGCTGACACAACAAGATGACGCAACTAGAGATGCAGGGAGGAAAACATAATGAGAGACACAAAGCAGGGAGCAGAGGTGGCTTAAGTGATTAGGCGTGTCCCTCCCATATGGGAGGCCCCAAGTTTGGTTCCCGGTGCCTCCTGAAAGGAAGATGAACATACAGCAAGCACAAACAATGAAGGGGTGGGAAGAAATAAATAAAATAAATCTTAAAAAAAAAAAAAAATACCATGTAAGTTCCAACTGATTAAACAGCAGGTAATGCTTTCAGTCTTTAAAAAATGCTGGGTATAACAAACTCAGAAATTTTCTTAGGAAGGATGATTTCATGTGAGAATAATTATTCATTAAGGGAGAAAGGAAGGAGACTGGAAAAGTTTTGTTTCATCTTTTCCCAACCATTTGGAGTCAAAGAATCATGCAATTTAGGGGCTTGGGAGTGACTTCAGGTCAGCAAGTTGTACCTTTCTCCCATGGCAGAAATTTCTTCTTCAGTTCCAATGGTCCCTAATTTTACTTTATTACCACCAAAAGCAGAATGTCCTCTACTCTCAGAAGGAAAATGTATCATTATTGAAAAGTTCAGTTTTAGAAAATTCTTTCTTATGAGCTTTAACATGTCACTTTAAACCTGCCATTTGGGGGGATTAGTTCTGAAATCTGAAGTACATATAACGTTTAAACATGTCTTGTCCTTGTGTGTTTTAAGGGAACTGGGTATATTTAAGTCAGAGAAAAGAAGATGTATGTGTCCGAGGTGGATTGGGGGTAAGCATAATATGCTGCTCAACATACGGGGAAACTACTTATTAGTTTAGCAGTTAGTGTAGAGGCTTGTCTCAAAAAGCAGTGAGTTCTTTGGCATAGGAATTTGCTGATGTTTCAGAAAAGAGCAATGATTACCCACTGGGAGACTTTAGGATGTGATTCTTATGTTGGATAAAAGGTTGGGCTAAAAGGCCTCTAAAGTTCCAAAAGTCTACAATATACTTGACATATTCTATGACTTTTACTCCATAACATATTTGGTTCCTTCAAATACTTTTCACATACTATAGTTTCCAGGACTTTTCTCCATCTTAGTTTAACTGCTATGAAAACATGTTAATGTAATAAATGTCTTTACAATTTTGTATCCAAAATTAAAACTTATAATCATTAAACATGATGCTGAAGTGAGGTCATCAGGAAATGGTCACCATTTGGTGACCTTGACATCTTTCTAGTAAAAGCCAATATGAAATGAATTGTTGCTGAAGAGCCTTGGAAAGCACCTATTTCAACTAAAGTGACCAGAATTCATCCTTAGGACCAGAATGTACCTAACAAATCAATGAGTTAATCAATTACTTTATAGTCTGTTTAAAGAAATGTAGGTCAAGAATCCCTTATCTATAATAAAAATATATATGAAAATCAAGTTTTTTCATAAATAATTTGGTAACAGAACCTGATATGAGCCACTGGAGGCTATTTATTACCTGCATTTTCCCACTTATTTCAAATATTCAGACTTTTGAGCTGCTGAGTTAAGTGTTTAAATATGAGGAATACTCTATCATCTTCCTAAATCCAAAAAATCTGAATTCAGAAACACATCTGACCCTTATCTCACTCCCTATACAAGAATCAACTCAAAATGGATCAAAGATCAGGGAAGCGGCTGTGGCTCAATCAGTAGGGCTCCTGTTTACCATATGGGAGGCCCCGGGTTCGGTTCCCAGGGCCTCCTGGTGAAGGCAAGCCCGCCCGCGCGGCGTGGTTAGCTGACCCAGCGAGCACAAGCAGCAAGGGGGGGATAAATGAATAAATAAAATAAAATCTTAAAAAAAAAAAAATGGATCAAAGATCTAAGTATTAAAACCAGGACCATAAAACTACTAGAAGAAAATGTAGGGAAACATCTTCAAGACCTTGTAGTAGGTGGCGGTTTCTTGGACCTTACACCCAAAGCACGTGCAACAAAAGAAAAAAATAGATAAATGAGACCTCCTCAAAATTCAACACTTTTACACCTCACAGGACTTTGTTCAAAGGGTTAAAAGGCAGCCAACTCAATTGGAAAAAAATATTTGGAAATCACATATCTGATAAGGATTTAATATCCAGGATATATAAAGAGATGTTACAACTCAACAATAAAAAGACATATGACCCAATTAAAAACTGGGTAAGACTTGAATAGACATTTCTCCAAAGAAGAAACACAAATGGAAAAAAAAAAAAAAAAAAAAAAAAAAAATGCATGAAGAAATGCTCAACATCAATCATGATTAGGGAAATGCAAATCAAAACTACAATGAGATATCATTTCACACCTATCAGAATGGCCACCATGAAAAAGATAGAGAACTACAAGTGTTGGAGAGGATGTGGAGAGATAGGAACTCTTATTCACTGTTGGTGGGAATGCAGGATAGTACAACCACTATGGAGGACTGTTTGGCAGTTCCTAAAGAAGTTGAATATAGACTTGCCACGTGACCCTGCAATACCACTACTGGGTATATACCCAGAAGAACTGAGAGCAGTGACACGAACAGACATCTGCACACCGATGTTCATAGCCATATTATTCATCATTGCCAAAAGTTGGAAACAACCCAGGTGTCCATCAACAGATGAATGGATAAACAAACTGTGGTCTATTCACACGATGGAATATTACGTAGCTGTAAGAAGAAATGAAGTCATAAAGCATATGGCAACATGGATGAGCCTGGAGGACATTATATTGAGTGAAGCAAGCCAGACACAAAAGGACAAATACTGTATAATGTGTTACTATGAACCAAATATATTGTATAACATATTGTTTGATTCAAAAAAAAATTTTTATATGTATCCAGTACATTTAATTAAGAAATGTATATATTTATTCATCTGTGTTTACTTTTTAGTTTTTAATTGTTTATATTTTCAATTATTAAATGTACAAAATGAATTTAAAAAAAAAACACATCTGGTTCAAATAATTTTGGTTACAGGACTGTAAGCCTGTCGTATGTTGACAGAAGACTGATGATGAGCATCTGTGTTTACAAGAAAAAAGAGAGAGCATTCTACTTCCAGCAGTATGGTGCACCAGATTCTGAAAGACCCCCCAATACAAATAAAAGCAATTAGATATTGAATAAAACATACTTTTAATGCCAGGCTGGCCTCACAAGTGGAAATCTCCAAGCACTCCCCTCCATCCCTGACTACCCCACAAACTGGGAGTTGGAAAGCATAGTCACATAAGTTAGGGTCACTTTGAAGGAAAATGTCAGAGCAACACTGTGACTGGTATATAAAGACATAAAGACTTTGATCAGTAGCAAAATTGGGAGCTAAACCTGAGACTCTTACATTCATCTAAGACCCTTGAAGGAGGTTATAGTAGTCCTAGGTTGATAGTGCAGTCTGGGTCCTTGCAATTGCATATGTAATTCCTCTCTGGAAGAAAGCATTCCCAAATATTCTACAGGATTCTTATGGGTAAAGATCCAGCAAACGTGAATACACAATCAAAGACCACTAAACTCATGAAGAAGAAAACTTCCATGAACAAGGGTCAGCAAACAACAAACATCAGATTTACATTCCCCAGAACTTCAGATAATGAAACTATGAAATTGTCAATACAGAATATATACTTGTTACAAATAAAATGTTTATAGAAATAAAGTATGGACTCACAAAGATGATGAAATTGTAAGAGACTAGCATAAATGAAAAAGAACCAAATGAAACTTCTAAATGTAAAAAATATATGACTTTATAAAAATAAAAACCCTCATGGGTGGTTTAAACAACAGATTTAATGCAGTTGAAGAAAGAAATAGAGAATAGGATGATAGAGCTAAAGAAATTACCTAGAATATAATATCAAGATATTAAGTAAAAATGTCTATGAGCGATATATAAGAAATATATCTAGCTGAGAGATACCTATATATAGATAAATAACTGTATAGCAACAACTCTAACTACAACTATATGTCTTTACATCTATACATCTCTCTGTTCAAAATAGAGGTTAATGGAGGATAGGATAAGATGGTCAACATATGTATAATCAGAGTCCTGGAAGGAGAAATAAAGAAAGTAGAAGAAGGAAGTAACAATCAGAATAATCCACTAGGTAAAGGCATGACTCCACAGCTTTGGGAAGCATAGTACAATGTATCAAAAGCAGGGTGAATAAAAGGTAACCTACACATAGACACAATGTAGTGCAAAGAAAGAACACTAAAGACAAAGACCCTAAAAGCAGATTAGTTACCAAAAAATAGATTCATTACCAAAAAAAAAACAACAACAAAAAACAAACACTTAGATGGATAGCAGAGTAGAATATCTTTAAAAGGCTGAGAGAAAATATCACCAAGTCAAACTGTCTTTCAAGAATGAGAATGAAATAAAGTCAATTTCAGGTAAACAAAAATCCTAACTAAGGGATTTCAAAGAATGAAGAAAAATGACCCTAGAGAAAAGTTTGAAATACAAGAAGGAATGATGAACAAATAAAATGGAAAATATATAAATGTAAACAAATATCATCTGTATAGAATAAGATAATTTATTATTATGTCTAATGCAAGGGTTCTTAACAAGGGGTCTGTGAGCTTGAATTGAAACTCAAAAAAACATTTTTCTTGTGAGGATAAGTTGGTACAGGTGTGATATATTTATTAAATAATACACAGAACAGTGTGGACTTAGTGAGGGGTCCGTGGTTTTCACCTGACTGGCAAAGGGGTCCGTGGAACAAAAAAGGTTACGAACCCCTGGTCTAATGTGAGAGTTTAAAAACGATAACATTAAATATTGGACCATAATAATACAAATTGAGAGGATAGTTAAATTTTTTAAAGGTCTTAATATTTTTTGTATAGATCCAGGGAGAATTTAAGATATTATTTAACTTCAGGCTGTAAGTTAAAGAAGAATGGTAAACTTTCAATGCTAATCACTAATAAATAGAAATAGACCAAATACATTCCAAACCTATGAGGAAAAAAAAAAAAAGTTAAAGGAAAAAGAGAAATAAGATTGTAAAAATGCAATCAGTACAAAGAATTCAAGAATGACATATTAGTCACAATAGGCTACTTTATGCTGTGATGCTAAATTAACTCCAACATTTCACTGATATAACACAAACAAAATTTTTTTGCATTTTTGCTGCACATAAATGCGGGTAAGTAGGGGACTCTGCTCTACATAGTCATTGAAAGACTTGATTGATGAAGGCCGTACCATTTGGAATGTTATAGGTTTTTGCAGCATAAAAGAACACATGGAGAACTCAAACCCACTCTTCTCAGTTTTTAACCAGAGCTGACACGTGACGCTTCCACTCCTATTGCCCAGGGTTATTCACTTTGCCTAGACTAAATGCAAGGATTCTTAAAGATAAGCACAAGGAATGTTCACTGATCGCTGCTACCTTTCACCATAAAAGTACAAAAGAGAAACATAGAAAAGTGGAACAAAAAGAAATTTTAAAGTGAGATAGTATAAACAAATCCAGATAAATCTATAATCACAACATACAAATTGACTACACTCAGTCAAAAAGCAGGTAACATCAGATTGGATTTTTTAAAATCTAGTGGTATGACGCTGACAAGAGACATACCTAGAATGTTAGAACAAATAAAGATTGAAAATAAAAAGATAAAAAAGGATATGGCAGGGAAGCAGCTGTGGCTCAATCAGTAGGGCTCCCGTTTACCATATGGGAGGCCCCGGGTTCGGTTCCTGGGGCCTCCTGGTGAGGGCGGGCCCGCCCGCACGGTGTGGTTGGCTGACCCAGCGAGCACAAGCAGCAAGGGGGGGATAAATGAATAAATAAATAAAATCTTTAAAAAAAAAAAAAAAAAGGATATGGCAGGGGAGCGGATGTGGCTCAAGCAGTTGAGTGCCCGCCTCCCATGTGGGAGGTCCTGGGTTTGGTTCCTGGTGCCTCCTAAAGAAGACAAACAAACAATGAGCAGACATCAAGCAAAAAACAATGAGAAAAAACAACAAGCAGACAACGAGCGAACAACGAGCAGACAAGAAACAAAAACAAACCAGCAGGGAGTAAATGCAGCTCAAGCAGTTGAGTACCTACCTCCCACATTGGACATCCCAGGTTCATTTCCTGGTGCATCCTCTAAAGAAGATGAGCCCACAATGAACAGACACAGAGAATTTAGACAGCAAGCACAAACAACAATAAAATAAATCTTTTTTAAGAAAAGGATATTGCAGGCAAATATTAATCAAAAGAAGCTGATGTGGTTATATTATTATTAGAAATAATAGATGTTGAGTCTAAAAAATTGTTGATTATAAAAAAGGGACACTCAGTAATTTTTTAAAAACTCAATTCATCAAGAAGATAAAAAATAATCATATGCACCTGATAAAATAGCATCAAAGTACATAAAGTAAAATCTAATAAGATGAAGAGAGAATATGGCTCACAAAGCATGACATATTTACTATGTGGCTCTTTAGAGTTTGTTGACCCTGTACTTGGCTATAAGGCAAATCTCAGTAAATTTCAAAATATCAGTACTAAACAACAAAAATCTTTGAACCACAATGTAATTAAATAAAATGTCAATGAAACAATCCCATACACTTGAAAATTTAAAGGAAATCAGGCTCTTAAATAATGCATTGGTGAAAGGATAAATAGCAATGGGAATTTAAAAATACATGTAGTTAATGATAACAAAACTAGTATATATTAGAACTTTAGAGATGGCCAAAGATGGCCAATTTGAACATCATTTAGGGGACTAATTGTAATGGACTGAAATACATCAAATATATTTAAATCCACGAGTTTAGATATTTTTAAGCAGAACTAATTGGGTACCTTGGGAAAATGATGGGGAATCATTCATTAGTTTGAGAACAGGTTAAGAGAAAAAAATCAAGCATTTATCCTGCTTTTCTTATATGAACTGTACTACTGAGCAAGCAAGCCAGAGATTAAAAGGAGTATATCTTTATAGAATTTCCATGATCCAGAATTCAGTCAGGGAAACAAGGACTCTAAGGGTGCTATGGGAATTAAGGACTTAAAGGAATTAGACCTTTCACAAATGTGGAAGAAGCTGGGGAAGTGAAGTGATGGGAAAGAGTCAATAATCAATCAACCGGAGACTCTGGTACGGCGGGCAGGTTTCAACCTGCCAGGGAAACCCAAGAGGCCAAGCATATCCAGCTGCCTAAATAAAACCACAAAAAAGCTTGGAGAGGTCTATGGGAGGCTGATACCTCTCTGGGCTGGACATGTAATTAAAGGAGAGCAAGGGCAAGCTTGGATCTGCCCGGGACTTCTGTATCTACACACCATTACAATGGCTGCAAAGAACTTTCTGAAAGCAACGGCCACTACTTCACTTCTGCCTTCCAAATTTCATGCAGGTTCCTGTTTGGCCAACTCTAATTCAGAACCAGAAGGGAGAGGAAATTCTGCGAAACAGCATCACTGTTCAGTATAGTCCACCCACTTGCAACTTGGAAATGCTACACACCTCTTTTAGCCACTTGCAAATAAAGATAATATGGCAAAATCATGCTTCCATTTAACATGATGTAACTGAAAAGACGTTGATCCTCTCCCCCAAAGGATACACAAATAGGATCCATCTTTGGGTAAGGTCTATTTGTCTTTTACCTGAGTCTCCACCCTCCTTTTGTTATCCTGTAATTTCAATATTAATGTATGAAGTTAATATTTTCTGTTAGATAGTAGAGAAATGGGAGAGAGGAAAAAAAGAAGAAAAAATTGGTGTGTGATAATATACACATATATGAATATATTCATATCAAAGAAAAGAGATACACCTGTACCTACTGCAGTTCTTATTTCTGAAATTGGGCACATGGTCATAGCTGTCAAATTCCCTTTTCCCACCATCCACTCAGAATTCTCTGCTCTCAGCAAGCACCTGATAGTGGTTTCTTCCTGAAGTGTGACCCAAACCCTTCATTCCTGAAGGATCTGTGCCATTCACAGTCTTGCTGTACTGGGTTACTGTAGTTTTCCTTCAACTGTTTTCATAGGACGTGGAATACTAAGAGGTGTCCCCAGAGGATCTGCTGAATTCCACAGTTTCTCCTCCCTGTCCCTATTGTGTAGCAGCAGCCCAATTTCCTGTTGAGGGTCCGGATCAATAACACCAGCTAATATAGTATTACACTTTTTTTGCCTGTTGGTTCAGTGGCATAAGAAGTTCAAAGTGGCCATGTGGCAGTCTTAGCTTCCGGTTTGATGGAAGCATTGTTGTGTCCACTGGTAGAAGCACTCTTTGAGTATACAGACTTCTAAACCAACAGAGAGCAAAATTGAAAGGACAGGAAGCAAAAATTTTGCCAGTGGGCCATTAAAGGTAGTGATGAATGGAACCAAACTCATTTCCATCTCTTAATTTCTGGACCTATGAATTGTGGAAATGGAAGAAAAAGCACCATATGATAATTGCTTATTCAGTGCATACATCGCACCCTGGAAGACACTACTCTAAGCTTGGGAAGTACTGACATACAGCTGGCCCCCACAACTGGGTCTTCAAAGAGCCATCACACTATTCTATCAGGCCAGTCTCTCCAAAATGACGGCAAACGTAAGCCCAGTAAAGCCCATGAGCTAGTGTCCATTGCTTTGCTTTATTTAGTATAAAATCAGTTTTCTGGGCAAAAGCAGCAGTGTGAGGATTATTTCAGGGTGAATAAGATGTTTTGTAGCTCCACAAATGGTGACGTTACCAGAAGCATTGCAGATAGAAAAGGCAAATCCACATTTAATTCTGCCTCCTGGAAGGATTTTCTTTAATGACTGACCTTTAGGTCAACTCCTGAGTGGCACTGCACTGCTGTGTCTGTCCACTTTCAGATGGTGCCACTATATCCTGGAAAACCATCTGTAACCAGGCTGGAATGTTTTCTTCCTTGGTCTAGTGCACATAGAGAAGTTCCTATGAGGCCAAAGGTAGGGGTTGAGAGAGAGGAGGCAATTTAATAGTAGGAGCCAAAGGAATATAAGCCACTTGGTCGTGTAACTTGTGTCTTCAGGACCTGCTTAAGCCCAAGCTTGTAATTTCCTCTTCCTGATGGACAGCTGCTATCTCATGAGCAGTATTATAGCTTGGTTGGTCAAGCTACACCCAGTTCATAATGGACAGCTCAGGTTACATGATAACTTGGTGGTCCAAAGTCAAGCATATAGTCTCTTCTTTGGTCCTGTAGCAAACCAGAAGCTATTTATTAAAAGGATAATAATGGTGATTGTGGGAAGCTGGATGAATAGGAAGCTCTAGGAATCAGTCCCTCTAGCAGAATAACTGCTAAACAGGCAGGAACTGTTTGAATCAACTATTTTGAAACTTCAGAGTCTAATAGAAATACTGTGCAGCATCCAGGGAAAGGTGAGAGGAAGAGCCTAGAAAATTGTGGTAAATACTGGAAAATTGTACTCTCCATCCCCAGTCTCACAGCAGGCAGCAGTGAGGAACACAACCCTGGCCCCGGGTGCAGCTTGCTGGTGCCACAGTGCGATATATAAAGACCTAGTTCCCCAAGATCAAGGAGTGTGTGGTCAGATTGATGATCACTGCTTTTGATTAGCTACTTCAGATCACTGGGGGCCCAGCTCTGAGGGCAGCCATTGTTCCACCTGCCTTGGACAAAAGCGGCAGAGTAGACCTAAAGACTTGCCCTTCCTCAAAACTATGGAAAACAGCTAAAGGTGCTTTTACTGGGCAAGTGCCAAATCAACACAACATACCTACAAAGAGCCATAGGAAAAACTCCTGGCATGCTTAATGGCTCCTTTCCCATCCCAGCTGTGGTAGTTTGAGTCTTTTGTGGATCCTAGAAGATTATGTTCTTAAATTGATCCATTCCTGTGGGTGTGAAACTATTGCAAACCTTTTATTAGATTAGACTCACTTAAGGGCCATTTGATTAGTTTGTTCCAGTAAGGCATAGCCAAGGATGGGTCTTAATACTCTTTCAGGAGTTCTTTATAAATTGGAATTGGCAGAGCTGCAGAGACAGAAAAATACCCAGAAGCTGAGAGAGAAAACCACAAGAGTAAGAAGCTGTAATAAATGGAACCTAGGAGAGAGCATGCTAGAAGCTGAAAGCAACAGAGCCCAGAGGAGAAGGCAGAGACCAGCAGACACCAACATGTGCCTGATCACCTACAGCTGCAGCTAGGGGAGAAAGCATCTCCTGATGATGCCTTGATTTGGACACATTCGCCGCCTCATAACTGTAAGCTTTTTTTTTTTTTTTTTTTTTTGATTTTTAAAAAATTTTTTAAATTTATTGAAGTATATTGCTCATACATGAACATATATAAACAATAAGTGTATAATAATCATTGTGAACTTACAAAACAAACATAAACAACATCATACAGGTCTCTCATACCTCACCCTACCACCAATACCTTGAATTGTTGTGAAACATTTTTAACTAATGATGAATGAGCATCCTCAAAATATTACTACTAACCAAAGTATTTTCCCCAAACCCACCCTATTGTTATTATTTTTATATCATTTATCCATGAACATACGTAAACAATAAGTGTATAGTAAAAGTTTTGAACTTACAAAGCAAACATTCATAATTTTTAACAAATGTCTCACGACAATGCAAGGTGTTGGTGGAGGGTTGATGTATGGGACACCTGTATGATAACTGTAAGCTTTTAACCTAATAAATTCCTTTGCAAAAGCCAGCCCATTTCTGGTATCTTGCCTCCGTAGCCTTCAGCAAACTAAAACACTCTCCCTGGGGCAGTGTGGAGTTGGCCAATGTGCCCTGTGGGTCCTTGGCCTTGTTCCTTCTGGAACATACTGACCTGGAAACCTCCTCTCCAGCTTTCCACCTCTCCCAGACTTTGCCCTCCAGGAAAAGCAGCTTAAGACAGCAAAAGCAGTATAAGAAACAATTGAGCTGGGCAGCCTAGGGCAAAGGCTAACTTGCTTTAAGAACTATGGTGGAACACCTGGGAGAGGGAGATGGTCTGGTTTCTTGGGAATAGAAGAAGCATATCGCAGGCTCCTAAGGCCACTAGCAAGCACAAGCTCAGTACAAAACACAGACAGGGGTGACCCTGAATGCCTTTGCCTGACCTTGATAGAAGAGCTGAACTCTAAAGGAGAGCACCAGACAATGAAAAGCCAATTTGCAAAGACTGCGAAGCTTTTTCTTTTTCTTTCTTTTTTTTTTTTTTTTTGCTTTTATTTGTTTGTGTTAGCTCCTGGCACACAAGAAAATCACCGTCATGTCACTAGGTGGATAGAAACCCAAGAAACAGTTCAGGGACTAAATCCCAGAGTTAACATTTAAAAACATTAAAATGTACACTGTGCAACAAAAGATTAAAAGCCAAAGAAATAGGAAATGATGGTCCATCCAAAGTTAGAGGATAAAACTCCAGAAAACATCAGCGAAGAAGACAGTACTGTGGACATATGGGATAAAGATTTTTTAAAATGATCTTCAATATGTTCCAGGAGATGAAGGAAAACATAGAAAAAGAACTAAAGGATATCAAGGACCCAATAAATGAACAATATAAGAATCTCAATAAAGAGAAATTTTAAAATGGAACCAAACAGAACTAGTGGAGTTGAAGACCACAATAACTGAAATGAAAATTTCTCAGGAGAGTGTCAACAGCAGATTGGAGCTGGCAGAAGAAAGAATCAAGTGAATTTAAAAACAAGACAATTGAAATGATTTAGGCTGAGGAGCAGAAAGAAAAAAGAATTAGAAAAAGCAAAAAGCATAAGAGATCTCTGGGACAGCATCAAGGATACTAACAAGCATATTATGGAAGTCCCAGAAGGAGAATAAGGAGCAGAAGGACTATTCAAAGATATAACAGAAAACTTCCCAAACTTGCAAAAGACATGAATATATACATGCACAAAATTCATCGCATGTTAAATAGGGTCAAGGTGAAGAGAAATATGCCAGATACATAGTAGTCAAACTGTCAAAGGGCAAGGAGCAAATTCTGGAAGCTGCAGGAGAAAAGCAATGAATTATATACAAAAGAGTCCCAAATAGATTAAGGGCTGATTTCTCATCAAAAACCATGAAGGCAAGAAGGCAGTGGGTTAAAATATTTAAAGAGCTGAGAGAAAATAATTGCCAGCCAATAGTTTTATATCTGGCAAGACTTTCTTTTAAAATTGAGGGAGAGGGAAGCGGATGTGGCTCAGGCAACTGGGCTCCTGCCTACCACATGGGAGGTCACTGGTTCAGATCCCAGTGCCTCCTAAAGAAGACAACGAGCTGACGTGACAGGAAGGCATGGCGAGCTGATGCAACAAGATGATGCAACAAGAGACACAGGGAGGAAAAACATAATGAGAGACACAGCAAAAGCAGGGAGCGGAGGTGGCTCAAGCAATTAGTCACCTCCCTCCCACATCAAAGGTTCCGGGTTCAGCTCCCAGTGCCTCTTAAAGAAACAAGGATGAATAACAGATACAGCAAGTGCAAACAATGAGGGGGTGGGGAGAAACAAATAAATAAAATAAATATTTAAAAAATAAAAAAATAAAATTGAGGGAGAAATGAAATCATTCCCAGATAAACAAAAGCTGCTGGAGTTCATTACCACTAGACTTGCCCTACATACAGTGCTAAAGTGAGTTCTTCAGATTGATAGGAAAGGACATGAGATATTAATTAAATAAAGACATTCAGTAAAGGTAGCCATTTGGGTAACTATAAATGCCAGTACTATTGTATTGCATTTTATGTATGTAACTCCACTTCTTACTTCTTATAGGTGCTAAAATGCAAATGCAGGGGAGTAGACATGATTCAAGCAGTTGGGTGCCCGCCTCCTACATGGGAGGTCCCAGATTTAGTTCCCAGTGCCTCCTAAAGAAGATGAGCAGACAATAAGTGGACACAACGAGCAGAAACAACAAGCAGACAATGAACAGACAATGAGCAGACAGACGAGGGAGCCATCTTGGGGAGGATTTTAAAAAATGCTAATGTATAAAAAGTAATGATAAATCTATGTTTTGGACATTCAATATACAAATATATAATTTGTAACAAGTACAAAAATAAAGGTGGGGGTGGATAGTATAGGAATAATGTATGTGTATGCTATTGAAGTTAAGTTGGTATCAAATGAAAAATGATTGTTATATATTTAGGATGTTAAATTTTAACTCCATGGTAACCACAAAGAAAATAAATGAGAAATATATCCAGAAAGAAATGAGAAGGGACTCAATATGGTCCAATACAAACACTGGAATAAATATGAAAGTAAGCATTTAAAAAAAAATGTATAAGAGTCACAAAAACTAAACAGAAAAATGGCAGAAGAGTCTCCTGTACTATCAATGTTACTTTAAATGTAAATGGAATAAATTCTCCCTCAAAAGGCAGAGATTTGCAGAATGATAAAAAAGAATGAGCCAAATATGTGTGTTTTATAAGAGACTCACCTTTAAATTCAAAGACATAAGTCGACTGAAAGTAGAAGGATGGAAAAAAATATACCATGCAAGTAGTAACTAAAAGAGAGAATGGATAGCTATACTAATAGCAGTCAAACAGGTTATGAGGGACAAAGGACATTATATAAGAATAAGGGGTCACTTCAACAAGAAGACATAACAATTTTAAATATATATGCACCTAAGAGCAGAGCCCCAAAATATATGAAGCAGATATTGACATATTTGATGGGAGAAATACTGTTCTACCCTAACAGTAGGAGACTTTAATATACCATTTTCAAATAATGGATTGAACATCTAGACAGAAAATCAATAAGAAAACAGAAGACCTGAATGATAGTCTAAACCAACTGGACCTAACAGACATATATAGAACACCTAATCCAACAGGAGCAGGATAACATTCTTCTCTAGTGCAGTAGATAATTCTCCAGGATAGACTATATGTTAGGTCACAAAACCAATCTCAAGAAAGTAAAAAAATATTGAAATCATACAATGTATCTTCTCTGACACAATGGAATTAAGCTAGAAATCAATAAGAGAGAAAGAAATAGAAAATCTATAAATAGGTGGAAATTAATATACTCTTAAACAAACAATGGGTCAAAGAAGAAGTAATAAGAAAAATTAGGAAATATCTTGAGACAAATGAAAACAAAACAACCCAAAACTTATGAGATACAGCAAAGGCAGTGCTGAGATGGAAATTTACAGCTCTAAATGCTTACATGAGAAAAGAAGAAAGATCTCAACTCAGGGACCTAACCTCAAAACTGGAGGATCAAGATAAAGAAGCAATCTAAACCCAAAAGAAGCAGAAGGAAGGAAATACAAAGATGGGAGCAGAGATGAATGAAATAGAGAATTTAAAAAATAGAAAATGAACAAAACCAAGAGTTGGTTCTTTGGAAAGATAAATAAAATTAACAAATATTTAGCTAGACAGACAGGGAAAAAAAGAGAGAGGACACAAATTTTAAAAATCAGAAATGAATGGTGGGACATTACTATCAACCCCACAGAAATAAAAAGGACTATAAGAGGATTCTATGAACAACAGTACATCAACAAACCAGATAAGCTAGATGAAATGGACAAAGTCCTAGAATCACAAAAACTATCTACACTGACTCAAGAAAAATTAGAAGATTTTATCAAACCAACAATTATTAAAGAGATTGAATCAGTAATCAAAAACCTCCCCACAAAGAAATACCCATACCACATGGATTCACAGGGAATTTTTATGAAACAATCCAAGAAGAATTAACACCAAAACTGCTCAAACTCTTCAAAAAAAAGTGAAGAGGACAGAAAACTCCATAACTCATTCTATGAGGCCAACATCACACTCATACCAAACCCAGATAAAGATACCACATGAAAAGAACATTACAAACCAGTATCTCTTTTGCATATAAGTGCAAAAATCCTCAACAAAATAGTAGGAAACCAAATCCAACAGCACATTAAAAGAATCAAACACCATGATAAAGTGTGTTTTATCCCAGTTATATAAGGGTGGTTCAACATAAGAAAATCAATTAATGAAATACACCACATTAACAGAACAAAGGGAAAAGCCCACATGATCACATTTCTACATCTTTGATGAAGAATGGGTAGTTGACAAAATCCAGCTCCCCCTTGATAAAAACACCCAGAAAACTAGGAATAGAAGCGAGCTTTCTCAACATGATAAAGGCCCTATATGAGAAACCACAGGAACATCATACTCAATGGTGAAAGACTTAAAACTTTCCCTCTAAGATCAGAAACAAGACAAAGATGCTCACTGTCACCACGGTTAGTCATCATTGTACTGGGAGTTCTAGTCAGAGCAATTAGGCAAGAAAAAGAAATAAAAGGCATGCAAACTGGAAAGGAAGAAGTGAAACATTCCCTATTTGCAAATGACATTATCCAGTATATAGAAAATCCTAGAACTAATAAATTAATTCAGCAAAGTGGTGGGGAATAGGAGCAACACCCCAAATCAAATATCTAGGAATAAATCTAACCAAGGATGTAAAGGACTTGTACACAGAAAACTACATTACTGAGAGCAATCAAAGACCTAAATAGATGGAATGACATTCCGTGTTCATGGATTGGAAGACTAAATATTGTTAACATGCCAACTCTACCAAAAGCAATTTACAGATTCAATGAAATCCAAAATTCCAACAGCCTTTCTTGCAGAAATGGAAAAGCCAATGTCATCAAATTGATAAGGGAGAGTAAGGGTCCCCAAATTGCCAAAGCCATCTTGAAAATAATAACAAAGTTGGAGGACTCACACTACGTGATCTTAAAACTTATTACAAGGCCACAGTAACGAAAATAGTATGGTACTGGCCCAAGGACAGACAGAACAATGGAATCAAATCGAGTTCAGAAATCAACTGACATGTTGATGACCTACTTTTTTTCCCCAGAAGTTGTGTATTAACAAAGCTATCATGCATACCATACAGGATTCCCATACATCGCCCCACCACCAACACCTTACATTGTTGACACATTTATTACAAATGATGAAAGAACATCATTATAATATTACTGCTGTCTATAGTCTTTGGTTTATATTTGGTGTTTTTCCCCACAACCCATCCTATTATTAACACAATGTATTAGTATTGTATGTTTGCTATAGTTCATGAGAGAACATTCTCATATTTGTACTGTTAACCACAGTTCATTATTCACCTCAGAATTCACTGTGGTATATGTTTCCCTGCCTTGTCCAATTCATCCAAAGTGTATACTCAGTCGCTCTTAGTTTCATTGCAAAGTTGTGCTGTCATCAGCTCAGTCCTTTTCAGAACATTTTCATTACTCCAAAAGGAAAAATCCCATATTCATGTATGCCCCCTTATTATTGACCCTTAGTATTGATTTAATAAGATATAGTAACTTAATTGCCATTGCTATAAAAATATTACAATATTACTGTTAACTATATACACTATATTAGTTGTATTTTTCCATGTATCTCCATTTTCTTAACACCTTGTAATCCAGGAACATTCTTTTATTTGTATTATTAACCACAATCATCCTTCACCATGGAAATCACTATGTTATACAGTCCCTAGATTGTTTTCTTGCTTCCTTTTAATTGACATTAACCCCCTAGACTACCCCTTTCAGCCACAATCACATCTATAAATCAGAAGTGTTGATTATACTTGCTATAATGTGTTACCATCAACTCTATTTTCCCACCTTTACAATCCCCTTTATTGAACATTCTATATACATTCAGCATCAGCTCCCCCTTCTCAATGCACATTCTATCTCCTGGTAATCTATACTCTATAGTTTACATGAGTTTACTCATTGTATTTAGTTAATAGTAGTGAGACCATACAGTATTTGTCCTTTTGTGTCTGGCTTATTTCACTCAATATAATGTCATCATAGTTCATCCATGTTGTCATATGCATCCCAACTTCATTCCTTCTTACAGCTGAATAGTATTCCATCATGTGTATATTCCACATTTTGTTTATCCATTCATCAGTTGATGGACACCTAGGTTGTTTCCATCTTTTAGCAATTGTCAATAGTGCAACTATGATCATCAGTGTGGAAATGTCTGTTCGCATCCTTGCTTTCAGTTCTTCTGAATATATTCCTAGTAGTTGAGATTGCTGGATCATATGGAAGTTCTATATTTAGCTTCCTGAGGAACTGTCGAACAGTCTTCCACAAAGGCTACACCATTTTACATTCCCACCAAGAGTGGAGTGTTCCTATTTCTCTGCATCCTCTCCAGCACTTGTAGTTTCCTGTTTTTTTTGTTTTGTTTTGTTTTGTTTTTTAAACAATGGCCATTCTGTAAGGTGTGAAATGATATCTCATCGTAGTTTTGGTCTGTATTTCCCTAATAGCTAGTGATGTTGAGCATCTTTTCATGTGTTTTTTGGCCATTTGTATTTCTATTTTAGAAAAATGTCTGTTCAAGTCTTTGTCCATGTTTTAATTGAATTGCTTGTCTTTTTGTTGTTGAGTTGTATGACCTCTTTATTATATAACATGGAGATCAGACACATACTGGATAGTGGTTTCCACAAATTTTCTCCCAATGAGTAGGCTGCCTTTTCACTTTTTTTTACAAAGTCATTTGAAGCACAAAGGTGTTTAGTTTTCAGATGGTCCCATTTATCTATTTTTTCCTTTTGTTGCTCATGCTTTGGATGTGAGGTTTAAGAAGCCACCACTTCCCACAAGATGTTGAAGATATTTCCCTATGTTTTCTTTTAGGAGTTGTACGGTCGTAGCATTTATATTTAGGTCATTCATCATTTTGAGTTAATTTTTGTACAAGGTGTGAGATAGAGGTCCTCTTCTTTGAGGGTGAGGGATGGGTGCCATTCCAATCTGTGGGAGCTAGTAACTAACGATTTCCAATTTGGTCTCTTCTTTGCTCTGTCCCTGTCTTTTCTGGGCAGTGCACCAAAGCAGCTCCCTCAGATAGCCTTTTGCCCTTCCTCTACTGTTTTCATAAGAGAATTGAGCTCTGCCACACTATTCCAACACCCTCTTCCCGGATGTTCCCTACTGATTTTTACAAGGATGCCAAGTCCACTCAATAGTCTCATCAGCAAATGGTGCTGGGAAATCTGGATGTCTGTGTGCAAAAGAATGAAGGTAGATCCCTACTTCTTATCATATACAAAATCAACTTAAAATGGATTAAAGACCTAAATATAAGAACCAGAATTATAATACTCCTAGAAAAAACAGGGAAGCATCTTCAGGACCTTGTTTTAGGCAATGATTTCTTAGATTTTATACTTGAAGCAAAGCAATAAAAGAAAAAATAGATAAATGGGACCTTATCAAAATTAAAAAGCTTTCATGCATCACAGGATTTTATCATGAAAGTAAAATGACAACCTACACAATGGGAGAAAATATTTGGAATCCACATATCCGATAAAGGTTTAGTATCCAAAGTATATAAAGAAATCCTTCAACTTAACACAAAGACAAACAACCCAAATAAAAATGGGCAAAAGATTTGAATAGACATTTCTCTAGGAAGGTATATAAATGACCAAAAAAAGCACAAGAAAAGATGTTCAACACCACTAGCTATTAGGAAAATGCAAATCAAAACTACAATAGATACCATTTCACACCCACTAGAGTGGCTAGTATTAAGAAAATGGAAAATTACAAGTGCTGTAGAGGATGTGGAGAAATAGGAATATTTATTCATTGTTGGTAGGAATGTAAAGTGCTGGAGCCACTGTAGCAGACAGTTTGGCAGCTCCTCAGAAAGTTAAATATAGAATTACTATATGATCTAGCAATCTCACTTCTAGGCATATATTCAAAGGAATTTAAAGCATGAACTCGAATGGATATTTGCACACTGACATTCATAGTGGCATTGTTGACAATTGCCAAAAGATGGCAGCAACCCAAGTGTGCATCAACTGATAAATGAATAAACAAAATGTAGTATATACACCTGTATTACACTGCCAAAGGGCTGCTGATGCAAAGTTCCAGAAATCTTTGGCTTTTATAAAGGGTATTTATTGGGGGTAAAAGTTTATGGTCTCAAGGCCACAGAAAGTCCAACTCAATGTACCCTAAGAGATACTTTCTCATCAAAGTCAGTTGCCATGTGTTGAAGCAAGATGGCGATCGATCTCTACTGGGTTTCAGCCTTTCCCTCTGGGCTTTCTCTTCCTTTTCCACTTGAGGCTCTGTGGGCCCAGCTTCTTCCCTGATCGCAGCTGCAGGCTGGCATAGGGCTTGTCTCTCAGGGCTTCCTATATCAGTCTCGGCTCTCTTCCCAAGGTCAGCTGTAAGTTATCAGGCAAATGGTCCATCTCTCTCTGGGGCTGTAGCTGTTTGAGACTTCTTTCTGTCACATGGCAGGAACAAAAATAACAAAATTCTTTCCTCTGTGTGTCTTCTCGAGTGAGTGTCCATTTATATCAGACCCAGTAAGGGGGAGGAAACTCAACCTGAGTCACAACCTCTGACGTAGTCAAATAAAAAGCCTAATCTTAACCGGCAATCTAATAAAAAACATCTCAGCTGAATTTAATGCAATCAAAGGGTCTCATACCCAGAGGATTAGATTAGTTTACAAACATAAACTTTCTCTTTTTGGAATTCATAAATAATCTCAAATGGCCACAATACACAATGGAATATTATTCAGCATTTAATAGGAATGAAGTTCTGATCCATGTAACAACATGAGTAAAACTTGAAGACATCATGTTGAGTGAAATAAACCAGAGACAAATATTGTATGATCTCACTGATATGAATAGTTGGAAAAAGCAAATTCATAGATCCAGAAACTAGAATATAGTTTACTAAGTACCGGTAAGGAGTAGGGAATGGATAGTTAAAGCTTAAATTGTACAGTGTTTCTGCTTGCTATTATGGGAAAGTTTTGGTAGTCGATGGTGGTGATGGTAGCACAACATTGTGAACATAACTTACAGCACTGAATTATATATTGGAATGTATTTAAAAGCGGAAAATTTAGGTTGTTTATATGTTAGTAGAATTAACATTTTGTAAAATATCCATAGTACTTTACAATACAAACAGTGAACCCTAAAGCAAACCATGGACTATAGTTAATAGTACAGTTATAAAAATATGATTTCATTACTTGCAACAAATGTCCCACACTAATGCAACGTGTTAATAACAGCATGATATATGGAACTCTGTATTTTATGCTTGGTAAGAGTCCAAACTGGAGAGTTGTTACTTCTGGAAAGATCTTTAGAAAGGGTTCAGGAAAATCTGTGAATGAAATAGAAATATTTGGGGACAGCTATGAAGGAGAGCAGTGTGCCAAAATTATTTTGAGGTTTATTCATTTGAGGGGATGATAATATGGCACAATTAGTCATAAAGATAGGGAAGCCATAAACAGAAAGCATATAGAAGACAGCAATTGGAAAATTAGGTAGAAAAAGATGTGAAAGGAATGTTGAAAATTTATAAAATTACAATTCCCAAAGACTGGGCTACTAGTGGAAAGATGATTAGTAAATGTAGCAAGGTTGCACTGTGACAACTTGGCTAGGTTAAAGTACATTTCCAGAGTTCCCTTCCTTGTATGTTTCTAATGAGAGTGGGATACAAGAGCAGTTCTTGGGTGATTTGGAGGGTGGAACTGAGGTCCTTTCTACCCAAAGAAAGAAGCACAGCATCTATTGGGCTTCTTTGGCTTTTGGACACAGCTTACATCTCATTTGAGGATGACACTGTGATCCCCTTACTGAATAACCCCAAACACAGCCAGTTTTGAGTAGGATCCAGTTCAAGAGAAGACTTTGCAGCAGGTCCAAGTTGTATGCAAGTTCCCCTGGCACTTGAGCTCTTGACCCAGAAGATCCACTTGTGCTTGACATGTCTGTGACAGATAAGGATGCTATATGGGGCCCTTGGCAGAACCCTATAGGTGAATTACAATGCAGACTTTTAGGGTTTTGGAGTAGAGCTGTACCATCTTCTAAAGAAAACTGAAAAGATCAAGAAGGAATAAAAATCTAGGAAAATTAAAGGAAACGTGTATTATAGTACTTTCATTATATACATATCTTTAAAATTTTTTAAATATGAAAAATTACAATATATGTTGGCAATTATAACATCTAGAAGGAAAATATGTCAATTTCACAAAGGATTGGGGAGGAATAAATGAAATTATGCTGTTTTAAATTTTCTTATATTGCTTATGAAACAGTGTAATATTATTTGAAGGCAGACTGATAATTAAAGTTGCATTTTGTATCTTTACTTATCATAAAGAAGAATATCTTGAAAGGCAATCTAGGAGTTAAAGTGGAATATGAAAAAAATACCCAAATTACCCAAAAGAAGGCAGAAAACAAGGATTGGCAAAACAAACAAATGAGATAAATATAAAATAATACCAAGATGGGGGACTTAAGCCCAACCATATCAATAAATAGATTAAATGTAAATGGATGAAGCACTCCAATTAAAAGGCAGAAATGATCAGACTGGATAAAACGGCAAGATCCAAAAATACGTTGTTTACAAGAAATACACTTTTATAAATATATAGATACAGAGAGGATGAAAGGAAAAAAAAGGGAAAAGAAAAACACGGAAAGCTGGTGTGGCTGTTTAAATATAAAATAAAGTAGACAGTAAGACAAAGAGTGTTATAAGAACTAAAGAGGGACATTTCACAAAATGATAAAAGGACCAACCAATCAGGAAGACACAGCAATACTAAATTTGTATATGTCTTATAACTGAGTATTTGAAAAGAATATTACAGAACCAAAAAGAGAAACAGACAAATCAGAGATGGCGATTTTAATACCACTCTCTCAGTAATTAAGAGAATAAACAGAAAAATAAATTAGTAAAAATTTAGAAAATTTGAGCAACATTATCCACCAGCTTGGCCTAAGTGATATTTACAGAACGTTTCACTAAAAACTAGAATATATATGCTTTTCAAGTGCACACCTAGAACATTCAGCTAGAAATTGGTGGGCCAAAAAACAAGGCAAGATATTACCAAATATTTGAAAATTAAGCAATGTACTTTTAATTACCCAACAGTCAAAGAAGAAATCCAAAAGGAAAGGAAAGATAATTGAACTGAATAATAAAGAAAACATAACATATCAAAATTTATGGGATGCAGCTAAGGCATTGCTTAGCGTATATTTATAGCTTTAAATGCTTATAATAGAAAAGTGGAAAGATCTAAAATCAATGACACAATCTTGCACCTCGAGAGGCTAAAAAAAGGAAGAGCAAATTAAACTTACATAAAAAGAAGGAAAGAAGTAGAAAAGATGAGAACTGAAATCAATAAACTAGACAACAGAAAAACAATGGAAATAAATTAACAAAGCAAAATTGGTTCTTTAAAAATGATTACTAAACTTGAAAATCCCCTCAGAAGACTGACCAGAGGAAAAAAAAGAAGCCCCGAATTATGAATATGAATGGGGGAACTGTTACAGATCAGACAGACATTAGATAAATAATAAGGGGTTATCATGAACAACTTTATAACAATAAATTTGACCAGTTAGGTAAACTGAACAAATTTCTTTAAAATACACAACTTACCAAAATGGATACAAAATAGAAAATCTAAATTGCTCCATGTTTAATGAAGACATAGAATTCTTCCCACAAAGAAAACTCCATGCATGATGGCTTCACCTGTGAATTTTCTCAAACATATAAGGGAGAAATGGTACCAATCCCACACATCCTTTTTCAGGAACAGGGAAGAAAGAGTATTTAACAATTCATTTTAGGAGGCTAGCATAACCCTGATATCAAAACCTGACAAATATATATGAAAAGAAAACTCCAGACTAATATTCCTCATGAATATAGATGCAAAAAATCTTTGGCAAAATATTTATAAACCAAATATAGCAATAATAAACAGGATAATACATTTGTTCATGTGAGATTTATGCCAAGAATGCTAGGTTAGTTTAGCATTTGAAAATCAATCCATTTAATTTACAACATTAATAGAATAAAGGAGAAAAACAATATGATCAGCTCAATCGATGCAGGAAAGGCATTTGACAAAATTCCACACAACTGCCCAGTAAAAATTCTGAGCAAACTAGGACTAGAAAAGAATTTCTTCAGTTTGATAAAGGGTACTGTGACAGTTTGAAGTTTTTTTGTGAGTCCCAGAAAAGATCATGTTCTTAAAACAAATCCATTCCTGTGGGTATGGGCCCATTGGTTGCATTAAGGCATCTTTTGATTAGCTCATTTGATTAGATCACTTTAGGGTCTTTGATAGGACTACATCAGTGAGGTGTGACCCAGGGTGGGCCTCTGCCCTCTTCCTGGGGTCTTATATAAACTGAGAACTGGGAGCAGAAACACAAAGAGAAAGAGAGCTGCCATTTTGACCCTGCCATGTGAGAGACTGGCTGCCATGTTGCCTTGCCATGTGGCAGGAGCCCAGGATCCCACCAGCAGCCAAACTTTGGTGAGAAAGCATCTCTGATGTTGCCTTGATTTAGACATTTTCACAGCCTCAGAACTGTGAGCTTTTACCCTAATAAATTTCTCATTATAAAAGCCAACCCTTTTCTGGTATTTTGCATCAGCAGGCCTTAGCAAACTGAAACAAATATCTACAAATAACCTATAGTCATTAAATATCCTACCCCTAAAATTGGGAAAAAGGAAAAAATATCTGGTCTCACCACTTCTGTTTGACCTTAGAATAGAGGTCCAACTCAACATAATAGGGAAAGAAAAAGAAAGAAAATGCATAAAGTTTGGGGGAAAAAAGAGGTAAAACTCACAGATTATTTGACTGGGTATATAATCTCTACGGAATCTATAGAAATTAACTACAACTATTAATAGGTGAATTGAGCAAGGTCACAGGATACAAGGTCAATATAAAACACCAATTGTATTTCTATACACTAGCATAAAATATTTCACTAGCCATGAAAATGGAATTTAAAATTAAAATCATTTACAAGATGACCAAATAACACTAAGTACCTAGGAATTAATATAGAAAATGTTATTTAGAGAAATTAAAAAAGAAGGAAACTATAGAAACTAGGGGGAAACAGATGTGGCTCAAGCGATTGGGCTCCCGCCTACCATATAGGAGGTCCAAGTTTCGATTCCCAGGGCCTCCTGGTGAAAAGCAAGCTGGCCCAATTGGAGAGGTTGGCCTGCGCAGAGCGCTGGCTCATGCAGAGAGCTGGTGCAGCAAGATGACACAACAAAAAGAGACACAGAAGAAAAAAATAAGAGATGCAGCAGACCAGGGAGCTGAGGTGGCACAAGAGATTGAGTGTCACTCTCCACTACAGAAGGTCCCAGGATTGGGTCCCAGTGCTGCCTAAAGAGAAGACAAGCAGACACAGAAGAACACACAGAGAGCATACAACGAGCACAAAACAATGGGGGAGGAGGGAGAAATAAATAAATATATTTTTTTAAAAAAAGAAAGAAACTAGGTTTTTTTTTTTTTTACAGAAGATATAAAAAGCATTAATCATAAAGTTAAAAAAAATTATGATGTCAAACTTCATTAAAAATAAAAATTTCTGCTCATTAAAAGACAACATTAAGGAAGCAGATGTGGCTCCAGCAGTTGAGTGCCTGCTTCCCACATGGGAGGCCCTGGGTTTGGTTCCTGGTGCCTCCTAAAAACAAAAAAAACAAACAACAAGCAAAACAAACAAAAAAACCAATGCAGAGAAGCCCATGTGGCTCAGTGGTTGAGCGCTGGCTCCTAGTTCAATCCCTGGTCCCCGGTACCTCAAAAAAAGAGAGAGAACATTAAGAAATGAATAAATGTGTCACTGACTTTGAAGAAGAAAAATCACATGATCCTATCAATTGATGCAGAAAAGACATTTTTAATAATAAATCAAATTTATTGATACATATTAATAAAGCATAAATCCATCCAAAGTGTACAATCAATGATATCTGGTATAATCACATAGTTGTCTATTCATCGCTTCCATCATTTTTAGACCATTTTCATTATTCCAATGATAATAAACAAAAAACAAACAAAAACTCATCACCTCTCAATCTCTCTATGCTTCCCCTGCCATATATAGCTGCTATTCTCTTTGTCTCTCTAGTTTATTTGTATTTATATTTTGTAAAAAGTCTTATAAATGCAATATCATGCATTTTTTTTTACATGAGGTTTTACCGTTATGCAGCGCCATGTTACATTTTTTCGTTTTCCTTCTAGTAATATACATGGCCTTAGACTTTTCCTTTCAACCACTGTCATACCCATATAATAGCTCTGCTAGTTACAAACACTATGATGTGCTTTCACCTTTTCTATTCATTTCCAAAGATTTACAAACAACCTTTTAACCAATTCTGCACAGAATAACCCTCAGCTTTCCATTCTCTACCCTCATTCTATTTTCTGGAGACCTACATTCTATTTATTAACTCCATGACTTTACACAATATATTTGGTTCATAGTAATGCAATCATACAGTATTTGTCTTTTGTATCTGGCTTGCTTCACTCAACATAATGTCCTCCAGGTTCATCCATGTTGTCATGTGCTTCACAAGTTCATTTCTTCTTACAGATGCATAATATTCCATCACATGTATGCACCACACTTTGCTTATCCATTCATCAGTTGATGGACACCTGGGCTGTTTCCAATTTTTGGCAATCGTGAATAATGCCACAATGGATGTTAACATGCCGATGTCTGTTTGTGTTCCTGCTCTCAGTTCTTCTGGGTATATACCTAGCAATGGTATTGCCAGGTTACATGGCAAGTCTGTATTCAACTTCCTTAGAAACTGCCAAACAGTCCTCCATAGTGGCTGTAACATTCTACATTCCCACCAACAGTGAGTAAGCATTCCTATCTCTCTACATCCTCTCCAACACTTGTAGTTCTGTCTTTTTAATAGGGGCCAGTCTAATAGGTGTGAAATGATATCTCATTGTAGTTTTGATTTACATTTCTCTAATCGCTAGTGATGTTGAACATGATCTTCATGTGTTTTTTTCACCATTTATATTTCTTCTTTGGACAATTGTCTTTTCAAGTCTTTTGCCCATTTTTCATTCGGGTAGTTTGTCTTTTTATTGTTGAGTTGTATGATCTCTTTATATATCATGGATATTAAATGCTTATCAGATATGTGATTTCCAAATATTTTCTCCCACTGAGTCAGCTGCCTTTTCACTCTTTTGACAAAGTCCTTTGAGGTGCAAAAGTGTTTAATTTTGAGGAAGTCCTATCTGTTTTTATCTGTTTTTCCTTTTGTTGCTTGTGATTTGGGTGTAGGGTTTAAGAACCCAATGCCTACCACAAGATCCTGAAGATGTTTCTCTACATTTTCTTCTAGGAGTTTTATGGTTATCGTTTTTATATTTAGGCTCTTGATTCATTTTGAGTTAATTTTTGTATAAGGTGTGAGATAGGGGTCTTCTTTCTTTCTTTTGGATATGGATATTCAGGTCTCCCATCACCATTTGTTGAATAGACTATTCTGGCTCAGCTGGGAGGGCTTGACAGCCTTGTCAAAAATCACTTGACTGCAGATATTAGGGTCTATTTCTGACTTCTCGATTTGGCTCTACTGGTTAATCTATTTTTATGCCAGTACCATGCTGTTTTTATCACTGAAGCTAAGTAATATGCTTTAAAGTCAGGAAGCGAGAGTTTTCCATCTTCATTCTTCTTTTTAAATATATTTTTGGTTATTCAGGGCCCCTTTCCCTTCCAAATAAATTTGATAATTGGCATTTCCAGTTCTGCAAAAAAGGCTGTTCGGATTTTGATTGGGATTGGGTTGAATCTGTAAATCACTTTGGGTAGAATTTACATCTTAACGATATTTATTCTTCCAATCCATGAACACAGAATGTCCTTCCATTTACTTAAGTCGCCTTCTGTTTCTTTCAGCAATATTTTGTAGTTTTCTGAATACAGGTCCTTTATGTCCTTGGTAAAGTTTATTCCTAAATATTTGATTCTTTTAGTTGCTATTATAAATGGAATTATTTTCTGATTTCCTCCTCAGATCGTACTTCAGTAATGTGTAGAAACACTACTGATTTTTGCATATTAATCTTGTATCCTGCCACTTTGCTGAACTTGTCTTTTAAAACTAGTAGCTTTGCTATGGATTTTTCAGGATTTTCTAGATATAGGATCACATCATCAGTGAATAGTGAAAGTTTTTACTTCTTCCTTTCCTATTTGGGTGCCTTTTATTTCTTTACCTAGCCTAATTGCTCTTGGTAGAACTTCTAGCATAATATTGAATAACAATGGTGACAGAGGGCATCCTTGTCTTTTTCCTGATCTCAGCAGGAAAGCTTTCTTTCACCATTAAGTACAATGCTACCTGTAGGTTTTTCATATATGCACTTTACCATATTGAGAAAGCTTCCTTCTATTCCTTTTATTTTTAGATTTATTTTATTTATTTCTCCCCCCTCCCTCGTTGTTTCCACTCACTGTCTGCTCTCTGTGTCTGCTCATCTTCTTTTTAGGAGGTACCGAGAACCAAACGCAGGACCTCCCCTGTGGGAGGGAGGCGCCCAATTGCTTGAGCCACATCTGCTCCGTTTATCGTGTCTCTCGTTGTGTTTCCTTGTTGCATCATCTTGTTGAGTCATCTTGTTGTATCAGCGTGCTAGGCCAGCCCATTGCTTCAGCTTGTTGTCTTGCTCATCTTCTTTAGGAGGCATCAGGAACCAAACCCGGGACCTCCCATGTGGTAGGCAGCCGACCAACTTCTTGAGCCACATCCACTTCCCTATTTCTATCTTTTGGAGTGTTTTTTATCAAGAAAGGGTGCTGTATTTTGTCAAATGACTTCTCAACATATAAATTTCACAAAGGACTTATATCCAAAATAAGCAAAGAGTTCTTATAAATCAACAATAAAAGAAAAAAATAATGATCATTCATATATCTTTCTTTCTTTTTTTTTTTTTTTTTTAAAGATTTTTTTTTTATTTATTCATTTATCCCCCCCCCTGCTGCCCGTGCTCGCTGGGTCAGCCAACCACGCTGCGCAGGCGGGCCTGCCCTCACCAGGGGGCCCCGGGAACCGAACCCGGGGCCTCCCATATGGTAAACGGGAGCCCCACTGATTGAGCCACAGCCGCTTCCCCATATATCTTTCTTTGGAAGTATCTGTTCAAGGTATGGGAATGGTCAATAAACATGTGAAAAGATGCTCAAAATCTTTCATCGTCATGGAAGCAAATTTTAAAAACCACATTGAGATACCATTTTGCATCTACTAGAATGGCTAAAGTATTAAAAAAGATTAAAAGCATCCAATGTTGGTCAGAATATGGAGCTACTGGGACTGGAATATATTGCTGCTGGGAGTTTAAAATGGTACAACCAGTTGGGACAACTGTTTGGCAGTTTCTAATAAAATTAAACCAACATCTTAAGTGTTTACCTAAGTGAAATGAAAACATACGTTCCCAAAACGACTCATACAAGACTGTGTATAGCAGTCTTATTTATAATAGCCCCAAAATGAGAACAACCCTAATGCCCATCAACAGGAGAATGGATAAATACACGTGGGTATACAATGGAATGCAACCTGGCAATAAAAAAGGAATAACGTATCAATATACACAATAACATGAATTTTGAAACATTTTCTTTAGCAATAGAAGCCAGACACTAAAGAATACATTAATATGAAATCTAAGAAAAGGAAAAACGAATCCATTGATCAAAGTAAGGATGAGGCTGCCTAGCAGGTGAGGGGAGAGGAATTGACTGCAAAAGGGCAGGGATGGAACTTTTTGTGGTGATGGAAATGTTCTGTAACTTATTTTGAGAGGTGGTTACATGAGTGCATACAATTGTGAAAACTCATCTGATAGAACAACACATTTTATTGTGGATTAATTCTATCTATCTATCTATCTATCTATCTATCTATCTATCTATCTATCTATCTA
>JAKSZT010053837.1:1264607-1384533 GCA_026826555.1 Tolypeutes matacus
CGGCTCCCGGGCCCCACGCCCCCGCCGCCCCGCGCGCCCCGCCCGCCCCGCGCGCTCGCAGCCCCCCGGGGCGGCTGCCGGGAGGATGCTGGAAGAAACTTCTTAAATGACCGCGTCCGGCTGGCCGTGCAGCGTTTCTGGGCTTGGGGAGAGGAAAGGAAAGTGGAAAAACCCTGAGAACTTCCTGATCCCTCTGGCTGGGAGACATGTCTGAGACTCCTGCTCAGTGTAGCATTAAGGTAAAGCCCTTCTCCCCCCCGCTCTGCGGGGCCGAGAGCCTTGCGCTGCGGGGCCCGGGCCGGCGGCGCCGGGCTCTGCCGAGGGGCTGTTGCAGTCGCTCTGTTCGCAGGAAATTAATTGGGGCGCGAGGGAAGGAGATGCGGCTCCCGGCGGCTGCTGCACCCTTTCGTGTAACCTTGCTTTTCTCCCCGCCGCGCCCCCCGCTCGGCTCTGGGGCCCCCACCCCACCCCCTTTCCTTCTGACAATGAAATGCCCGTCACAGTTGGTCAGGAGGGACTCGGGTTGCTTCCAGAACTGTAGAACACCCCGGCGATTAGCGAGCATTTAAAAAACCTGCCCCCGATTCCCACACCCAACGTGGGACTGAAATGTAACTTTCGTCCCGGAGGGGTGGTCTCCTTAGAAGAAAAAGTTCTCCAGGCCCCCACTGGGGATGAAATCCTCTCTTGTTTTATTTTTTAAGGACTCCCTGGGGTCATCGGACAGGAACCCTCCCTCGCCCCCTCCCACCCCCATTGTAATTACAGGCGCTGGTCAGGAGAGACAGCCCTGGTGTCAGCTTTTCCTGGACATTGCACAATGAATTTCTTTCTTTCTTTCTTTTTTTTTTTTTTAAACCAAGGTGACTAAAGTTGCCGAGTGGTTATTTTACCCAATGCATATCAAAGTCGAGCGGCCCCAAAGTAGAAAACTCCAGTGATGCACTGAGAGAAAGAACGATCTAAATGACCAGGCAAAATGACCTCCTCTGACAGTGCAGCGGGGAGAGCTAAGACTAGAAATCTCCCAGCTCCCTGGCCATGTTTTGCAGGGTTGTAAATGCAGGATGGTGGCTGTTTGCAAACACAGCACTTGGCTTGGGAGTAGTTGTGTGTGTGCACATCTCTGTGAAGGTTGGTGTTGCTGTGGTGTGTTGCTTCTCCAAAGTTGTTGTAAAGTTTGCCACTGTGGGGAGGCAGGACGACTTGTCCGCTTCCCCCCATTATTTTTCCCATCTCTGCACTTATTGTGCACCCTATGCCTTTTCACTGCTCCATGAGTAGGGAGGTGGAAGAGTCCTGTGCTTCTGTGAGAGGCTGCTTCTGCTTCTGAAGCTGCTGAAGTTTGTTTGTTTTTGGTTTGACCTATTTAATAGTGGACACAGTGGACAAAAGAACCCCTTTTCTTCATCTGCAGGGAATCGGAGAATCTTTTTCTGTTTTAACCCTGCTTTTCCCTTAGGGTTTGATTTGTGGGAAAGACAGCATTTTATCATACTTGCTTACTAGGTTTTTATAATTATACTCAGATTTGAGTGTTTCTTATCAGGAAACATTTTCATGGGTTTAAGATAGGGCTAATGTGAACTGAAAAGGTTAGTTGGACTTCTTTGTTTTTGCTTAACAAAAATACCTGGGAAAACTTTTGGACTTTGGTGTTTTGCGTGAATCTGGGGTAGCAGTATGTGTGTGGGTGTGCAGGAGGTACCAAAGTAAAGAATTTAGGATACTTTGATGGTTCAAAACCACTTTCTTTTGCTGTATAAATTAGATTCTGCCTTGAGTTGGGTAAACTCTTGTGGTATGGATAATCCAATTTATTTCACACTTTATAAATAAACAAAACTAAATAATAGAGTATTAAATCAGCAAATTGTATCTAGCATGATGCAGTAAATCTGATATTAAGAAAACCAGGACCAACGATAGGGGAGTGATTTTAGGATGAAAACTCCAAAAAGCAATCCTTTCTGTAAGTTTTCATGATACCTCTTATAAAGAGACTGTATGTCCCCACTGTTCTCATGGGCTGATGTTTGTGTATTGGAGGTGGAAGAGCTACTCAGTGACTTGTTTCGTTGTACTTTGTTGGAAAAAGAAGATTTAGCAACGCTTCTCCTTGCACACACATATAGAACCGGTCCCCAACCCAAACAAAACGCTTTCTTAAATGTGACGTGAAAATTGGGTCCTTAGTTGGCATGTTACTTTTTTTCCTTATTGCTTACTCTCTCAGTTCTTTTTAGGGGCCTCTTTTCATTACTGTGTACCTCTATGTAATGAAAATATATTTAATGTTCTTCACCAGTGATGAAGGTATCCCTTTTACTTTGGATTTGTCTGCGTGGATACAGCATATGAGTATTTGCTTAGACTGTGTATATGCTTAGATGCATACATGTGCAGTTTATCTTTCCATGGAATTTGTTTAATTCACAATGTTCCAGTAAAAAGTGCTGGAGATCAAGGACTGGGCTTATTCCAGGTCATCTGAAAATGTTCTGGGGATGTGTGCAGTGTTTCATTTAGTCCTTGGGTTGTGGTACAGTGACTGCATAATAAAAAATGTTTGCTGGTAACCCACAAGCAAGGACTGGGGTTGCTTTGAGAGGCCGGTAAACAATAAACTTTTCTATGGAACGGAGAACGAATGTCAGAAGCTTTCAAGGATGAGCTGATGAACCTGATGTACTGACGACACATGACACGGAAGGCTTTCTGTATGTCACCTTCTTCTCCATTCCTGAAACCTTCCTCACTGCCTCTCATTCCTTACAAGCAGCTGGTCAGCAGGCAGTAAATTCCTCAGCAGCTGGTGTGATGGAGCATGGAGGCGCCTGACCAGAGGCAGCGGCAGAGGGAAGTACTTTGTTTACTTCTGAGCAGTATCTGCTCTGCTAGCAGCGAGTAGGGAATGATTTAGGTGGAGTTTCCAAGGTGAAAGTTTCTGAATGGGTCAATCAGTGACACCTTGTCATGATTTCTTTTGTGGTGGTGGTTGGCAATCGATGCCTGATAAGGACTTTTATATTTCTTTTGCACTTTATTAGCTTCTTCCCCTCAGCTCAGGAAGCTAGTATCAGGCACACACTTTTTCCTGTAGGATAAAGAGGGAGGTTAAGTGACTCCCTCCAGGTCACCAAAGCCAGCACTGAGGCAGAATGGGCACTTAGAGCCCCACTGTTTCTCTGCTTTGGGCTGCCCTCTCATGTGCTGTGGCTCCGTCATCATGAAAGCTTAAACACTTCCAGTCCTGATCATTTGGGTGTGAGGCTACAGTCACCTATCTAAATAAAAAGTCCATCCATTTTTTTTCCCAGAGGATTGCCTGGCTGGTTGTGCTGGTGACGGGAGGAAGGGAGAGCCTGCCTTTTCCATCATCAGCCTTCACCTTCAGGTCCCCTGTTCAGTTTTAAGTTCAGCCAGGTTGCAGAAGAAAGTGGTTGTAGCCCAGCGGACACTGTCCTTTGCAAGGCTTGGCAAAGCGTTCTAGGCCGTGGGGGCTCCCCAGAATATAAAAACTAGTCGCCTCATTTCCCTTGGCCCCTTGGCCCTGCCCTCCTTAACGGTTGGTTTTCTCAGCGGGATGAAATCATGCTCTCGTTTTTTTTTTTTTCATATTGCCTACTTATGGGAGACTCTAGGTCTCCCTTCCTGGACTCTGAGCTCCTTGGGTTTAGTGATGATTATCTTTTTGCTCCAGCACTTAGCCTGGAGCCAAGCACAGAGTCTTTTTCACCGTAATGTTTGCTGATTTGAAGGGAAGCCCGGAAGGAAGGCAGTGCTCTTATGCTTCCTGTCCATATGTGTCCCAGGGGGATTTAACACCTTCATCCACTAGCTGCTGCCAAGAAGTATTTAAATAAGGCCATACTGCTCTCTCAGAGAAGACCAGAGAACTTCCTGGGGGTCTGTGCAAAAACTGTTCTTAATAGAATTTTGTGTCCTAACAATGTTTTATTATTATTTATTTATTTATTTTTGTTTTTTTTAAGCAGTTTTATTGAGATATATTCACATACCATACAGTCTATCCAAAGTGTAGAATCAATGGTTTTTAGTATAATCACAATGTTGTGCATTCATCCAATGTTTTATTGATAAAAAATTTCAAAACTTGCTTTTGTGTCTAAACAAGGAAATTGAGTAGAAGATACAACAAAGGGGCTTGAGAAATAACTTTGAAAGGTTCAGATCAGCAGGCTTCTAAGTTTTCCCCAGTTTCGCTGGCAATAGAATCAGAGCATTTAGGCTCTTGGACTTGAAAGACCTTGGGGCTCACCAGGGCCAAGCTCCTGTCTCCACAGAGAGGAGGCCGGGAGAGCTAAATGGCTGATTGGCGACTGAGGCAGGTTTCGAGCGACCCAGGCCGCTGCACTGCGCGCCCTGGGTTCACGGTGCGGTCCTATAAAAGGCCAAGGAAATTCGATACAATAGGCTTCACCCTCTCTGGTACTTCCTCGCCTGGTCCATTTTAATCACAAGCCAGCTGGTAGAGGGCATTAAAGTATGTGCCGAGGGAGACGCCGTGGGGGCAGCATCGGGCGGAGAGGGCAGAGTCAGGTGTGAGAGGAGGAAGTCGTGGGAGGCAGGGCATGGGGGACGAGGGGCCTGATGGACTTTTAGTTGCACCACTATTTGCAGCAGTATTTTTCACCATGTGGGAGGGGTTGGCACTTCTGCACTGGGCCATAGGCTGTTCTATCCAGGGGCAGCCAAACTCGCACCTTCCACTTATTTTCATATGCAGTAAGCTTCCTGCTTGGAACAGAGTAAGCTCAAAACATGGCAGCTGGTCTGAGAGAAGTAGCGATGGGAAGTATGCTGCTTAAGGTAGGTCAAGGGAGAGAATATCCCAAATGTGGGCATCAAAGGCAGGTAGAACTAAGGCAAGTTCCCTGAATCTGAGTTGAGCTGCATTTACTCACACCAAGGAAGGGCGGGCACAAGGGGGCTCTGGGAGTAACTTGAAGAGCAGTTTCGTCTTCTTTTAAAAGTTGCCTTTTGGCGTTGCTCCCCCCTTGGAGGGAATCCGTGTCAAATGAAGAAGGCTCCTGGGGTGTGAGGTATACAAATGAAATATTTTACTCCGTGAGAGCTACTTCAGAAAAAGCACTGGAGCTGGTGCTCAGGTGGACCCCAACACTGCTACGTTTGTGGCTAGAATGTGGGAAAGAAGGCAATCTCTGGATGTTCTTGTTGGGTGGAAGAAGCCTGAGTTTAAGCAGGGATTTCGTGCCCAGCTTAAAGGCTGTTCACTGCCCAGCCTAGGACCTGGGGCGAGAAAGACGAAACTAATGAGCAGTTAGAATTATAGCCTAGTGAAAAAACAAACACATTTTAAATTTTTTTCTGAATATACAGGAACCGGACTAATAAAGTGTCACTATCTGGGGCATCTCAGGGTGAGCCTCAAGGAAAGGCAAAACTGACTTGTGTTCCGCATCATCCGTTGTTTAGAGATGAGCGCTCCCAAGTGCTTGGAAATTGTTCCTTTTGTGTTGAGAAATTCCCTCAAGTAATTTATTTGCACTGTTAATTTGCCTGATAACCCCTTCCTCTTAGATAATGAAAATCTATAGCTGAACCTGGGCTTTGTCTAAATGATGTGGAATTCTCAGAGAGAGTGGGTGGGGACGTGGCATGTGTTTGTTGTTAGGTGTGGACTCCCAGGTAGTCAAGCTGCTCATACAGCTCTGTTGACTAAGCTTGTGGAAAACTGTAGAACACTTGCATTTTTGGAGCTTTATAAATGCTGTGTAATTAAAGACGTTTGCTGTTTTAGCAGTAACAGCTCCTACCACAGCCTGTAAAACCTTACAACTGCATAGTGGTTTACTTTTGAGAAGGCACTTTTCTTCTTCTTCCTCTTTATTGCCGCCTCCTCCTCCTCCTCCCCCCCCCACCCCCTTTCCCTCCCCTTCTTCTAGGTCACAGCTCCCGCCACCATTTACCACCACCATTTACTGAATACTGCTGTTGTGTTAAGCGTTTTATCTACATTATCTCATTTAATCTTTACAAGTCTCTCTGGGATGCAGTTTATCTCCTGATTTTACAAATGAGGAAACTGAGGGAGGTGATGCATTGGCCCAAGTGGCAAAGCTACAGCATCTGCCTACAATTCCAGAGCCTTCTCCGTGGCACTCTTCTGAAGCGCAGCCATCTTTGTGAAGGAAAGTAGGAAATTAGGCGTGATTGGGGGGCATGGAGCTTGACATAAGCTGAGACGAGAGGCTGGAAGGAAACTGACAGATGTGCGCACTCACGGAGGCCGTGCATGGCCCTTGCTCTCTGGTCTCTTCTGAAGGAGGGTGTTTGAAGTGACCTCCTGGCTGTGGGTCAGCCACATGGCCACACGGAGCCACCACCTTGTACTGAGTGTCCCACCTTTGACAGCAATCCTTGAAAGTCTCTGGTGACATGTTGTCTTTCTATGGACTTCATGTTGGGGCCTTATACATACGTACATGCACATATACCCCGCCCCCGAAACCTTTATTTTCCCTCTCTGCTTTTCCCCTGTTTCCCCAGTGTCCAGTTGCACCTTCGTTAAGTGGCAACAAGTCTGGGAGGGTGTGTCCTCGCACCCTGCCCGGCCTGGGGGGTAGATGCCAGCTGCCCTTGCCTTAGCCAGCACCACTCATTGGTCAGCCTCTTCTCCAGCACCTTCTTTTTGTACCCCTTCACAGCTTCATACACAGATCTATAAATCACTTTTTTTTTTTTTTTTTTTTAAACTGACCATCATGTATACCTTGAATACTGTGTGATTTCTAGGAATTTCTTTGAAATCTTTTCAGGTATTTCCTCCCCCCCACCCCCACCCCCAAGGGAATCTTTTTCCCTCTTCCTTTCTCATGACAGCCTGATCTGACTGGCCTTTTGCCTAACACGTGCTTACCACCGCTCTTCATGGTAATGTGTTTTGTTCTAATTAACTTGAATGAAGAGAGTATATTGGGCCATCTGACTTTGAATGGCTTTAATGAAGAGTGTCTTTAGCTCAGATTTGGGCTGGAAGCCGAGAGAGAGAAAGATGGCAAGTAGGTAATGGGGTGTGTGTGTGGGGCGGGTGTGGGGGTGGAAGGATTTGGAAAGCATGATCCAAATTTCTCATGAAACATGAGGAGACTGAGTCCTGTGGCATTTAAGTAGCTTGTCCACAGTTGCACTGTTCATGGTAGCCGAGCTAGCATCAGAAGCAGGTGGTCTGGCCTAGGTCCGCCTTCCTCTACCACTGTGGCAGAGGAAGAATGATTGAAAGCAGGCAAAGATTCAGGAAGCCCATAGCTTTCTCATGTGGGATTAAACCCCTTTGTATGGCCCACCAAAGTGGTGGATGATAGTAATGTTAGTAATTCTGACTTTCAAGTTAAAGACAAAGTATAAGTTACATTCTTTCCTTGCTTCTTAAATCCTGTAATATACTTTAGAAAGATAGCCCACAAAAAGGGTTGGCATAAAAATAATGTTAAATTTTAATAAGGCTGAGCTTCAGTGATCTGGACGAAAGGCTTAGGAAAAACGTGTCACTCTCCTGTGAAGACAGAAGAGCTGCCCCAGTACATCTGCACGTCATCAGACCTTGTTTGCCCCTGGGGGGTATTTTCCCTGTGTGTGTGGGGGAGCCAGACCTTCAGAAAAGATCTCATTTCCTGACTGACCGGAAAAGGACTCCTTATCGTGAGCGTGCTCAGTGATATCAGTGTGGCCATAATGTTGTTCCTGTCGCCACCTCTTCAGGTGTTGATACTGAATATTTTTTAGGAGGTACTGGGGATTGAACCCAGGAGTTTGTATATGGGAAGCAGGTGCTCAACCACTGAGCTGCATCCACTCCCCAATGAGAGTTGTTTTTTTTGTTTGTTTTTAGGCGGTACCAGGGATCGAACCCAGGACCTTGTACATGGGAAGCAGGTGCTCAACCACTTGAGCTACATCCGCTCCCCGAATGTTTTTTTCAAACTGTTACTATTGTTATTAATAAATTTACTTCTATGACTGTCAACAGCGATATGCATTGGAGGTAACTACACCCCACTCACTTTCTGGTATGATCACTCTCTCCTCTCATTACCTCAGCTGAATACCCGAACTCACAAGACCATGATCCCTGCCCTCCTATTCCTGGCAGGTGCTAAAGCCAACTGTGGGAGGCTTTTTCAAAGGAAAAGCCAACTTTGTCTTCCCAGAAGATAAATCTTCCTCTTTGGTTTATGAGGCAGATAGCAACCCCAAACCACGGACAGGTTGGGGCCTGCGCAGGCCTCGATTTGATACTGAATTTTATTCTGCTTTATGTTGTTTAGTTCTTGTCCGTAACCCAGTTTCCCTAAAGGGATTGTGAGTTGCTGAGAAGAGGGGTCCACGCGGTCTGTGCTGTGGAACGCTTGTTTGGGAGGAGCGTAGACACTGAAGCAGCCAGTACAAATTGCCACTCTTGAAGTAAACCTGTTTGAATTTCTTCATGTTCAAAGTGATAATAAGAATTCCTGTCTTTTGGGTTGTTGGGATGACTGGGATGATGTAAATTGACTAAATGCAGTGCTTTACACTGTTAAAAAAAAAAGCAAAAAAAAACTCTTCCCCCACTTCCCCCCTTTATGCATCATGCCCCACGTGTGGATCTTAAAGGGGCCGAGACTTTCCAGCCCGGCACCTTCACTATGCACACCAGGGGTGGGCAGCGTCTTCCTCATACTTGCGTGGCTGATCCATGGCATCACCTGAGCTGAAGTTAAAATCTTGGACTCCCGGGGCTGCTGACTGTCAGCACAGTGCTCTTGTCACTAACCCATTGCGTTTCTCATAGGGTTGGGGCCAGTCAGTGCCCAGAGAGCTCTTATTTTTATTTTAATGGACTACAGGCCTCTGCCACAGGAGAGATGAGCCAACTGTATTACAAGGTCACAACAAACGCCCTTCTGCATCCTACAGCAGAGGTTTGAGGGTATAACTAGTATGGCTCTGAATAATTTTCCAGAGATGAAAGGAAAAGACCTAAGTCTGGAAGTCCTGCACCGCGACTCTAACTAGCCTTATTACTCAGCAGTCAAGTATTTGAACCTGTTCAGGGATCTGCTTGTTCATACAGTTGCTTATTATTTGGGACTGGGGTGAGACTTGAAAGGGAGCATCAATTCTTTAGTCTGCTTTTGTTTAACAGACAGTTCTATGTCTGTCTGACCACAGAACAGTCACTGTTTGCTGTGGGGTGGTGAATTTCCAGTTTCAAGAGCTGGAGAGATGGCTTTTAGTGGAAATTTAATTATACAGAAGAGTTTGAAAAAGCCAAGTTTGTTACTTTGGGGCAGGAGGGAAACTTCATTTTTAGGAGACGTTAAGGGACTTAGGTATCTCTTCATTCAGCAGCAATGCTCTTTTTTTTTTTTTTTTTTTTTTTTTCCTTTTTTTGAGAGGTACTGGGGTTTGAACCCGGGACCTCGTACATGTGAAGCAGGCACTCAACCACTGTGGCTACACCTGCTCCATCAGTGTTCTTTTTGCTGTGGACTCAAAATGTTCCTGAATCTTCCTTTGAATATACATGTTAAATGAGAAGATTTAGATAAGAAAATCGTGGAGAGAGCATTTGCCGCCTCTTTCTCCAATGCCACGTCATGAAACAGTTTCCTTTGGCACCTTCAGACTGTTCAAGAAAGAGCCGTAGGTTTGGAGAGAAAGCCGTTCCTCTGCGCTCCTTGAAAGCCCAAGTGGGAGTTTGTGATTTTCTTCTTAGACCCTCTCCAGTGGGTTGTGATGGGCCGTGCTACTTTATCTTTCTCAAGGATTATCTGTATAATGAGATCAGTAATCGCCGCTTCACTCACATCCTTCGTGAGGAAGCAGTAACCAAAGGTGAGATGCTGACTCTAGAAGTGTTTCCTGGAAGAAGCGAGCTACAGATAGAATCAGCCTGGTAGTTTAAAAAAAAAAAAAAAAATCAAACCCGGAGAATGGCCTGTTAGTTTCTGAAGTTACTCATTTCCCCAAACACTTCCCTTGTTCCCTAGTGAAAGTGTGAGAGTCTTAGGTGTGGTAGCTGAAACTCTGGCCCTGCAGAGAGGTGAGAAAGAAAGAGGGAGGGCCCAGGCCAGCCTCACTGCGGGTGTGGCAGGAAGAGGCCAGGGTCCCTAAGGAAGAATCGAGGTCAAGCGACCACTTAGAACTAGTGCTGTCCAGTGCATCAGGACAGGGGGTGGCAAGAGGAAATGTAGCAGAGACTTTATAACAAAGGACTTGTCAGTTTCTTAACTGTTTGAGCAGCTTAGACTAGGGAAGGAAACTGCTTTCATCACTAGTTCCTTCATTACCCTTTTGTTATTTCTAGACCATTGGTCTTTCCCAGACTATCCTTGCCTGTCAAATCAGACTCTAGCCAGAGCAAACCACACTGTACCATCTCCTGACTCACCGTAGGTTCCAGTTCTTTATTTTCATGATTGACTTGTGATCCCAGGCTGGATACCCAAAGGGGCAGAAGGGAGTTCTCTCTTCTTTGGTACTCTTTGTTTACTCATGCCCAAGCCCCCCACTACAGAGTTGGCACACCTGGTTTTGGGAAATGGAAGATCCGAAGGATTGAATCCCTGGTGCGTTTTGTAGTTACTGTGTCCTCCTTTGGACGTGAAATTTGGGAGATTAAAAGAAGTCTGTGTCATGAGCTCCCCTGACTGGTGCTTTGTACTGCTGAGACCGGTGGCACTCCTGACTAATGAATCCTGGGCGACAGTAGCCGGTGGTGGATGGGGACAGCAGGTCAGGAGTCACTCTCACTTTGCGCCTTTTGGTCTGGTCTATATACCAGGTGAGATGAATCTGACGGGAGAGTTGCCTGAGCACCATACATCCCTGGTCTGGGTAAGTTGTCTCCTCTCCCTGACTTTGAGACCTGAATGACCTGATTTTGGCTGACCACACCTCAAATCCCCAGGACACCTGCCAGCTCCTTATTTGACTGTGTGCCATTTAGTCCCTGCCCTGGTCTGCTGACTCTAAAACTTTAGGGAGAGGTGGAAGGAGAGCTCCTACCAGTGGGAAAGGTAAGAGCCTCCCCTCGGAGCCAGAGAAACCAAGACTCACTTCCTGAATTTTCATATTCTGCGTTTTGTGTCTTTGAGGCTTGTGCTCTTGGCAGGACCACGCGTTAGGTGGTGAGGGTGCACTTCTGTGCAGGCAGAAGTCAGCTGTAGGTCAGACACAGCTTTGGGACCCGATGGAATCCAGGGAGAATGTTGGCAAGCGCAGGGAGGCTGCAGTGACGATCCTCTCATCTTTTTCAGCATGCTGGAGGGATATCGTTAACTTTCACCCAGACAGGCAGGGACATGGACAGAGGGACCTAGGGTTTGGGTTACTTCTCAAGTAGGGCACCCCGTAGTAGATCCGTCTTCTGTACTCCCACCCTTCCTAGCATCTTGGCTTTTCTAAGGTACCTTCTCCTAGAATATGAGCCACCGACATCAGACAGCATTTTTATTTATCACCTGGGGGCAAGACAGTTTGCCCTGCTTGGAGACATGTGCAACCAGGCCTCAAAGGTTAAAGAACCTCAGAAATGCCAGAAGGAAGAGGGCATAGAGAGCCAGGCCAAGCCCACTGAGAGGCTGCGCTATTCCAGAAAGGAGGAATGGGTGGGCCCAGGGGTGGGGGTGGGGTGGGGTCACTGTTAACATTAGCTGGCTCTTCAGAGAATTTGTGTCTTGAAAAACTTGGTAAAATGGCCAAATGGAGTTTCTCCAAGGTAGGGGGGATGCCTGCGTGTGCTTTTGTGGTTAGCCTTCGCGTTGAGCATTCTGATTTAAGGGAAAGATGGTTTTGTGTACATTTCCATTTCAGCTGTGGTATTTAAAGGTTTACCATGGAGGCGGTGTGGGTGGGTGAGAACATGGGCCTCTTTTGCCTCCTGGTTGGCTTATATCTAGGTCATGGGTGAACGCAAGTTCACGACACATCCCGTTTCTTATTTGGGTGTGCTCTAGGGTGACCTGCAGGGTTTGATTTGGGTGATTCTAGCTCTCCCCACTCGATGCATGCTCTTGTGGCCTGCCAGGCTGCATGGCACGTGGCTCGTCAGATGGAATCCACTTCACAGCACAGGCCCCCAGACTGGGTGTCTGTGATTCTTCATGGGGCCTCATGCTATTTGGTTTCTGTTGTCTTCATCCCGTGGAACTCCCACTGGGGCCTGTGTCCATGAGATGGTGCATCTTGGGGGAATTTCTGGCTGCGCACGGTGCGCAGGAAGAGGCCTGTGTTCGTCCAGCTGGCTGTCCTCAGGGCGGTGGACCATACGGAGCAGCTCAGGGTTTCTGTGAAACCATTCATTCGCAGGAAAGGAAATCTCTCAGCCGGGCCCTGGTTCCCTAGGGCACAAATGTTAGACTTTGGGGAAAAATCCACAATCTCAGGTACACTCTTGGTCTGCATTTGTATGTATTTTAGGGCCTCATAATTGAAGTGCGTTGAAAGATTTCTTCACGCTCCAAAGCCTAGAGAGTAACTTCTTTTAGTGATGAAAACATTCCTAGTTGAAATTATTGAAGCCCCAAGGTTGAGAACGGATTCTGAGGTTAGAATCAGCCTGTTCCGGGGAGAACTGGGAGAGGGTCGCTGACACAATGCCTTAATGTGCTATTTTCGCTCTCGCCAGACTATATGGTCGAGTTTCTGCTTTCTGGGGCATCATGCTTTTATTTCAAGAGTTTGTTCTTGGGACTCTGTGTGCATGCATGCCGATGCATTGCATGCTCATGGGATTGTAAGTCACAGAAGTTAAGGTATAATCTGTTTTCTAGCTTATAGAGTAAAAGGTTGCACAAGACCCAGCCTCACACATAAACGTAAACTCCATCTCCTTGGAGGGTTGGCTTTTTGATGGGCTATAAACGGATTGTTAACAAGCCATCTCCCTGGTCTGGTCTGAAAAGGTAATGTGTGCGTATTGCAGCTCCGAGATAATGTGCCTGTGGTGTTGTTGCTGTGTTGGTGGGTTGTGTGTGTGGGTGTGTCTTTTAAGAATATTGTTTAGTCCCTCCTGTGCCCGTGGCCGCATTCTAAACTGGGCTATGTCCTGGTTTGTTTTTCAAGCTGACTTAAATGAAGAGGTGTTTGGTCAGCCACAACTTATGAATCAACCAAATTTCCGAAAGCTTCAGTGTGTTTGTTAGCACTCTAGGTATCTAACAGCTGCTGTAAGGATTCATGCCTTGGAATACTTGGGTGACTAGATTACTCACCTCCCCATCAGCCAACCAGCTTTCGGGTTCCCAGGTTCAGCTAAAAAGGCTTCCTATTATGCGTCTAATATTATTTGAACTTACTTTCTCTTTCAGGTGATATACTTGAGAATTGGTCCATGCCAGCTTCTGCTACTTTTAGATTTAATGGAAGAGAACTATCTCGTTATTAGGCTACCGTGCTTCTCCTGTGTTAGCAGCTGCTGTTAAAAATCAGGTGTCTCTTATGATCCTCTGACTGGATCAGTTTGCTAGCCTGGCCAAGCCTTATCATTGTTTTTATTTATTTATTTATTTATGTTTTTGGTCCCACACAGGTCAGATACTGCCAAGAGATGTTGATGAGCAGGGTGAATGTGAGAGGAGATGGCAGCTTTTCTTGGTGGAGATTTCTGTTATAAGACTCTAGCTAAGAGTCTTGTACCATAAAGATAGAGCTCAATAAAACTGTTCAGGATGCAAACCACAGGGGTGAACAGCCAAAAGGACCGTCAATGAGTAGTTGTGCCAAATCACTCCTCTGTCATTCTTCAAAGGCCAGCTTGAGGCCAGCATGGCCACGAAACCCATCCAGGAGCAAGGGGAGTGTGTGCTGACCCTCCTCTGGCCACGGCCCACCAGCAGACTCGCCCACCGTCACCTCTTGAGGCTGCTGGATCAGAAGCTTCTGGAGGGCAGGAAGCCCTCCCACCTCCAGGGCTCCTCGCCTCACCTGCCTCACTCCGTCCTCTCTCTCTCCTCCCTTTCAGTGACTCCCCTGAGGCCCCAGACTCTTCAATTGCCTCCCTTCTGATCCCACTTAGAATGTGCCTTCACAGATAAAACTCTGATCATGGCATTTCTCTCCTTACACTGTAGTTCGGGATGAGAGCCACCTTCTCATCATGACATACAAGGCCCTGGACACACCAGCTTCTCGTGTTGTCTCCAACACCGCCCCCCCCCCCCACACAACCCTCTGTTCCAACTAATACCTGCTCCTCTCCAAAGCGCGTCCTGGACTTTTATATGTGGCATCTTTCCTGACCCTGTCTCTGCCTGGCAGGCCAGTTTGTCATTGGAAGCCCATTTCTCAAGCCTCCCGGTTACAGTCCCACAACTCATTGAACTTGCCTCTGTTAGTGGCAGTGAACCAGTTGTAGTTTAATTGTTTATCATCCTCCCTGGAGTGAAAGCCCACTGAGGGCAGGAGTCCGATGACTTCACTTTTATATTTCCACTGTGCAGCACAGTGTCTGGCATAAAGGAGGCCCAACATGTGTTAGTTGAGTAGAAGTTTTAAAATCACTAAGTATTTATTAAGCTTCTGTCACATCCTTTGTGGGTGTTTGGCTTTGTGATAGGTAAGAGAGGTATAAGATAAAGACCTCACACAGTCGAAATCCTGAGCAAATACCCCGTGAAGGTAGAATAAGGAAGGAAGTCGAGACCTATTTGTTGAAGCAGTGTCAGGACCGCTTGGCTGGCTAACCACACTGCCAGCCCAATACCCAAGGTGCTCCCGTGAGACTAAGTCCTGAGCAAACAGACCCACAAAGCACCCGCGCATTCTTTCTTTCTCGCTTGCCTGCCTTCCAGAGCTGACCTAGACAGCGGGAGGGAAAGCCATAGAATCTTCAGGTTGACTGTGTAGCAAGCGTTGGTTCACTCACCTGTCCCCTTTCTAGGCCTCGCTCGCGAGCCCTCCTGGGCCAGAGTGAGAGGGTTGATGGCTGTTTGTCATAGTCTTAGGCTTGGCATCGCTGGCTGTGACACTCTGGAACAGCGGTCCGTCCACACTGTGTGGGGCTGCATGGTGACCCTCCACTTCGTTCCCCCACTGGCTGGTCAATAGAGATGATCAGAAAAAGCAGCACTGTGTTCTGAGCCTCCTGAGAAATCTGTGATTGCTTTCCAATAGGGGAGGAAGCTGACCCTTTACTTGTTTGTTTTTGTTTTTTTTTTTCCCCCAGCCCTCTCTGGATCCTATGTTCGATTCAACACTTATGTGAGATGATCTCTTTGGATCTCCTATTTTACTCCTAGTGTGTTGCCCCGGGGAACTAGACAGTGAGAATGCCTGAGTATGCCCCCACCCAGGGAGCTAGAAAAACAAATCAAATTCATGTCACATGGGTGGAAGGGCAGTCTCATTTCTATTGACAGTGGACAAGTCAAAGAGGAGACTGTTAGGGAAGTGTGATGTGTGAAATGGATCGCTGGGGAGCAGTCCGGTGTTTTCAGGTCCAGGCTGGCACACCTGGACCTTCCACGCAAGCCCAAATGGCACCATACGGCTGGGATGCAGGCCATCGGGATACGTGAAAGTTTCAACTTCCTGAACCCAACCAGACCCCGGCAAGGGACCTTTTACAGTTCCCCTAAAACTGGCACAAGTTTTCCTGATCACCTGCCAGTGGCTCTCTTTTCCAGACCCAGCTGCAGCTGCCTGCCAGCTCTCCTGGCCTGGGCTGCTTCTTGGCTGCAGTGGGTCCATCCCTACGCTGCTTCTCTCGGCCTCCCTGTCCTCACAGCCAGTCTCAGCGAGGTCTCCCTTGCTTCCCTCTTGGAGGCTCCAAGAAGGTGTCTGTGGCAGGTTGGGAGTTGTTGCAGGAGTGCTAATGGGGGCACTCATAGGTCCATGCGTACCCAGGGAAAACGCACATTTATGAAGCTGCCGAGGGCAGGGATGTCCGCTGAGGGTGTGCCCTCTTACGGGCATTCAACTTAGATACCTCGTACTTGAACAACGGCTGCTGCCAAGTTTCCTCCCAGCATTACTACGAAAACCCTTGCTCAACGTCTCTGCTGCCAAGGCTGTTGTTCAAGAGGGCATTTCCTTCCCCTTCCACGTCCTCTCTCTCTTCCAGCCTCACCAGACCAAGGGTAAGCTAACTGCTCAGGGAACATGGGGGACTCACGAGCCTTAGGTTCCTGATAATTGATATATTACATTTATTCCCATGGTCAGTTGTGCTCTTTGTTTCTGCAACCTGCTTAAGAACAGACTTTTGAAACACAACTACTTTATTAGGCCTTTTGGTATTTGTTTTCACTTGACGTTCCTTCAAAATTGCCTAGGAGAACATTTCAGGATTCTTTTCTTGATAAACTGTTGAAAAGTAGTTAGGGGGAATAGATGTGGCTCAAGCAGTTGAGCGCCTGCCTCCCGTATGGGAGGTCCCAGGTTCAGTTCCCTATGCCTCCTAAAAACAAACCAAAAAAAAAAAAAAAAAAAAACCCAAACAACAAGCAAACAAACAATAAAACCAACTCAGGGGATCTGATGTGGCTCAGTGGTTGAGCACTGGCTTCCCACATATGAGGTCCCGGGTTCAATCCCTACCCCTGGTACCTTAAAAAAAAAAAAAAAAAAAAATAGTAGTTGAATAACTAGTGCCCTATGAGAGTCCAGTGGGAGGGGCACCCCCCACCTCCAGCAAAAGTTACCATTTTTTCCAAATTCTAAATTGAGAGCTGATCGATAAAGGACTGGTCACTGTCTTTTTTGTTTGTTTATGCAGCAAGCCTTACAAAAGGGCACCCTGATATAATTTAACAAATTACCTTCATTGAAAATAATAAAATCACACACGATCAGGGCTGTTGGGCTTACTTCCAGCCAGTCTTCTAGGGGGTGGCGAAGGCCAGTTGGTATACCTATCTCCCAGGTACCCCAGGTATCATGGCATGGAACTTTTCTCAGCTTCCTCCATTTTTATGATTCCTGGCTGGTATTGAGAAGGACTAGTGAGTATGTTTGTCTTTCTTCTGGATATAAATTGCAAGGACACTTAAGCCTTATGCTTCAGGGCAGAATCTGATCACAAGCTGAGATCTGGAAGAAATTCCCCCCCTGTGGTATCATATTGCACAATTGCCCTGCCAGGTGTGCTACCTCTGTTAAACAAACACACGCTCAAGCCCCCACCCACTTACTGGCCATCTCCAGAGCGGGGTACTGGCCCTCGTGGCCCGGCAGCCCAGTTCACTCAGCATGTACCTACCCCCCGAAGGTGGAAGGCAGCTGTCCCATTTGTGCCTGAACTTGGCTCCCTTCCAGGCGTGCGCCCCTGGACTCAAGGCCATGTCTTCAGATCCCTACAACTCCTTGCAACTCACTTTATGGGGGATTTTGAATTGGGTCTAAGTATATATACGCCCCCCCCCCACATCTTTTAGAAAGTTTTCCAAAAACTTGCTTCCCCTTTCCTGGGCTTTAGTTTGGTTCCTACACCACATCAAACCCAAATTCATTCCCAGAACATCAAAATAACCATCACAAAGAGTAGAGCTCTTTAACCCCCAGGCCTGCAGTTGTCGCTCTCAAGCTCGAACTGTGACTTGGAAGTCTGATCCAAAAGAAGGGGGTGGCCAGGAAGATCCGTTTTCTTTCCACCGTTTTTTTTTTTTTTAAAAGGCCTGGCTGTGCCGCCTCTTGTGCAATAGGCTAATTAGCAGCGATTCCCAGGCCGGCCTGCCTTTCTTCCTTTGCATTTCTATCTCCTGTGGTGCAGTACTTCCTTCTGTCTCTATTATTAGCTTACTTAACTTTACCCTTCGGTTCCCCACCTCTCCTGCTCCCTCCTCATCTTCCTCTGGTCTGTCTCTAACCTTCACTGCTGCAAAGTTACTTGGGGGAGCGCCTCTCCTGTTCTCTTCTTTTTCTTTATTAAAACAAAGCCAGCTTCTCCTTCATTTCATATTCCCCAAATAGAAACTGTCACCACCCAGCACACACAATACCTGATATATAAACCTTTGAATCACCATGTGCCAAAGTGAGTTCTCCAAAAACAAGTTTGCTGTGTCAACCGGACTCTTCTACCCCTGGGACCATCTTCCTGCCCTTTTCTCTGCTTTTTGATGATTCTACCCCAATCGCGGGCCTTCCTAAAATTAACATTTTAGTCCTTGCTCACTTTGGTTTGCTCATTTTGCAGTTTCTTTTTTTTCCCTTTAGGTTTTTCCTGCCACTTGGGGGATATTCTGATGTCCTGTTAATTAGAGATCATACCAGTTTTAATTACCTAAATTTGCTAAATGGACATGAGTATCTGGTATTTTTATCAAGCAGACCTTTCAAAAAGAGGGGGAAAAGTAGATTTTGGTCAGCTTTTGCTAAAGCAGTTGTTCCCTCAAATTTATAATAAACTGAGAAATAGTTTGTGATTCTTCTATAGTAAAAGCTTCTCTTTTCTTTGCAATTTATGTGGGTAAGAAACCCAGTTTAAATGTATTAGTTTTTCAAATAGTGTCCTTAGAAACTAATTATTGCTTTGATTTCAACAACCAGTAATTAATTTCTGTGTGTTAAGAGTTCTGACGTCAGCGATACGTTCCTGTGCAGTGTTTGTCTATTGGGAATTACACTCTTCTCGCTTCAGAGTTTATAAATGTGAGCTGTGCTGTAGTACAGTAGTGAAGCTGCATCTCTTTAAATAGACTTTCCTATTCAGTCTTTTACTGAGGTAACTGTATTCTTTGACATTTTATTACTGGTCATTTGTAAGATTTTTTAGTGTAAGGCCACTTTCATCCTGTTTACAACACACCCTGTTCTGGGAATAGATGGGGAAGGGGTTGAGGGAATGCTGTTTGAGTCATTCCCTGCCATAGGACAACATGGTTTTAGAAATGAAAGCAGGGAAGTTTACATCTTTCTAAAAATAATGGGGAGAAGATTTAAGGAGGCAGCTTAGACTATCAGTTTTACGACCAGGCCAACCATACATACTAATTAACCTCTTTTTAAATGAGAAGTCACCTTTAATAGTTTTAATATTAGTAGACAAGTGGGAGAAATTGTACTTTGAAACTTGCCTTTTACAATTTTTAAAATGTTCTTTTCTGGGTTTTAATACCTTATAATAAAACACAGGGCCACTAGCATTTTATTAAAATCACATATATTTTTTGGAGGAGGGGGTAGGTTGAGTGAGCAGGAATTGTGGGTTATTCTTGCTTTTCCTTATCTGACTTGCTTCTAAGAAATAATGGGTAAAACCCAAACTTTAAAGGTGATTGTGGCTTTCTCCTTCCCAGGATAGGGACCCCCCAGTGGTTTCTGAAAAGGGGTGTAGGTAGAGGGCTGTTGGTCTGTTAGAACTCAGTTTTGTCTCCACAGTGATTCCAAAATAATGAGGACTCACCAGTTCAGACTTGGGAAGTCCAGTGAGATTTTATTTATTGGGGGTAGATATTGGGGTTCTAGCGCAAGACCACTGCTAAAAGTATGTAGGTCTAGAAGCGCTTTACGAGATTCCAAGTTGGCGGTGCCTTGTTTCTTTCACTTTTTGCATTAAATCTGGGATTTGCTGTCCAGAGCTGTGGGTCACCTGTCACAGTGATGAAGGATCCTGTAATGAGCAGCATGACGTCTGTCCAGGTGTCCTTGCTGCTGACCACTTGTAATTTGGAAGATGGTTATTAGATTAACAGAATTTGGAAGTTTAGAGCTACAGTTCTGAGGAATTTCAGGCTAAGGCCCCAAAAGCTCGGTTAAGTTGCCCACCCACGGCCCCTGTGTCTATCATTGCCACACTAGGACTGACTCCCAGCAAACTTAGTGACTTTTGGACCCGGCAGTTAGTTTTACTGTAGGCAGTATCTGCAGAATAAAGATCATTTCAAGTCAAATCACTCTGATTAGTGGGGGAAAAAAAATCAACCAGGTGAATTGAGTCAATGTATCTACTTGGGTGGTTTGGGTCATTCCAAAAAAAACCCCATAAACTTAAAGTCCTAAATGCTTCATGTTTGGGTCTGATTTTTTTAAAACTCAAAATGAATTACAGATGGTGGAATAGGAAATAGATTGTATATATAACACAATATCCGTTCCCTTGCCTTTTAGCCTGCATTCCCATTGGGTGTTTCGGGGCTCATTGTAAGGTGAGAGGTGTGCTCTGGCCCCTTGACCACTCTATTTCTTCTGCTGAAAAATGTGATCACAAGTTTTTATTTTACGGCGTACATGACCGTGGGAAGGAACCAATTCCTAGCCCAAACGGAATCGCCTCTGCGATCCTATTAAACAGCAAATACCCTCAACACTCGTGTATGAAAATGCTTTCTTAGGATGAGCTCAAAGCATTTCATCCTCCAAATAAAATCTATCTGCTCGCGTTTAGATTGTTCAAAGGCAGATGGTAGGCAATTGAAGCAGAGAGGCAAGCTGGCAAAAGGAAAAATAAAACCACAAAATATCTGTACGTGAAGGTGATCTACGCTCTTGCCAAACCCCCTCCTAAGTTCGTTAACACAGCAGTTTGGCAATTAAGTAACATGGGAAATCAGACTCATACGGCTAATACAATTGTCCTCCGTTAATGGGGTGAAACAAAGCTTGTATATAATACACCGTGCCGTTCGCTATAATATAGAGCTAGAGGAGAGCTTTAAAGGGAATGAGGATGATAGCCCATAAACCATGCTACTCATAGCACACGGCCGCCACCGTCACCGTCCTGAAGTCTCACTGACCCCACCACCACAGGTGAGCAGTGGAGTCACCGGTATGCAATGCTTGCTATTACAGTGTTGCCATGCCCTAAGAAAAGGGATCGCTCAGCAGTATTGAGCTTCAAGTTGGAAGTAAAGTGCCCTCAGGGTGAGGGAAGGAAGGTGGAGAACAGGATAGCTCAGGACACTGGAAGAGTCCATAGCAGTTGCTTTGTGGGAAACCCTGAATTAGCAAGGAAGGAGCGAAAGCCATTGCCATCTTCCTGCCCTGGGAAGGCAGTGTGATGAAGAAAGCGTCTGCCTTCCCTGTGTTTCTTCATTGACTGGAGGACTTTCCAGGCTTTAAAATCTGGCACTTGCCACTGACCTTGAACTTGAATGTGCAGCGACAGAGGGAAAGGGAGAGTGCTTCAGCTGCTGAAACCAGGCATTTGTGTAACTGCTCTCGCAGCAGGCCGTTTGTGGCTCTGAGGGTGTGTATGAGAGGGCGTTGACCCACACTGTGGAAGGGCCGGCTTTCTGAGCAGGTGGGAGTGGTACACGAGGAGGGAATTTGTTGGGGCAGGATGTGAGATGAGTTTACTCTGCTGAGAAACAATCTGGGGATGTCTGTGAAGAAAAAAATTTAGATGGCTGTTGAGAGTGAGGGAAGAGCCCATAGCACAAGTCAGAGTAGCTGAAAGGGCATCTTAGTATCAAAAGAAAATCGCAACAGCAAAAAAAACTTAAAGCAAACAAACAAACAAAAAAACCCAACAAAAATCACAGGGAGCGGATGGCTCAAGCAGTTGAGCGTCTGCTTTTCCCACTTAGGAGGTCCAGGGTTCGGTTCCCAGTGCCTCCTAGAAAAAAACAAGAACAAATAAGCAAAACAAATGAAAAAACCAACTCAGGGATGCTGATGTGGCTCAGTGGTTGAGTGCTGGCTTCTCACATATGAGGTTTGGGGTTCAATTGGCCCCTAGTAGCTCAAAAAAAAAAAGAAAAGAAAGAAAATCGCTGTTAGGATATTGGATCTTCTGCTGCCTGAGTAACTTAGGGGAGACCATGGGTGAGTTCCATATGTGAAAAGGCCATAAAATCAGATCTAAAACCTCAAACTGCTCAGCCATACAAAGTTCAAGTGTGAGGTGCCTGAGGAGTAGTAATTAGAGGAAAAGTATGTTGGATATTTGAATACATTCCTTCAGAAATCCATGTTGCTTTTCTCCCAAGCCCTCCAAATTTTGTGGTTATAGGTGTCCCAAATACATCGGCTCATCTCTTACAAAAGAGAGCTGGTCTCATTTTATTGCCATGTTTCGTTTTCAATTGTTTTCTTGCCTAATGGACCTGGATTTGATCCTGGCCAATGATTTTGCTAGTGACTATTGTTAGAATGGCTCCTTTCCTTTCCCCCAGCCCAGGCAGACTCTGTCCCTTGGCCTCCAGAGATTTGGCAGTGACTCCTCATTGTTGTGAGTGTGACTTCAGTAATAAAACTCAGGAATGGAATGGCCATCTTAATGGAACTGGGTTAAAGCCTGTGTAGTTTTTATTCTTATGCCAAGGCAAGTCTGTCCCATAGAAATTTTCTTTACTTAGAAAGAATGGCTTCCATGCCACCTTCCTCTAAAAGGTGAAGATGTTAATGGTCATGCCCGTTTGACACGTTAGCTTTTCCCATGGGGCCCGGCAGACCACCCCAGCAGGTACAATGCTCGGAATCCAGCGAACGGTAAAGAGCAGGGTGTTCGCGTGGCCAGACTGTTAGCTTCCTTCCGTTTTTGCCTTGATTTTTGGGAAGTCCTTGCTTGTTGGCTCCATAGCAATATACAATGCCAGAGGATGTTCAGTTGGGTGTGTGGAGGAAGAGGGAACAGGAATTCTGGGCCAGAGAGCAGATGGCCGGCCAATGACCTAGGAAGGGGAACTTGGACTTTTAGTGAAAAAATAGTAATCTTTTCTCTTACGTATGGTTTTTGTTCAGGAGTACCATGGTTCCAAGTTGGAGAATTCCAAAAATGGTCACAGAGTGCCTGCCCTTAAGGGTTTACAATCCAAAGAGGAATCGGTGTTCTTAATTTAATGAAGATATAGATGCAGAATACAGCCAGAGAAAATGGAAACACCCTGTGTTGGGCAGCTTCTGTGGCCCTGACAAAATATGCCTTGTGACTCAGGGCCTAGGGGAATTTTTTTTAGGTTTGTTTTTGGTGTTTTCCCCACAATGACCCAGTTGTGCAACTCTCCATTGGGAAGCCAGTTTCTCCCTGCTCCTCTTTTGCGGGGAGAGCAGAGGTGTCCGTCTCCCAGAATGAGGATGGGGAGTGCGAGGTGGGGATAGGACTCTCATGCTCCCATGTCCCCCAGGAGTGGAGGCCTTCAGCAGTGTCAGGCTCAGCCCATTTCCCGCTTCCCCTAAGGATGGTCGGGTAATCTGGTGATGATCTGGTGAGAAAGATAAATAAGGTCTGTTCACCAAATTAAAAAAAAAAATACTGTAGAGAGAAAGTAATTTTAGGCAAGTTGAGGGTTCCTGTCTCATTCCTTTCCCCAGAGCTTTCTCTCTACAGCCCCTGGCCTCTGGCTGCTTGTTCATGCCACACTCCTTGTGAGTTTGGAATGGACCCAGCCTGGGTGATGGCTTTGGAGATGGACTGCAAACAGTCCCTAGGGACTGGGAGCTGCCGAGTAAGGTGATATGGTGGAGCATACAAGCTTTAGGCTTTTTTCCTCCACTTCCAGCTTAGGGATGCAGGAACTGTAGTGGCCCAAACTCCCCTCCCATCCCTGTCCCCTCTACCCATTTCCCACTTCCCACTCCATATCATTATGCTTCCCCATCTGCTCTTTACCTTGAGTACTTCCTGTTGCCCTCAGGCTACGGAGCCCTGCGGGGTCTGACCCCGCTGACCTCTCTGGCCCCTCTTTCCTTTGGACGACCCTTTACCCACACCATCTCCTCAGGGTTCTGTGAAGGGACCGGGCTTCCCTTTCCTTCTGGGTCTTTGGCACATGCCCTTTCCTCTTCCTGCAACACTCCTTCCATCTTTCTTCTCCCAAAGGACTACTGATCCTTAGGCCTCCTTCTCCAAAGTCTGGATAAGATGTCCATCTTATGTGCCTTCATAACACCCATTTTGAAATTTCATCGCATCATATTTTAATAGCCTGTGTTTATCCCTCACTGTACAGTAAGCCCATTAAGTCAGGGCTCATCTTGGGTTTGTGCCTACAACCACAACATTGGGCACCAAGTAGGAGCTCCGTGAATATTTGTTGAATGAAGGAACATGTTGGAAACTGAATATGGTCTGTGATTAATTCTGTGTTTGGTTCAGCATCTGATACTCTACTGATCCTTCTTATCAGTCCCTAAGACTCTGCAGGCATGTTAGCTGAGGATAATGCTATCTGCAGTATTTTGAGTCAGATTGTTAGAAGGGATGTTTGCTTATGCAGAGAACGACATTGTGGTTTTTTTCAGTTTTAGTTTTGAATTCAGAATCTTTAGTTATGCATGGGCTGCAGTGGTTTAGTTCTTGAGTTTCTGCTTATTGCTAAATCCAAACCAAATCAACCAAAGGAAGGTCCCCCTTATCACTTGCTCCTCCTGACAAGGACTCTGTGGCTCTCTGGATGTTCAAGGCAGGAAAAGCGATCGCAGATCAATTCTGCTTGCTGCCTCTGAAAAAGGAGAGGAAGATAGATGGGTCTGGTTTGTGAGCATCCTTTTCTCTCCCTCCTCTGACCTCCCTCTGGCTTTGCCAGTAATTACACAGCTGAACAGAACTGCTGTAAGAATCCACGTTCTTTCCTGGCTCTGCATATGAGCACATAGGTAGTGTATGAATCCTGAGTCTTTGGGCACATGCAGACATGCCTATATATGTCTGCACATACACATGTTCATACACACACAGAGATGGACACACCCACACTCTACCTTTGGTCCTGTATGAAAACCTGTTTCTTAAAAAGCTGGACAGCTATGTTTAAGTTTAGCTGAATCTTTCTGGATAGGTTCACCGGAATGTAGCTAAAAGAACACGGGATATGGAGTCTGATGACTTAGATTAATTCAACAAATACTTACTGAGCACCTATGATGTGCTATATGTAGTTTACCAAGCGGAAAAAGACAAGGCCATCGATCCAGCGAGCTTGCTGTGTAGTGGGGCCAACGCGCTCTGTAACTTTGGGATATTTATCAATTAACCTCTCCAGACGTCCCGTTTGTTACCTATAAAATGAGGATCATAACACCTGCACAGGGTTGCTAGGAGGATAGTAACACCCACTTTTTAAGGTTGCTAAGAGCATCTAGTACAGTAATGTTTATGAAATTCCACCTGACAAATACCGGTTCACCCTTGAGGCCTCTCAGAGCAGTCACCGCAGCCTTGCGTGACCTCCTCTGGCAGAGGTTGGCTCCCCCCAGCACCGCAGCGCCTTGTGCCATCTGCCGGAGCCCTTCGCTCCTTTCCCGTTAGCATCGTTCGCTTTGATGTGTGCACCTGTGCGAGGCTTCCCCTGACTCGAGAGCCGCCTTATGCCCACTTTTGTCATCCCAGGGCACAGCCCGGTGTCCGGCATGCAGCACTTGATAGGTGCTTGTTGCTGAATAAATTAAAGAACAAGATTTATAATGGGAGGGTGACCTTATTATAAGAACTTTGGACAAGAAAACAGAACAGGAAAGGAGTGTGCTTTGAGATCCTAGAGATCGAAAGAGATCCCGGCATACCAGAGTCCCATTTTAAGGTTGTAAATGTGTGTTACTTTTTACAGTGGATGCTGATAGGCTGCCCACGCCCATCTGATGAGACATCAAGGCAAGGAAACCGCTTGAGGTTAAGGGAGGAAGTCTACTGCGTATTTAGTCTGGAGGTCAGTGTATGGTTTTATTAGCTTAGAAGAGTAGCACATCAGGTGTTGGGCAAGGAGAGGCTTGTTTTGATTGTTTTCAGCTAAGTTCTCTCCAAATTCACAGGTGGCTGCACCTTCTCTCCTGTAGCAGAAAGAAATGTGTTTCTTCTCTTCTTGGAATCACTTTCATATACTGCTCTGACTTACCTTTTTCCCTGTTGTCTATATAAGTTAGAGAATTAATAAGAGCTATTAATAACTTTTGGATGGATAGCAGACTGTTCTCATCCATAGCATGTACATGTTATGTAGGAATCAGCTTCAACACAAGCTGAATAGGTGGGAGATAAGGGGTAAGCACTTCTGGGTTTAAGAGCGTGCCTTGAAGGACTGTTTTTTTTTTTTTTTTCTTTTTCTATTTACCCACCTCTTTGACTCTTGGTATAATGTCTCTCACCGACTGTCTCTCTCCTGGTTTCAGAGCTAGAGCAAGGGACAGCTCTTTACTTTGAGTCACGCCTGGTTCCAGGGTCGTGAAGGGTCGAGAGCGTGCCCACACTTGTATTGGCGTCCCTCTTCGTGACGTCGCTGTCTCACAGACCTTCACTTCACATTGCTCTTCTCGTGTAGGAATCCTCTTTCATTGATGACTTTTTAGTTTGGCATCACGGTGTAGTAGGAATAGCACTTGGCAGGGAGGCAGGACTAGCTGTGCCCTTGGTAAGACCCTAAACCTTCCCAGTGGGCAGTATTTTCCCTCTGAACAAGTTGAGGCATCCAGCTCAGTAGTTCTCTGGCTATGACAACATTTTGACCTCTGAATGCTGAAAGGATGCAGATGGGGTTTCAAAATCTTTCATAACTTATGCTTTCCGGGAGCGCTTTGATCAGCTATCTGAGTTATTCAAACAATCCTGTGCTCCCATGAGAACCAAAGGTAACTGCCCTGGCCCCCTCGCGTGGAAGCTGCGAGCAACGCAAAAGTCTGTCGTCGTTTGGGGGCAAGCAATTTATTTCAGGGCCACTGATAGAAAATTCCAAAGCTGACCTGCGGATAACTTGTTATAACATCACTGTTTAGATGTTTCTTATTTCTAGACTATTTCAGCTTTTATGAATATATGGCATATTTGTTTTTGGTTGAGAACCCCACACCTCCTGAGTGACGATACTGCAGCCGACCTCGTCCCTAAAGGTCCATAGTACATGCCAGCGAGGACAGGGCATGGATCAGGGCAGGCATCTCCCGTATAACTTCACGCAGCCCTAACACACTGCTTCTCTTGTAGGCAGGGATAAGCTTCCTCCATTGATGGCTCAAGTGAGAGGAAGAACAGATAGCAAAGTGTTTGTTAAAATGATGGACTGTCCCTATTTCGCCTTCCGGCAGCAAAGTGATCTGCTTGGAAGCTAATTAGAGCATTTCCCCAACGGTGGTGGTGATCTACTTCTCCTCCTGGCTGTAATTTGAATGCTCCTGTGGTCTCTCAGACCGTTGTGCCACATGTCAGGAGCTGGCCGGAAAGCAACCACCATCTCTTCATCTTCCCAGACAGTCTTCTACTAGGAGAATTCTGGAAGTGGCTCTCTGCTTCAAATGAGTCTCAGACTTTTCATTTCAGGCTAGTTATTTAAGGTTTGCTTTTTTTTTTTTTTTTTAACTCCTTTGTGGTGCTTTTTGCTTTCTGTTCTTTTAAATCTTTGCCTTTGAATCTCCCAGGGTTGATAAGGAAAATGTCCATCAACTTTAATACCATACATAGGCAGTTAAACTCAAAGTTTGGACGATAATTTCTGGTGGCACAGGAGTGATGCTGACATTTTCTCTGGAACCCTGCCAGGTCTGCCTGTCTCTTATGCATCACACTGAAGCAACACTTAATTTCTTTCTAATACAGCTAGCATACTTGCCCCATGGATAGAGGATGAGGGTGGCCATTTGTCATGTCTCGGCATCTGTGTGGAACCTCCATAGGTGCTGGAGTCCACTGGGTTTCCTTCCTTTTGAGGATAATTTTTGTTTAATCATATGTAGGGTGGCAGATACAGCCTCACCTTTACTTTCTCTTAAAATATACTATAGATTTAAATTCTGTGGCCTTAGATCGTCATTTATACCATAGTATTATTTATACTTTTTAATTTGGTGCCCTCTCTCTGGTGGGTCCCTGGTATTTTTTTAATGTTTTCATAAGTCATAAACTGCAAAGAGGTCCAGTGACTTGCATGGGATGATACAGAAAATCAGGAGGCAAGACCAAAATTAGGAACGAAAGTTCCTGGCTGTAAGTGTGACGCACAAGATTGTTTTAATTTCATAATTAAACACACTTTTCATACTGATGCCTCCATTATAGATAAAATATGTAAACTACCATGCAACTAAAGTGAAATAGAAATGTAAAAAAATAAATAACGGAATGGATTTACACATTCTTTCTTGATGGACCCTAACTGAGGTCAGATTTTAACCAGGATGAATATGCCACTAGGCTGCATTACTTTCCAATTTATACATCTATTCAGAATACTAAGGATGAAAAGAGGAAAGAAGAATCAGTTTTCTCTTAAGATTTCCTTTTTAACATTGGCTGTTAATTTTTTTGTAACTCCCATGTCTCAAGGAACTGAGGCAAACTTTGAGCCTGAGTTTAAAGTTTGTTTTTCAGACATGTTACCAGAATGTAAACTCAGTAACAAATTGCTTAAAGAAAAACTCCCTAAACAGTTAATACTTTTTTTCCTTACATTATCTTCTTTTTTGTGGGATTCCATATAGTAATATGTACTTCATAAAGTTGCCTCCCAAACTTTCCTGCTGAGTTCTTTTTTGGGAAAAGACATTTCTTTACTGTACAAAAATGTGCATAAAGGCAAAGGCTGACCTTTCTAAACACTGTGTTATAAAGTTAATTGATAATAAATCCAACAGATGTATATTGACACATGAATAAAGGATGGTCATTTGTTATAGACAGTGACAACTGAGTCAAAATTGATTCCAGGGAGTTGGCTTTGTAAGTAAGAAACTTTAGGATCATTGCAACCGATTAATTTTGCTTATTTTCCTTTTAAATATATGTACAAGATGAATGTAAAAATCATGTGTACATCTAGGAATTCTTCCAATAAGTGTAAAATAATTGTAAATGATAAAGTGTTGGCTTTTTTCTTAGTGACAGATAAATCAGTGCATCTTACAATAGATGTCTTACCTACAACATTTAAAAAAATTGTTGCTAACTTGAGAGACTAAATGAGCATCTAGTTTTAATTAGATTGCTTTTATTTTTTGTGATTTTTTTTTTGTTTTTGTTTTTTGATAGTTTGCTTAGGAAGACTTTCTCTACCTAAAGGTCAGTTAAATTTTTGGTTGAATATATATGAAATATAGCCTGTTTCATTTTTCCATTTGAGTTTTAAGATTTTTTTATTAGAGAAATTTCCATACGTATTTAAAAATAGAGAACAATATAATGAATTATGTAGACTCACCACTCAGCTTCAACAGTTGTCATTAATGACTTCTCGTTTTATCTATATCCTACCACTTTTCTCATTTTCCCCGCAATCTGTTATTTTGAAGTTTAAGTCCCTTGCATAATTTCATCTGTAAATACTTATGTCTCTATCAGACTTTTAAAAATAATAAAATGTCATCATTACACCTAACAAAACTCACAGTAATTCCTTCATATTATCTAAGTAATGCCTCGTATTCAAATATAATACCTAGTGTTTTGGGCACTAAGGGTATAGCTTATAAAGATAAGTCCTTTAAGGTTTCAATACTCAATGAGCCAATATTCTAGTGTGAGGAGACAGATAAAAAATTAATAAAATAAAAACAAGATGGTTTCTGCTAACGAGGCGTGCTCTGAAGGAACGCAGTGGGTAATACGAAAGAGAGGTCCAGGCTGAGGGGGGTGCTGTTCCCGCACGCTGGTCAGGGAGGTCCTGAGGAGGTGGCATGGTTCCCTTAGGAAACTCAGAAACAGTTTCCGGCGTGGAGGCTACAAAGAGATTTACCAGGGCAAAAGAGTCTGGTGTTCTGCAGAGTATGTCCTCTAACCAAGCAAACTTGCTAATGGGCGTTCACTCTGAGTTCTGACTTCAGTTATAATCATTTGTAATGTGGGACTTTGCAGTGTCTAATGTTTTTTAAGGGGCAAGTAGAAAAAAGCCACCGCACATATAACCTTATGGAACTTTCTGAATGTTTGGTTTATTTGTTTATCAGTTATGCTTAATAATTACGTATTTACGTGGGAATTTAAGAAAAAAGAAACGAAACGGAAATTTCAGGCTACCTAAATGTCCTTCAAAATATAGACCCTTATCCGTCTATAACTGAGTAGCTCTAATATCTGCAAAGCAGGCAGTCTTGGGATTTTGGGTACTTCCTGATTCTTTCTTGGTAAAATTAGAAGCTTTTTTTTTGTTTGTTTGTTTTTCTTGTGACTTTTTAGTATGTCTCCTCTGAGTAAAAACTAGCAAGTGGGAAACAAATGTATAGAAACCAACACTATACACACTCACACACAAAAGGAGCATGTGTGTATATTTTCATGTACGTATGAGTGTATATGGGTAAGAGGGAGGAGGGAAAGGGTGCACAGAGAAGATGGTTTCTATCGAATTTGATTTAAATGTAATGTCAACTTAGAGTACATTCTTGTCTTAATCTGAATCTTTTCTGTAATAAAGAAAAAATGGAGTATCAAGTTCATATGATTGAACAAAAGTAGATAATCCTGGCCCTTTTCTTTTCGACCATTAAACGACTTTGAAGCAAACCGTCTTTACATATACATACGGAAGGTTTGCCAGCTTTTCTTCAAACAAAGCCAGCCACAGTCAGACTAAACATTGGAAGACATTTCACTCAGTGCACAGTGAAGATATTTGTTGATTCACATATTTTCCTTTTACAGGAATATCTTCAAGGTTAGTATTCACCACTGAAGTTAACCCAAAGTAAAATTCCATTGTGTTATATAAAACAGCTTAAGATGTTATATTTAATTAAATCTAGAAAATTCTGTCCCCATCGATCTTGAAGAAGGTTCTGATATTTTAAGCTTAACCATCAGCTACATTAAAGGCTGTGGATAGTTTTGCTGTTTTTGAAATTCTTGCTCTTCCTCATTTGTCATCTTGATCTGCCAAACATCAATGTCCTTGAGTTCACCAGAGACCATTACATTTTTCTTCCCAGTAGGTGGGATAGAGAGTTTATGGTAGATTCAGTATGTCTTTATTTACTCAACCACTCTTCTAGGGCCTGGAGCTATCAAACGCAAACTAGCAAATGGTTGTTTATATCTGTCAGGAATTCACCATTCTCTCCTTTATGAGCTTTCATGCTCTTCAGAGAGCATTCTGCACACCTTGGTTGTCAGAAGGGGTCTGGGCTATTATTTGGAGTGGTACAGAGATTGCATATCAACAGCTTAGTCTGCCATGCCTTCCAATGCTCTTCACTAGCTATTGTATTAAAATTGGTTTGTTTGCTTGGCAATATCTTTTTTTTTTTCCTTTTCCTTAATAAAGTAGGTAGATACATCCCTGGGACCTCACCACACATTTATTCAAGATCATGAGAAATTGATAAATTAAATGAGAGAATGCATATGAAGAACTTAGCACAGTTCTGGCCAAAGTGGAGCTCAATAAGCTTTGTTGCATTGCTGTTATTGAAGAGCATTTATTGTGCTGCTATACTTTAAGACATTTTCAAGCATTATAGGGAGAGAAGAGCACATAAGCTATAGTCTTTACCTTTAAGGCACTTGTAGCTAGTTGAGATAAGACCTGTGTAAGAAGATGCTAGCAGAAAGCAGTGTATGACCAGTGCCAAATGCAGATGCATGCTAAACGGGCTCCGAAGAGGAAGAGTTCCCTGTAAACTAGAATCATAACAGCGGTGACAGCAGCCAACTTTTACTGTGTTGTTCTAGTACTGCTCTTCTGTTCTGTTCTAGTATTTTAAAGCATCCACTCATTTAATCTCCACGTCAGCCATGTGAGGTAGGCATTTCTGTTATTTCTGTCTCACAGGTGAGGGAACCAAGTGAGGTTCGGTAATTTGCCCGGGGTCATGCCAAGGAATTGGAGGCACCCGCATCGGGTTCTGAGCTACTAAATGCAGAGCTGGGGTCTCACACCAGCAGGGTCTGGAAAGACTCAGTGAAAGGGAAGAAGCATTTGGGCAGAGGAAACTGGTGTATATAGGAAAAGAGCAGTGTCAGGGATGCCAATGAAAGGCATATGCATTCAACCCTGAAAGCTTCTGGAGAGCCGGTGAATGAATTTCCCAAGAAAATAACATGATCACGCAGCACCCTAGGAGGTGGGATCTCCCAGAGAAATGCTGGGTGTGCTGGCAGCCGCTATGATTCACACGTTTGGGCTGTCTAACCATTTCTGCTTCAGCTTGTGGTGGCCCGGCAGTTGGTTGGATTTTCCATGAACCTTTTCTCTCTTGTCCTCGGGGGAATCAATAACTATAAAACCTCAGTCACCAGGGTGAGCTCACTGTCCCCTGGTGAGCACCTGGGGTTCCCAACAGCTCTAAGTCCTGGTGTGTAAGCTGCCTTCTCAGGTGCCCAGGAGGTAAAGTCAGGGGGTGTCAGCCCTGCTAGGGGCTCCCTTTGTTCTTAGTTCTGAGCACAAAAAATGCCTAATCACATTTCTTGGGCAACTCTGGAAGTCCAAGCGGGGAGTGGTGGTACATGGGGAACCTTCCAGAATAATCACAGCCCGGCTGTCCCTCGAGGCCTGGCTCTGGGTTCCCTGGGGCTGATGAGATGGATCCTTTGTGATCACCTAGTGAGGACTGCTTATATTTAGGGAGCAAGGCCAGGGCGAGTAACCATAATTATTTACTCCATGCCGATTAATTTAGGATTTAAATTCAGGCTGCAAAATAAAGTGTTTAAGTGGTGGTAGCTCAAGGAAGGAAACAAAGCTTAACATTAAATGACATAGTGCTCCTGAAAATGTGAGATGGACTGGGAACAAAGGTTACTTACTACATCTATAACTCTTTTTAGACAAAGAAAATATGTGATTAAGAAATGCTTTGGCAAGATCTCACCGAGATTATTTACTGGGAGGGAGGCCCAGGACTTGGCCAGGAAGGGACGATATGGGTATTTGAATGCTGGGATTGTGGAAGAGCATTTTTAAGTTTGGAAGCAGAGGAAACTCTTGTGTCTGGGGGTACCATAATACAGTTTATGCTGTTAAAGGATCCTGCTGCAACAAATAGAGGAAGGGGCCTGCTTGAAATTTAGAAATTAGAAACTGGACTGGGCTAGGTCCAAGAACTTTGCTCATGCTCTGAATAGTTAAAGGCTCAGCACAGTACATTTACTTTTTAAAAAAATTTATTTTTATTTATTTTAAAAAGATAGATTACATGAAATGCTACATAGAAAAATATAAGGGATTCTCATATGCCCCACTCCTCACACCTCCCACTTTTCCCCACATTAACAACTTCTTTCATTAGTGTGTACAGTCATTGCAATTGATGAACACATTCTGGAGCATTGCCACTATGCATGGATTATAGTTTACATTGTAGTTTACACTCTCTCCCACTCAATTCTGTAGGTTATGGCAGGATATATAATGGTCTGTAGCTCTTGTTGCAAAGTCATTCAGGACAATTCCAAGTCCTGAAAATGCCCCCATATTGTACCTCTTTTTCCCTCTCCCTGACTTCAGCACCTCCAGTGGCCACTGTCTCCACATCCATAATATAGTTTCTTCCATTTTTAGAATCACAATAGGTCTATAGTAGAATACATTTACTTTTTAATTTAATTTTGTTTTTAATCATGACTAGCTCTTCTCTAGTTTCTTCCAGGAGGAAAGCGTTACTGTGTACAGTCACCCTGTCTTAAACACGTACACATGTGACTAGGCTAGCTTAGGTGAGCAGAGAAAATTTGCCTTTCTAGTTCCAATGTTTGAGTACCCAGCTTTATATAAAAGAACAACTAAGCTGCCGTCAACTGAAATTTTGGATTAGGGGTGTGGTTTGAGGAGAAGTGGGAGCTCTTTGGAATGTCTTTTGTGGATATCGATGCATTTCCACATCCTGGCTGACCACATTTCCCACTGGGGCAGAGTCTCTCCAGAATCATTTGTCTCCCACTGGGAGAGTCTTCCCACCCTCCCCTTCATCTGACATCTGCTGCACACTTTTCCCGGGTATATGACCCATATCACCACAAAAGAGCTGTGCCTACTTAGCATACCTCCTGGAAGAAGAGGAAACTGATTGCTTTTCATAAGCAAATCCTTCTTGCCAGAAGTTTCATGTACTCAGTGTCACAAGCATGAATTAATGATGCAGTTTGAAAAGGGTCAGAATGTTCAAAGCCGAGGGTATTGCTGGAGGGGTAGACTGTTGGACTTGATATTTGGAGAAGGAGTAAGAGTTCACCTGGTAGAGAAGAGAGGCAGATGGGGTGGACTGTTTCAGGACAGTCAGAGATATGGGGAACATGGCACTCTTGGGGCATGGCCAGTGGCTGGTAACCGGCTTGGACTGGGGTGTAGAGTGTATACAGTTAAGTGGAATCAAATGAGGCAAATCAAATGCCATGTCTGTGTTTATGTGAGTCTCTTAATTTGGGGGTTTGTAGATAGAACACAATCACTTTCATTTACTCCCATCCTCTATCCCCCAATTAGTAATCCGAGTGTATGATACTTAGTGATAACCCCTTCTGGGTTGTGTTTTTCTCTCTAGGGACTAGACCAAGATAACTGTTAGTCCATCCCAGGGGTAGCAGAAGTACATGCTGGCTGGGGAAATCCTGCCTCCTACTTTGGGCGTCTTGTAACCCCAGGACTCTTTCTCTACCCTGTCTCTACCCGCAGCTGCCTTCATCCATTTGCTTTCTAGTGATGAAGTACAGGGAAGCTACAGGGATGGCTGCCTCACCCACACCCACCCTGAACGTCTGTTCTCAGGGTCTCTAAGGCAGGCAGAGTACCAGAGAGGGCTGGTGGGCTGCAGGAGTCTGTCTTCACAGGGAAAATGGCTAGTCCTCTGGGACCAGGTTTCCCCTCTAACTAGAGAGATTATAGCGCCACTGCACACACAAGCACACTTGGGAAGAGAGCTGTAACAAGTAAAATTGTTATTGGAGTGGATGGTGGTAGAGAAACTGCTTATGTTATGCCATGGCACAATGCTAAGTTATGTTTTGGATAACTTTTCGGCAGTCTTTATTTTCGTTTAGCCTTATTAGAGATCTGAGTTCTCTGTATTCTTGTGCCCTTCTAGCATACTGGTTAAGAACACAGTCTGTCAAATTAGAAAGATCTATGTTTGAACTCTTACTCTGCCCCTTTTTAGCCCTGTGACCTTTGACATATCTTTAACCTCTGAGGCTCAGCTTCCTCAGCCAAAAAAATGGGCCATTGATACTTAGCTCCACTATGGGCTATTCTGAGGGTTGTATGAGATATAATACATGTAAAATACTTTATGATATTTTTTATGGCGTCACTTGAATTTTGGACCCATATATTGCTTTATAGGAAGGTTCCACTCACTCCTTAAGTTGTGTCAGTCACGTGACCATCTTGGAACCAAATGGACTGCCTTCCATGATGTTTAAATATCATTTAGGGGAAGCGGATATGGCTCAAGTGATTTGGCTTCCGTCTACCATATTGGAGGTCCAGGCTTTGTTTCCTGGGGCCTCCTGGTGAAAAGCAAGCTGGCTGGAGCAGAGAGCTGGCGCAGCAAGATGACGCAACAAAAAGAGACACAGAAGAGAGACAATAAGAGACACAGCAGACCAGGGAGCTGAGGTGGCGCAAGAGATTGAGCATCTCTCTCCCACTCTGGAAGGTCCCAGAATCGGTTCCCAGTGCTGCCTAAAGATAAGACAAGCAGACACAGAAGAACACACAGAGAGCAGACAGCGAGCACAAAAATAATTGGGGGGACGGGGATAAATAAATAAATCTTAAAATATATATATATCTATATCATTTAGTCCAGGGATTAAGGGGAAGATGATCATGCATAGACAGAATGGGCATCTCTCTGTTTCAACATGACAGTTTCACTTTCAAAACCGTGCTTTAAAAATCTCCTCCTGGTGAAACTTTCCTAAGGAAAACGCTTTTTCCACCTGGTTGTTTTCTCTGTGCTTGTTGCAGCCTTCTTGCAAAGTTGTAATCATTCATCCACATGCACTTTTCAGTGTGTTTGTCCTATCTTTCTCTTTAGAAGACAAATTCCTGCTGGTGCATGGAATAATATGTTCTTTTCCTTCCCCGTGGAAATGCTGTTTTCCCACTCCTTAAGGAGCTGGGGGACAGTTTGGGTCTACATTCATTATGCATCAGTTTATCATTGTGCTTTTCTACCCTCATATAAAAAAGTAAAATGTGGAACTGGTCATGGAAAGATGGTAGAAAACCCTCAGTGTACATCATCTCTGTGATTTCTATAAATGGAATTTTGTCGAGATCTGTCATTGGATACTGAAGACAGATCCATTTGAAACATTTAAGTTTCTGGCATTTTTATATATGCCAGACTGATCTGTAGTGAACTGATGGTACGCTATCTTTCCTTTTGACTCTAGCCCAAATGAAAAGAAATTAGAAAATTATTATGATATGAACAGATTCTAATGAATTGAAATAGAAAACTTCCCATCTTATGTGATTAGTATTTTGGGAATTAAACAATATATTGAGGGTGGGGGTGGGAGGACAGGGATAGAGAGAACAACACGGAGAAAGTTGGAGAGAGAAATCCTCAGAAGAAGAGAACAACATTGGCAAAGGCATTGCTTTTAAACAATAGGAAGTCTTTCACCAGACATTGGAATTCTTTCTGTCAGGTGCTGGAGTTTGCCCTAGGTTTTCTCTGTCACGAAAATAACACTTTTACGAGGCTCCGGATACCGAGGTTGAAGTCCTTACAAGTCCTACCCAGCTTTGCACATCAGGGGCTGTGAAATGAACCCAAATGGTACAACCTGGAGGGAGAAGGGCTCATGGATTCAACGCCTTTCAAAACCTCCTGTGTTTTCCTGATTCAACTGTGTTTCCATAAAACACAGATTCCATAAAATGTGGAGTTGGACTTTGAGGAGTTCCCAGCTCTTGGCTTCATGCTGTCCTTATCTCGTAGCCTGGTAGAGGGTGTGTGCGGTTGTGTGTGAGTGCCCTAGTGGCATCTCCTCATCACCGCTCTTTCTGCAGAGCTGGAGACCCAGGGACGTCCTGAGGGATTGCCAGGAACCTCGCCACTCCCTCTGCCCCTCTAATGAGCTCAGCAGCTCCTAGCATCTTCAAGCGGCCTCTTGCATGGCACCAGTTGATGTCTTTCTTTTTCCTAATCATAGGCTCAGGGAACATCAGAACTAGAGGCGCAGTTCCTGTAGTCCAGAGGCGGGCATCCTTTGTTTGCCAGGCCGCTGTAACAGAGTACCACCTACTGGCTGGGCTTAAGTAATAGGATTTTTTTTTTTTTTCAAAGATTTATTTTTATTTTATCTATCCCCCTTTTGCTGCTTGTGCTCGCTGTGTCCGTTTGCTTTGCGTTTTTCTGTGTTTGCTTGTCTCCCTTTGTTGCGTCATCTCGCTGCGTCAGCTCACTGCGCCACGGGGCCAGCCTGCCTTCAGCAGGAGGCCCCGGGAATTGAACCTGGGGCCTCCCATATGGTAAATGGGAGCCCAACCAATTGAGCCACAGGCGCTTCCCAGCAATAGGATTTTGTCTCACAGCTTTGAGAAGTCTAGATCAAGGTGTTGGCAACACTGTGCTTTCTCCAAAGCCTTGAGCCTTCTGGCGGTGGATTGCTGGCAATCCATAGCTCAGTGTCTGCCTCCATCACATGCCATCTCTCTCCCCATCTGTCTCCTGTCCTTACTACTGAGCCTGTATTGCCTCTGCTTATCAGGGCTCCAGTCATCTTGGACTAAAGCCCACCCTGATTCACTTTAGCCTTCCCCTAACCAATAATGTCTTCAAAGATCTTATTTATGAATGGGTTCGCATCTGTCTGACTTAGAGAACCCCATAACATTTTTAGCTGATAAACCTCACATCTCCTTAAAAATAGAAGTTTCTGTGAAAACCTAGTTTTTTAATTTTTTATTGTGGGTAAAAAATCAAATTTTTCACAATACAAACCAATATTGGTAAAATATATAAATATATATGCGTATATGTGCATTTGCTTACATAAATGTTATTTTTTTCATATATATTTTAAAAGATGCTTAGATACATAAATGTTATACAGAAATTACAGGGATTCCCATGATCTCCACCTCCCACACCTCCCATAACATCTCACATAAACATCTTTCATTAGTGTGGCACATCACCTGCAATGGATATACACATCCTGGGGCTTTGCCACTAAGCATAGACCACAGTTCCCATTGTAGACCACACTCTCTCCCACACAGTTCTGCATGGTATATGCTGATGTAAAATGGCCTATATTTGTCACCACAACGTCACTCAGGACAACCCCCACGTCCTGAAAAAGCCCCTGTATTACAACTGCCCTTCCCCTCCCCGCCCCGAAAGCGTCTAGTGGCCACTGGCTCCACCTCACTGTTATAATTTCTTCCATTGCTTGAATCACAATATGTCTACAACAGAATACCATCAAGTCCACTCTAGTCCATAGCTCTTCCCCCAATCCTGAGGGAACTGGAATGGTGATGTCCACTGCACCTCCAAGTGAGAGGGGGCTTATATCCCATGGATACATTGGATGGGATTATCCTGCCTGCAGCTGCAGGCTCTCTCCATTCCCTGGGATGGCCGTTGTCCATCATCGTCTCCTCACCGGGTTACTTGGGTGAGTCCATTGAGCTGTAGAGTAGGAGTTGCAGCTCCACCGAGATTCCAGGCACAGCTGGCACATGGGCAGGCCAGAGGCTCCAGTCTCTGGAAGTATACCTACAAACTCCAGCACCACATATAGGTTTGAATAGAAGGGACTGATGGACCATGTGCAGGGAGGACTTATTTGAGTCCAACTCTGTCACTCTCAGGAGCACAGATTCCAAAGTAGAGCCCACTGAGAAGGCATCAATCTCTGGAGCTATCCCCCCTTATATAGGACCTGGGTGTCTCCAGAACCCTCAGGAGCCCCTCTGTGTGGGGTGATATCCACTTTGCTGTTCTATGAGATCCTACTGAGGTGTGCATAAGCGTTACCTCTGGTATGACCTCCTGACTCTATTTGAAGTCTCTTAGCCACATGAACTCACTTGTCTTTACCTTTTCCCCCTTTTAGTCAAGGTCTTTTTCCCGTCGTGTTTCAAGTTGGCACTTGGTATTAATCCCTCGTTGCCAGAGAGACTCATCCCCGGGAGTCATGTCCCATGTTGAGGGGAAGGTAATGCATTCATATGCTGAGTTTGGCTTAGAGAGGGGCCACATTTGAGCAGCAAGGAGGCTCTCAGATGCTATTTTGTTCAATGAGAATGCATTACTTTTATAATCAGAAGAGAAAATAAAGCTCTATTAAAGAGATTGCTAGAAGGAAAGGCAAAGCTTCGCTCATCTTGGCAGTAGTGCAGTGGTTAGAACACAGGCTCTGGGGCCAGGCTGAGGGAGCAAACCATCGCTCTGGCCCTTATAAACCACCTCAGATCTCTGTTCCAGTGACACCTTATCAGTGAAGCCTTCCCTGACCATCATTTTAAAAATAGCATCCACCCATCCCCCTCTACACAGCTCTTTTTCTTCCCTGCTTTATTTTTCTATATACTACTTGTCCTCTCTGGCATTGATTCCAGTTGCCTTGTTGTTGTTTTTTTTTAAAAAAACTATTTGTCTCTCCCCCCTGTGTATGTAAATTCTATGGGAACAGGGATTTTTTTTTTTTTTTTTGGTCTCTTGTTCACTGCTGTCTCCCCAGCACCTAGAGCAGTGCCAAGAGTGCAGTAGGCAAATGTTGTTGACACAATGAATGGCTTTGGGCAAGTAAAACTTAGCCTTTCTGTGCCTCAGTTTTCTTGTGAGTAAAACAGTGCCTCCCTCGTCGAGTTGCAATTAGAACTAAAGGAATTAATCTGTCTAGCACTTAGAAACAGCTGACACATAGTAAATACTCAATAAAGGTTCCCTATTATTGTCATAATTATTAAATATTTGACTGCTTCCCTAGACTCCTTGAGGGCAGAGGCTGTTTCTTCCACCATCGTTTTATTTCTAGTAGCAACGTGGTTGGCACATGGATATCCAGTGTTTGTTGATTAGATAGATGAATAAATTATGATAGAGAACTGGTAGGCAATACCTCTGTAAATATTTGTTATATGTAAATGAATAATAGGCTTCCTTCCTCTCTTTTTCCCCAAGCTCCCATCAGTGAATCTGCATGGAATAATATGATTATGTTGTGCCTTAGGACCGAGGCAGCAGGGGCCAATAATTTGTTTCCCTTGTCATGACTTGCCTGAAGTTCCTTGGAGACCGACAGCCATGGTAGAAAACTGGTGGATCATGAGTGTCAACCCATCGAGTAGGAATCACTTGAAAACTCTCCTACTCATACTTGCTACTTCACAGAAATGCTTCCCTGGCCAAGGGGGTATTAGCAGTAGCTGTGGACATCCAAACAGACAGACGCAAAGAAAAGTTGAAAGGGAAGGTTAAGGGAGCAGCAGACTCATCACCCTTCTCAAACAATTTAAAAGCCTGTAAAAAGGTTCTGCTCTAAAACTTCAGCCAGTCGTTTGACTTCCACCGGCCTCATGTACTGTTTCTCCTGTAAAATTAGAGAATGTGCCCAGATATTCTTCAAGGAACTGTGTACCTTTTAAAATTTCCTCATTCTGTGGAAAATGTTTAAGAAGGTTCCAGATGATTAAGAATTTGAGGGTGGAGGTTTAAGTGGAGATACTGTTAAAATGGAAGGGACTGTTACTAGAGGAGCATAGGGAAGCGGCTAAATAACATATGGTGTCTGTCGGTGAGAGGAGCAGGAAAATTATAGTATTTAAATAGAAAATGAACTCATAAGCCTCAGCTTAACAAAAGGTGTTTCTGATCTCCTGGTTTGGATTAGTGTGTTTAAAGTGAACTAATTTGCATGTTGGCTGTGCAATCTGGGCATCTGACTAGTGAACCTTTCCCAAAACTAAGCCCCAAGAGATTTCCAATAATGCCCAAAAGGTTTCGCAATTTGGCAAGAGGATTTGGAACTTGACAAAAATCTCTTTCCCAATTTGGTTTCCAGAAAGGCTAACTTGCCTAAATTTGAAAAGAAATTGAAAACAAAAAATTAAAAACAAAATCTTTTGTTATAACTTGTTTCATGAGATGCCACAGAATAAATTTTCCCCCAGAACCTATTTGAGATTTTTACCATTGGCTCCTAAATATATATAACTGTCCTCGGTTTCCTGTCCTTCCCTTCCACAGTGTTCCAATAAGGCTAATTAACTATAGCACTGGGACTAAATCATAGGAATCTCGTGCGTGTATGTGTTGTATCATCTGTGTCTTGTTTGCATTTCCAGCTTCTGAATCACTGTTAGTTTTCTATGGCTGCATGACAAATTACTGCACACTCAGTGGCATAAAAATACACATTTATTATCTCACAGTTTCTGTGGATCAGGAGTCTGGACACCGCTTCTCTGGGTCACCCACAGAAGGTCTCACAAGGCTGCAGTCAAGATGTCAGCCAGGGCTGTGGTCTCATCTGAGGCTTGACTAGGGAAGAATCCAGTCTTGTTGGCAGAACTCGGTTCCCTGCAGAGGGTTTCAGTTTCTTGCTGGCTGTTGGCTGCCCTCAGCTCCTCAGTTCCTTACCATGAACCTCCCAACAGAAGCAGCCCACAACACGGCGGCTTGCTTCTTTAAAACCAGTAGGCTGCCATGTGACCCTGCAATACCACTGCTGGGTATATACCCAGAAGAACCGAGAGCAGTGACATGAACAGGCATCTGCACACCGAAGTTCATAGCCACATTATTCACCATTGCCAAAAGTTGGAAACAACCCAAGTGTCCATCAACAGACGAATGGATAAACAAACTGTGGTTTGTTCACACGATGGAATATTATGCAGCTGTAAAAAGAAATGAAGTCATAAAGCATATGGCAACATGGATGAACCTGGAGGACATTATGTTGAGTGAAGCAAGCCAGACACAAAAGGACAAATACTGTATGAATGCGTTACTATGAACCAAATATATTGTGTAACATATTGTTGGATTAAAAAAAAATTTATATGTATCCATTACATTTAATTGAGAAATGTATATATTCATCTGTGTTTACTTTTTAGTTTTTAATTGTTTATATTTTCAATTGTTAAATATACAAAATAAAGTTTAAAAAAAAAAAAAAGCTCTCAGTGACCAATCATCCTGTAAAGAACATAAACAAAGTCATACTAGAAGTCAGTCACATGACTATCATCTATGTAAGAAAGCCTTCAGAAAAAGGTGTGTCCTTAGACAATATGAGAGAATTCACACTGGAGAGAAACAATATGGCTGCTATCTATGTAGGAAAGCCTTCAGCCAATCTCCCAACCTAAGAAATATAAGAAAACTCAAATACTTGAGAAACAATATGAATGTCAAATATATGAGAAACCTTTCATTTATCCTTCTTTACTTAGCCAACATGAGAGAACTTCCATTGGAAGAAACAATATGAATGCTAGATATGTGTTTCACTAATTGCTCTAACCTTAGATGACACTAAAACCAGTAGGCATTTATTCTGATGTTTCCCTGTAGCTCAGATTTCTTTTGAGACGTGACCTCAAATTTTCCCTTACTATCCTTGTAAGGTAAAATAGAAGTAGGGGGAACCAAGATCCAAAAAAGGTTAAATGAGATGTCTGAGGTCTCAAAACAGCCAGGGGTTGCATTGGAATAAGAATATAAGATGAATAATAATAAAAGCTAACAATTACTAAATATTTACTATTTGCTGGGTACTGTACTAAGGACTTTAGGTTGGTATATTCTTGTTTAATCCTCAACACAGTCTGAGGTAGGTATTAGCATTTGCAAGATATGGCCAATCAACTGCCCATTCAATAATAATGTTAGCAGAAAGGGAAATTGAGGATTAAAGAGGCTACATAATCTGCCCAAGGATCTCAGACAGAAAGTGCACAGCCCAGATTTGAGGCCTCCACCATTGCACCCTGAAGACCTTGCCAGGTCTTCAGGCAAGACCTGTGCTGAGATTCTTCATCTCTTTTGTTGAATACTCAGTTCACTGAGGTATTGCAAAGGGATAATCATAATAGGGTGCTCCTTTGAAGTGCATTACTATAATGAAGGAATGCCATTCTTTATCTTCTATTTAATCATTGAGCCAGGCTTTCTTGTTTTTCTGAAGACGTGAGATACATTGAAGGTAACCAGAATTTAGTGGGATTTGCATGTATTAACACTCTTGTTACATCCACATCCAAAAAATCAAATTTAGAGGCTCCTCAAAGTTGGTAGAATACAGCTTGTCCTTAGAACCCTCATTTTAATTAAGCATTATACATTTTATTATTCTATAAAACATCAATAATCTGGAAAAGGCAGGATCGGTCTATTTTTCCACCCTGTAAGACCGCTTATGTGTGTAGATCTAATCGAGAGACACACAAGATTTGGTTTGAGTATTAGAAACTGCGATTTTAGAGTAAAAAAATCCGGTTGGGACTGTGTATATTTGGTTCTTTTATATTTCTGGAAACCGAGGGAGCTACCCTGCAGGGTACTTTAAAACTTATAGATCAGGGGAGAAATAAAACACGGAGAAGCTTGCTGATCCGTTGAGCTCTTCCATGAATAGCAGCATGGAGCCGAGCTAGACCAGATCCAGCCCACGTCCGGAACCATTGTGGCCCCCCTCCATGTAATTCCAAAATGCAGAACGGCAGTCTTCCAGCGTGACGGACTTTGAGAATACTGAGTCTCCCCCTCTTCATTTGCAAGTGAGGATGCAAAGGTCCAGGTGGGCCAAGGTCATATATCTGCCTTCCATGAACTCATGCTGAAACTCTTCCTGAATTTATTGCTGTCTTTTCCCTTATACTGCATTGTATTTATTTTTATAAAACGTAATCCAAGTCAGCCCAGTGCTACTTGTGTATATACCTTTAATACCTTTGGCTCTTTTTTAATCAACTTTGATCCCCTTTCAGCGCCCTAGCATGAGGCCTGGAACATTGTAGATGCTCAATATGTATCGGCTGAATTGAATGAAAGGCGATTGAATATATTTCATGTACTTGTTTCCTAGTGTGGAAGGCAAGGCTTCCATTCATTAGTTTAAAACTTCCATTTTAAGGCTTTGAGAAGGCTCCTTTCATTCCAGGAATTTGAGAATTGGTGAACAAATTCAAATTCACCATATCACAACCCTTCGTGTTCCTATGTGTGTTTTTTTTTTTTTTTTTTTCTCCTTTTTTGAATATTTTGGGCTCTCGGCCATTGTTTTTTTAAGATTCATGACTTAGTGTTTTTAGTCTCTGTAACCAGAGGTAGATATTTCTTCCAGACTTGTCCTTGGCTTTTCCTGGAATGAGTGGTGTTCTTTGGAGTAGTTAAGTAGCAAAATGGAGGCACTTAATATCGCAACAAATGAGCACCTACTGTGTGTCAGGAACTCTGCCTGTGAGCAGCGAGTCCTTAGTCTCATGGAGGAGACAACCACATAAGGCCGAAGAAGGACCAGAAGGACATTGCAGGCCACTGAGGACTGTGAAGACAATTTAGGAAAGGTTCCAAGAACAGGTCGTATTTCAAATGGGCCTTGAAGGGTGAATGTAGAGAAAGAAGCAATAACATTCCATGAAGAGCTGAGCTAAGGCAAGTGAAAACACTTGGGTTGTCCAAAGCACAGTAGGGAGCGGTACTGTGTAAGCTGAAATCACGGTGAGTGTCGGGGAGTGGTGAGAAGCAGGAGGGCTCCATAAGCCGCCTAGAGGAACTTTCGGCAGTAGGAAGCTTGGAGGCTTCGTGCAGGTCGACGGACCTGATTAGGTGTGTGCATTGGCAGTGGAGTGGGTGGAATGGAGTGGGAGAAATGGAGGTTGGAGAGACTAGTGGTTGGGGAGAGGTGGGCCCGGGTAGACAATGTGGTTGCAACATTTTAGACAAGATAATGAAGATCTGAACGAAGGCAGCTATGGGCAGGAGTTTCCATAGACGAGAGTTTTCTCATGGTTAGATGCATATGGCTCGTAGACAGCAGAGCCCATTGGACCACCTCCGCCTAGCCTGCCATTTTATGTTCTGGAACTCTTACAGTTTTGGCTCCAGTTTAGAGTTCTGTTTTTTTTTTTTTTTTTTAATTTCTATTAGGTTTTCCTTATTGTAACCATAGTGGGGAGAATGAATCTATAAAGACAAACTGGTCAAGTTCCTACCTTCAAGCCTTCCACTCAATAATGTACTTCTCAGAGTAGTTTTTTGATAGCCTTCCCTGTGTTATGTGATGTGGTAACAGGTAGAAAGATATGATTGTTAAGATAGTATGTGATATAGAAAAGCTGGAATATAACTGTGATTAGAACAGATCAGCCAAGCTACCTTAGAAGTGTCCCCTGCCAGGTCCTGTGGTCTTTTGGTAACAAAAGAACTCAAAACTTTCATAAAAGTGCAGAAATGTATGCTTTGAAGAGCAAAGCTGGGTTGGTCTCAAAGAATCATCGGTACGGCCATTAGAGACTATCTAATGGCTTATAAAAAAAAATTGGCTTTTCGTTAAGTGCTTTGATAGTTAGCTTAGGAGCAAAAGTCCCTGTCCGTATGCAGCTTATATTCTAAGTTGTAAAACATCAGAAGTTGCTCTGGAAAATTAGAAAAAATGAATTCAATCACTATTCTTAAAAAGTGATGTTTTGCCTTTCGGCCTTTTGGCTAACATCAGGTGTAGCATCTGTTCTTATCAGTTTAATATGATACACTCTTTATCTTAGGACAATAGATTTTTGGAGCTGGGAGATGGAATAGGACCTTGCTTGGTCTACTCCATGCATCGACCTGGTAGTGCAGTACTTCCAGGAAAGGTGCAGAAAAAAAGAAGAAGAAGAAGAAAAAAAGTGATGTATAAGGAAGGCTCCAAAACCATAAATACAGATAAGGAAGTACTCCTTGGTATTAGTATTGAAAGAAAATACCCTGGTGTCATTAGTTGACTAAAAACTGAGGAAAAAATGCTGAAATACGTGAAAAATAATGAGTTTCAACTGATTGAGGAAAATGTACTGAAACATATGAGAAACAATGAGTTTCAAGGAAAATAATCCTTTTGCTAACTTTTGCACTAGTTTATGAGTATTACTAGAGTATTTTTTTCCTCTTTTAGTTACTACTTTAAAAGAATGTATAAATATGTCAGATCAAGAGAAACGTGTTATACAAATAATTTAAGAGTTTGGAACATGGGTTTTAAAAGAAACAGAGAAATTGGGGGACTAAACTGATTTTATTATTTTCAATATCAGAAAAGTAAAAAAATATATATGTATTGTTCTGTCAGTGTAAATGAGATAAAGAAGTTTAAAGCACATACCCTGCCTTTATGGGATGTTAATACAGTAAACAGATTTTCATTGTGCAGTAGACTTGTCAGTTATTTTTCATTCCCCAAGAGCACTAAGTGAAAGGAATGCATGTTAACTTATAGGAGATATTTTGAATGACCAGCAGAGCCTAGCAGAGTGCCCTGTAACTCCCCATTGGGAGATGAGGAGTTTCCTTCCTGGAAGCTGACAGGGCTGAGGTGGAAAGGCTCATGGGCGGGAGATTGGACTGAATGGCCTGAATTCTGCAATTCCTTTCAATTTTAAGATTTGAAGGAAACTTTAGAAAAAGATAGGTAACTGACTGTCCTATGAGTCAACACCTAAAATAAGTGTCTATTTCTGAGGCTTTGAATATTATTAAAAAAAAAAAAAAAAAAGAAGCTAACGGTTTATTCCTAGGTATTTTCCAGGTCCTCCCTTTATCTCACACTCTTGTTCATTTATTTCATAGAAGTTATTACAACTTGCAAATATTTCGTCTGTTTACTCATTATTTTGTTTGTCTCATCATGACAGTAAGCTCCTAAGAACACAGAAACTGTGTCTTTCTAGTTCTTTTCTGTGTTTCTAGCATCAAGCATAGCACTGGCCTGGAGTAGGTGTCACAAATATTGGTTGAATGAATGAATGAGTGGGTTAAGGGGAGACAAGTGCGACAAAAACGTGTGAGTGGGTGAAGACCACTTAGAGGGGAGGACAGCCTAGGGTTAAAGAGAGGAGGAAAAGAGGGTGATCATGGAAGGGGGAGAGAGCGAGTTTCAAACAAGGCCTATTTTTGTTGTTGGTGGTGGTGCTATTAGGTAAGAATGTGCAAAAGTGGGAAAATGTCATAAAAAACTGGAGACAAAATGGACTAGTGCCCAGAGCACACTAGTTCTGGGAAACAATTCATGATGACTTGCACTGGGTAAAGTTTGTTAATTATTTCTAAAATAACCAAAGGCTCTCTAAAAACTAAGTTTCCCTGGCTTGTAAATCAGCTGGAGGTTTGAGTGATGTGTGTGTGTGTTTTGAGCATCTGACTCCTTTATTTATATTCTCTGCCCTGGCCTTCAGATATTTTTTGAGCAGCCTTAGATTAGATTATCTGCAAGGGGATAATGGAACAATTTTGCGGCAGACTGCCTCTGTGCTTTGGACTGTTCAACTCTTCTCGGCCTGAGTATCCAAAAAATATCTTGATTTAGTCTTGTCTGTTCTAATCTGACTTAAGGACATGAAGTCCCCGACTGTAGGACATTTAACTTAAAACATTAACTTATTAACAACAGGGCAAACAAAATAAAACAAAAAAAGAAGAAAAGCACTCTTCCCCAAACAAAGCAATGATCTTCCCTAAACCCAAATATTTCCACCTTCCAGACTGTCCCACGCTGATGGCATTCTTCAGGGACATATTTGACTTGAGCCACACTGTTCCCTCATAACTAGGAGACTATTCCAAGGGAAAGGTGAAGGGTCAAGAAAGACAACTCTAGCCCCTAGTCTGCCCTCCCAGACCCTCTCACCATCTTTCCTCTCTTTACCACGAGTCAGTTCGGCTGCCCATGTTTTAGTGCTTTTAATATCCATGGAAGCACAGAGAAGTGAAAGTGAGTGTCTTGGACCTGTGGGCTTTTCCAGAATAGTTTCGGGAGACTTACTGTATCTGCGGTGTCCCTTCTTTTGGAGCCACCATCCTGAGCGTCCTTGGCTCTATGAAACTTTGGAGTGCTTTGGACTTAAATGATTCAAAAGTTTCCTGCTGCGACCACTTTACGGCAGGGATCAGAAGCAATGTAGGTTGCATGTAGGCGAAAGGAGCTAAAAGGATAATGCCTTTCATTTGTGGTTTAAAATATATGTTTTTGTTTTTTTTTTTTTTTTAAAGATTTTTAATTTATTTATTCATTTATCCCCCCCTTGCTGCTTGTGCTCGCTGGGTCAGCCAACCACGCCGTGCGGGCGGGCTTGCCTTCACCAGGAGGCCCCGGGAACCAAACCCGGGGCCTCCCATATGGTAAACGGGAGCCCTACTGATTGAGCCACAGCCGCTTCCCTAAAATATATGTTTTTATTATCTCATTCCATCCTGAAGCTGACCCTGTGAAAGAGCAGGGTAGCATTCTTCTCGTCCTTGTCTACACGCAAGCACGTCAGTGTACAAAGGTCCAGCTGCCCTGCTTTGTAAATACAGAGCAGGGACTAGAATCCGGGTCTTTTCGCTGTGAAAGCCTGACTGTGCCAGATTGCAAGGTGGTCTCTCATGAATCTGTCCTGAATTTAAAAAAAAAAAAAAAGAGTGAAGAGCCGGGGGTTGTGACTTTCCCTTTTAGAGGCTAATATTCCTTTACCTCCCGGCTGTGCGTCTGTGGTGGGCACCCTCTAGGTCACCCAGGCCTCCTCTGGATGGACACTGAGTTTTCTAATGACCTCAGCTTAACTGCTGAAGAGCAGTGGGGCCAGCCCTACTGCCTTTTGTGAGCAGGACTGATCCCAGAGCAAGCGAGCTGAGTACTAAGGAATTTGTGAATTGACGGGTGGAGAGGGCGGGAGAGTCCCTGTAAGGTTCCCTTCTTGCTTCCCGGCTGCCCTCTGAGTTCCAGACTGTTAAGAGCTGGGTATTCCCTGGACAATTGCTATCATGGCTGCATCCATTTGCTTTCTGATGGGGTCTGTAATTTACCTTTTGAGTTCTTTAAATGGAATCAGGAGTAAAATCTTGGCTCCTTTGGACCTCTGACCTGCAAGTTGGTTTTTCTCGGTTGGGACGCCCTGTGTTTGACAGTAAACGGTCTGTGCAGTCAGGTAGGCCTCTCCACCAGACCATCAACTGCTGTGTGTTTGAAAAGGAAGACACACCTGCATTTTGTAGAAAGAGCCTATTGTTCCCAGGGGGTGGTAGCCAACATCTCGGGCCCCTTTGGCCGACGCTGAAGAAGGGATTGAAGTCAGAATGCCAGTCCCTGCCTCGCCCAGACATCAACAGTCCAACTTCAGGCAACCAAGAAAGTAAACAGAAGTTCTCAGTTCACATTCTAGAAGAAGAGCTGTCACGTAAAAGAGGCTAGAGATAAAAAGAAAAATAAGTGTTGGTAACGGGGGAAAAAAACAACAACTAATTCCCAGCTTCTCAGATGGGGAGTCTAAAAAATAATGAAGAAGCCCTGAATTGTGGACACATCTTCCCTCCAGGATCGCCACGGCCGGCAGCTTCGCTCTTTTAGAGGTGGGCTCCTGAGCGCTGAGCTGGCACATGCCTGCGCGACTCGCGCCCTCTCTGGATTTGAGGATTTCTTCGCCCAAGTTGGGCATAGGCCCTTATATTCCAGCCTTGCTCTGCATTTCCACAGATCATTTACTCACTCTCCCTTGCTTGCTCTGCACACAGCAGGCCGGTGTTGCAAATTCTGTCATCACGAAGGAGAGTTTTGTTCCAAATGTGAGAAATTTTGGAATCGTTTCCAGTGTGTGGGATCCAGCGGTGGCTCCATGGGATGCTCTCAATTTGGGTTTTCTTCTCTTAGGGCAACTCCTAAGTTACTGCCCTCCAACCTCCTTCATCTAGATTTATACGTTCTAATCTAGGCCCTTCTCTGATTCAGTGCCAGCTTACACAAGCTCCAAGTCCTATATGTGGCAAGTTGCAAAAATATATCTATTGTAAGGTATATCCAGGTGGAAGAGTCTTGGCCATGGAGGGTGGGGAGACCTAGACCTACTTCTAGTCCCGCCCCCGCCTCTGACCTGGCCCAGTTCCTTCACAGGCTGTTGTCATCGTTGGTTGGTGAGGCTGGACTAGATCACGGCTGAGGTCATTCCAATCAGCCTTCTGTCCTTCGATATTACAGCATAGCAAGTGAGCTTTTAACAGGGTCAATTTATAAGCCATTTGAAGTCTGTTCCTTCTTTCTTCAATTGTGTTTCAGTTTCTCCATACTAAGTTTGGAGAGTAGAGAAATAATTTCCCCGCCAGTGTTTGTTATCGCGATCTATATGGCAAGCATATATCAAAACCAATGCTTTTTTCCTACATTAACCTTTATTTCTAACAGCGGAGAGCTCTCATCACCATGGACGGCCTTGCTGTCCTTTAACCAAAACTGGGACACGTCAGCGCTGGGGTTCATTTGACAAATGGGAGCACCTCAAGGTCAGAGTTGGGGAGCCCTGGTGAAACAGATTGCCAAGGTGTGCTCGAGGGATAAAGCATCCTCCCAGTTGGCTATGCTGGGGAGTCCCGTTGACCTGGCTTTCGCCAAGGCCGGGCGGGAAGGCTGCCGATGAACTGGGAGTTTGCTTGGGGGCCTAGCTGGCAGTGCCCGCGTGCCATCCTTGGGTTTTCTCAGGAGGACATGGGGCTGGGGTTCCACCAGCTGCTTGCAGTCTGGGCACCACCCGTGACCCAGGCTCTCACTTTCCTTGTGGGCTTCCCCTCCTGCAGGACTCACTGTCAATACAGGCGCCGCGTGCCATACCCACCACCGAGCATCATGGGCGTTGCTCCCTTCTGGGCGCATTTGAAAATCGTATGTGACACCGTCGGGTTCCTGATCGCTCAGGCCTCCTTTTGCAGCTCTTAAGGGCTTCTGTAAAACTTCTGGAACCCAGGGCTGTTCAAGCAACCCTGCTTTCCCGCTGGCTCCTTGCTGTTGCCCCCATCCGCCTTGTTTTTCAGCCACTGGGGCATTTACAGAGTCACTCAAAGTCAGCCAGACTCTGCAGGGGAATAAAAAGATGCGTAAAAAACCGTAAGGGACTAACAGTCCATCTGAGAAGGCAAGTCCTAAGCAAATGAAAAGCCGCCCACCAGCTCATGGATGGAGTAGACAATAGGATCCGAGAAGGGGGGATTTCTGTGTGGGAATGGTGGAAGCAGTCTGCACCAAGTGGGTGGTAACTCTTTTTCCTGTCTGGTAAGGAAGTAAATGGTACCCCCTGACTCAGTTTCCAAAGCAGATCCTCAAGGAATGAGTTCCATCTTTTCATGGAGACGAATTCAGTTTTTCAGTAATATCAACCCATTGTGGGGGCCATCACACACTGAGAATTCTAAGAGTTTCTCTGCAGGAGGTGAGTTTTCTCTAGCCAGACTGTGAAGGAGCAGACTTGATTCACTTAAGTGTTGAAACCATTTAAAAACACCTCCCTCCCTTTTTCTTCATTGATCTCGGTTCACCTTCTCCTGAACTCTCATGTAGATACTAGTATATAGGGACATTGTTTCTGATCCCAAATTTCTTTTTTGAAGGAAAGAGAATGTGTGCCATTGTTTTCCGAGGGAGATGTGTGCTGTTCACTCCTCCTTTCCAAACATTTCTCCTTAAAACATTTTCAGAATGTCAGTCCAACAAGAGAGCAGTCGTTTCTGGGCCCTTCTAAGGGCACATCCTTAATTACTCAAAAATGAATAAAATATAAAGGAGTACCCATCTGAAGTTGGGATTTCTACGTCATTTCCTTGCTTGCTTCAACATCTTTATTTTAAACCAGGAAGTATTTTGATCCACATTTTTGAGGAATTGTGTGTTATTTCCCAACCTTTCCTCCGTGGGTGGAATTGCATCACTGAATCACTTTTCCCTATTTTTTTTCCGCTTTCTGTCTCCTGTTTTGTTAATGGCATAAGCGAGCTCAAGCCCTTTTTCCCATGTTTTTTAGACCTGAAACGTTAACCTGGCATCTGCTATTGTGTTAATTTCCCTTCATTATTTTCTGGCCTATCAAGGAAGCATCTAAAAAATAAAGCGTTTTTGTTTAATCCTTAGGTGACATTTTGAAATCTAGTAAATGTGGACCCTCCTGTCTCAGTTTTTAATTAATCCCAGGTTTTAATTGATCTAAAGGACAGTGATCTCATTAATTGTAGTCAAAGTGAAGTACATGCTTTTCTTTGCCTCCTTTCCTGTTTTAGTCACCCAATCCATTTTAAGGGATAAAAGTGCTGTTCAAAACATTCCATGCAGCCAGATTTTCAGCATTTTAACCAGGTCTGAGATTCAAGATGAAGGGCCGCCTGTGATAGATGTGGTGTAGCGGAGAGTAAAGGGCCTGGGTTCCCGTCTCAGGCCTGCCTCTTCTAGAAGTGTGGCCTTGGGAAGCCTTTCAGAGCCCTGAGTCACCTCAGCATAGATGTGGATGAGACGACAGGTGTGCTGGCTGCTGGGCACCAGGTGTGATCAGAAGCTGAAGGCATGTAGGAGGAGGAAACTTCTTCAGTGCGTCTCTTCCTGTGTGCCTCCTCCTGCATTTTTCTTCTCCTCTTCCTTTATTTTTACCCTTTTCCTCCTATCCTCTCCCGTCTGCCCTCCCTCTCTCCTCCCACTCTGCCTGAGATGGGGCAATGTGTGAAGTGTAAGGAAGGGCGACAGCCTGGAGGTTGACTGACTGTGGGAAGAGGACAGAGTTTGGAGCCAAATCCAGCTCTTTTGTGACCATGGGCAAGTGACTATGCCTCTCTGCACCTCGTGTCATTTATCTCTAAAATGGGGGTAGTGATATTTTCTGATAAAATTCCTGTGACGATTAAATGACCTAACATATATGTATATGTTTCCCTAGCTTCCAAGTGTTTTGTAATTGTCCATTTCAGGGTATTTTTTAGATTTAAAAACATTACTCATTTTGAATGCCTTCAGGCCTTGCGTGCCTAGACTCCCCATTAAGACTAGATTTCCTTTTTCACTCTGACTGTAAACCGTTGTTTCAATTGTCTCCTAATGAATGATCTCGTATGTTGGTCTCTTTTGCTGTTTCTCAAACATGCCAAGCACACTCCTACCTCAGGGCCTTGACACGGGCTGTTTCGTCTACATGGAACTCTTCCTTCACATATTAGCAAGGCTTATTCCTGTACTTCTTTCAGGTGTCTGCTCCAATGTCACCTCCCAGATCACCTTACATAAAATAAATATGCTCTCTTGGGAAGCGGCTGTGGCTCAGTCAGTGGGGCTCCTGTTTACCATATGGGAGGCCCCGGGTTCGGTTCCTGGGGCCTCCTGGTGGAGGCAGGCCTGCCCGCACGGTGTGGTTGGCTGGCCCAGCGAGCACAAGCAGCAAGGGGGGGATAAATGAATAAATAAATAAAATCTTTGGGAAAAAAAAACAAAACAAAACATAAATATGCTCTCACTTTATGTTGCACTTACCTTGCTTTACTTTTCTTCATAGTACTTATCCTCACCTGAAATATATTTATTTTCTGTCTCTTCCCTCCCGCTAGGACAGTGGTTCTCAACCTTGGATGTTCACTAGAATTACTACGGGAGCTTTTTAAAATCCCAGTGCTCGGGCTGCACTCCAGATCAGTTCAGTCAGAAACCCCAGGGAAGGGACCCAGGGCTTCAGTATTTTACAAAACTCCCCAGGCGATTCCAAAGTACCCCCGAGGTTGAGAGCCAGTGCTCTAGGCCAGAACCTTATTACTCAGAGTGTGGCCTGGTAGCATCAGCATCAACCAGAGCTGGGCAGAAATACAGAATCCCAGGCCCCAGCCCCGTCCCACTGGACCCAATTCTAGTGTTGGGCGAGTTCCTCAGATGATTCTACCATGTTAAAGTTTGAGATGCACTGTACTAGAATGTAAACGAGAGGCTTTGTTTTACTTGTTGCCTAGTGCATAGTAAGCACTCAATAAATAACGAATGAATTTAATTTGGAGAGGAGAAGAAGAAGGAGGTGATAAAGAAGAGAGGACAGAAAGAGAGGGGGTGGGGAAGACAATACAGCTTTGCCCTGCTCCTGTTCCCTGGGCATGAGTGTCACCAGTGCGGGCTCTTCCCTGCCTTCTGCTCCCCATCAAAACTTAACCAGCCTCTCATCCCAAACTTCTCTTGGCTTCTGTGCTGTGCATTTCAAGGTGATAGCTGACTAATCAAAGATGTTGTGATAACAAATTGCCTAACTACCCAGCCCTGCTTCTTCTCTTCAGGCATAGAGTTGATTAGAGGCCTACTGAAACCAATTAACCAATTAAGCGACCAATTCAGCAAGACTTTTGGGCCGGCTGCTAATGCATGGCTTTACACCAAAGGTGGAAAAGACACAAGTTACAGTCTAGCTGTAGAGAGAGATATATAGACAAATTTTTATAATGTAAGGCAAAAAAAAAAAAAAAGTCAGTTCAACAAGACACATGTAGACAGACTGATGTAGAAGGGCAGGAGTGAGTGGCTGTTTCAGGCTGGGGGATCAGAGTTAGACCTCTGGTGGGGAGGGCAGGGTGCCATTGAGTTGGGAATGTGAGTGACTGCAAACCAGGGCAGGAGGCAGGCTCTTGAGTTTGGGCTGTAGCAGAGGCAATGAGAAGGCAGTGAAAGTTTTGGAGCGTCATCATCTCTGTGTTTTGGGAAGATGACTGATGGCTGTGGAAGGTGGATTGGAGAAAGGAGACTGTGGATGTATCAGGTCAATTTAGAAATGATTACAGATAATATCCAAATGAGTTGACAAGACCCTGATCTTGGGCAGTGGCAGTAGGATGGAAAATGAGGAAATGGTTTCAAGAGGCTTTTCAAATGTAGGAGAGGATGTCTGTCTTTGAAGTTTAACTCAGAGTGGTAGGGATTCTGGGAGTGCCTTAAAATATGATAGTTTTGTGAGCATATATGGAAATCTCAATGATGTCATTTCTCTTTTGGTGGCCATCAGATAGACTGGATTAGTGGAGAGCTGAGGCCTGTCCTCTTAGAGCTTAGAACTGAGCTGGACACTAGTGATTATTTTGAAGATGAAGATATAAAAAGATCATCATAGCTAGGACTGGGACATGTGCTTGCTGTTATTGGATATTTACTGTATGCCAGTGTGTTATATAGGCATTGTCTGATTTAATCCTCACAACAAGCAAGTGGTATTATTTTCATTTTAAAGATGAGAAAACCAAGACTCAGAGAGGTTAATTAATTCACCCAAGGTCACACAGCTAAAAAGTGGTATATCTGGGATTTGAACCCTGATCTCTCCCAGCTCAGCCATGTCCCGTTGCCTCCTGAATCAGCATTCCCTTTCACTACCATTGGTGAGTCGACCTTATAAAGGAAGGTCAGACATTGCTTGCCTTATTTGGGGGCAAAGTTTGTTATTCTCGGAGAATCACAATTTTACAATGTGATCTTTGAAGCAAAGGCTTTGAGTTCCTTAAAATATCTAAATTGTGAGAGGGGATAGAGGAAGATTAACCCAAATGAGAGTATCTTTCCAATTTCTTTATCAGGTTTCTTATAATCAATAACTATTCAGCAGTTCTTTCTTCACATAAATAGACAATCCCGGGAAGAACAGCGTCCTTTGACCTATGTGAATCAAGCCTGCAGTCTTGGGGACAGGGAACTTGCTGGATCTGATACTGAAGCTGAAGAAAGCACTGTTTTGCTTATTACCCTTGTATTTTAGACCATTTGGAACCAAAGTAAGTGGAGATCAGGGCTGTGATCTGGAGAGTTGGGACTGGCTCATGCCATCCAGCCGAGATGACCTCCATCCAGATGGCTTCAGCGCTTGCGCTGGCATCTGTCTCTGGTGGACGTGGGTAGAGCAGAACTGGTTTCTCTCCATCATGCTGTGTTCTAGGAATGCTCGGAGAGCACCCCAAAAGACTATTCAGACTCACAGCTGGGTGACCGTAGACATCTCTTTCGTTATCTGTGAAATAGGGACGCAGAGAAGAGGATCACTCTATCCCCTTTCAGCTCCAAATTTCTGTGATTTTCTTATTTTCTCCACACACAATGAGTGAAACGACCTTCTGAGCGCTGTAGTGGGTTTTGTTTATTTCTTCCCAGATCTTCCTGATTCAACTCCAGGTTCATGTGGTCTAGTTCCAAGAATACTCCAGGACCTGGAGCAGTTGTACACAGGCCATGGTAGGAGCAGTTTCCATACCCCTTGGATCTAAAATAATTAGGTAGATTTTGATTACAGGGGTCGATCTCATGCCAGGGGGTATTTCGGAGGGCCATACAAGCTGCTTCTGACCGTCAGCGTGCACAGGTGGACGCTTTCCCTGAGCTTCAGGGAAACCTTTCTCTCTCTCTCTCTCTCTCTCTCTCTCTCTCTCTCTCTTTCTGTCTCCCGTGTCATCTTCCTTTTGTCAAGAAACAGGCAACCATCTCAGTCTTCCCAAGAGCGAACAAACCCGGGGCCACGAGTGCTGCATTTTCAGCTTTGAATGGTATCTGCTTCCTCTCCCCTATTTCATCACCGATTCAGATGCGCAGGCAGCGCTCAGTGACACGTAGGCCATAAAACACATCTACTTCCTGCTGATTCATGGTTCTACACAAGAGGCCGTGCACGGGGTTTCAGACAGACCGGAGTAACAAGCGGGGTGCTGTGGAATATTTATTTACACTCAGGAGCCATTTTTCGAGGGGAGCACGGCTGCTTTCCCCGTTGCGTTGCGCTGTAATGCCGTGGTGACCGTGCGTGTGTGTGTACATGCCGAGGGAGCAGTATCCGACCATCTCTAGCCGTCCTGTCTGAGAACATTAATAGGAGGCCTAACCCCAGGTGACCACAAGATGTTTATTGAAGAATTTGAAGCAATAATGTCTTTGCTGTCTGGCTCCTTTTGAAAAAGCTTGGGAAAGCCATGTGAAGACCCTTCTTAGAGAATATGCTTTGAGACAGTTCTTCCCCTATAGTTTGTTGTCGTGGGTGATCGTGGAAATGTTCGCACCCGAACAGGCCTGGACAGTAAGTGGCCCTGCTCCTCCCCACCTGACCGCCTGGCCTGCAGTGTGACCGCACACTCCTTGTTGCAGCACCTAGTTCTGTAGCTGATTGAGCCTGGGCTTGAGGATCAACAGCTCCCAAGTGAAGTTCTCTCAGTCTCAGCAGCCCTCCTCTCAGGCAGGTTTCCTTCAAGCTGAAAGGAAAAGAACAAATAGAATGCCAACTATAAACCATTGGGAAAAGACCAGACTTTGTATGAATCGGAGCAGGGGAAGAGCACGAGGCCCATAACTGAAGATTTGAGGCAGATTTGGGGAGTGTCCAAAAAAATAGCGTTCCAGCACGAGCGACGCTTGATGTGTCAATTTGCCAGGCTCTTCCCGGTGCCCTGATCAGCCATGGGGGCTCCGCCCTCCACCACACACCCTGTGCCCGCTGCCAGCCGACCAGCTCCCCACCCCACCCCAGTGCACCAGCCCATCACCCGCCACACCTTGGCCTCCTCACTGCCAGCCCAGGGCCTCACGCTTGGCTTCTTGCTTGACCACACCCTGCTTTCTCGGTCATGGCTTCCTAGTGATTCTTCCTTTGACTTTAGGTAGAGCTAAAGTGCTTGGCAGGACTGGCTCAGGGCAAAGGGAAAAAGCAGGGCCCTTTGTACAAAAATTATGAAGAATTTTAAGATGGCAACAGCAGAACATTGACCCAAAGGTGGGGGGTCCTCCTGGGTGCGGGGCCCTCTGGGCGTGAAGCTCTGTGCGACTTCACAGTGTCACACCCCCAAAGCTGGCCCTGGGCCTCTGCATTGTATCTTCCCCCCCACCCCCCTACAAATGATTTCCTTGTTTTAATATTTTTTTAGTTCCTTATAAGCTTTATTTTTAGAGATGTTTTAGATTGCAGAAAAGTTACATCAAAAGTTTAGAGGATTCCCATATAACCCCCACCCACATACACATTTCCCCCTATTATTCACATGTTAGTGAGGTACCTTTGTTACAATTGATGAGCCTAACTGAAGCGTTGCTACTAATCAAGGTCTACAGTTTATGCTTTATACTTTGCAGTTTTATGGGCTTTGGCAAGCATATAAAGTATGTCTCTATCACTGCAATATCATACAGAACAATTCCCATGCCCTAGAAGTGCTCTGTGTTCTGCCTGTTAAAATCACCCCCCACTCAGACCTCTGGTATTCTTTGACCTAAAGATGGATCTCTTTCTATCAGTCAGCATTGTATCTTGGAATAAGCCAAAGTTGTTTTTAGGGCCATACAGCTCTCAGGCCGTTGCCGTGAGGGCCTTTGGCAGATCCTGAGCCTGTGTGGGATTCACAGAGCTGCTTGGACAGGAATTGCCCAGGGTCTGGTTGCTCGCTCCCGACGTTGTTGAGGCTGAGCAGAAGATACTTGTTTAATGTTTCATCCAGCCTGTTAGGGCAATCAGTGTGGTTTCTCTGGCATCTGCAGAACTGGAAGCAGACCAGGTTTAATCAAGGATGTTGAAGCTACCCCAGGAATGGCCAAGCTGCCATCCTGTCAGCGAGCCCACGGGGGAGAGAGAGGGAAGCTGGAGCCTGGGCCCCAGGGAGAACATTACACGTTAAGAAAGTCCGAGAGTGAAAGTCTGGGGTTCGTTTGCTCCAGGCAGGAGGCCTGCATGCCAATGGGAGCCTCTGCCAGGGTGTCCAACATCATTTTTATGTTCTTTGGTGAAGAAAATACAGTCCTTGCCCTCAAATTATGTTACAATGTCTTTGGGCAACGTAATGCACATTAAAAATGCCAACAAACTTTAGACCCATGAAAGACACAGATCTTTTAGGTCTAGATGTGACAGGGACAGTAAGTGCTAAGGATAAGGAAGTGAAGAGATTTTCTTTGCTGAGGGACAGGCTTTTGTAGTGTTTTCCTGCACTGAGATTAATTAAATCGCGTCAGCCTGTCTTTCCCTAACCAGGGAGGCCAAGGAAGGACTGGTTGGTAGGTGAAGTGAGCCCATTTGTAATTGTACAGGGCTCTGAATAAAGACGAATTTATCTCTGGCCAGCGCCCAGAGGCGTCGGAATTTCTCACAGTGCACAGCTCAACGTGCACTGGTTCCTTTCGGGGTGCTGGGGCAGAGTCTCTGGGAGCAAGTTGGTGAGGGAGGCCTGGGGAGGAGAAGGGCAAGCCCAGGCACCAAAATCTAGCAAAGGGTGGGCCTGAGAAAGGGACGGGAGCAGACGCATGAGAATGGAGTACAGGGGTTAGGGCTGATAACAGTCTCCTTCGCCTGCCTTCCCTCTGTCCTCACACGTGACCACTTCCCTACTGAACTAGGAAGTGGGTGTGCGGTGACGGGAGGGCAGGGACCTCTGCCGCATGGGCAGCCTTCACCCTGGCTGGCTCTGAGTCATTTGGGAAGTGAAGGCAAGTCTCACTGCCACCTCTGCCACCATGGCCTCAGGCCTCCTGCTAATCAGAAGCTGTGAGCAGGACGGCTGGCAGTTTGTACAGATTTGGCAAAGGAGTGGAAGCTGGTGGTTATTTGTATTGGTGGTGATAGAAAGGGAAGTAGGTATTTGAAGGAGGTTCGGGGATGTTATTAGCTTATTCAGGCACAGCCTTAATCTATAAAAGTCGCAGCTAGCAATCAACACCTTATCTCCAAGAGACCCTTGAACGCACTGTCAGGGGTGTAAGGAATCAGGCCTCAGACTCAGCGGGGCAGGGGAAAGGGCATAGGCTTTGGGATAAGGCAGGTCTGTGCTCACATCCTCACTCTGGTGCTTACTGACTGTGGGACTTAACTTCTCTGAGCCTCAGTTTCCCTGTTTGTAAAATCAGGATAAAAGTGTCTTACCCAAGTCGTTGTAGAATTAACTAAGCAAGATAATTTTTTAAGACCTGCAGCAGAGGATCTGACACCTTAGCATGCAGTAAGTATCTAATTAATGTTAGGCCTCTTATTTTTCTTATGAGAATAATGATGAGTGTGTATTTACGTAGGTATTAGAAAACTTGAGAATAATTTGTTAAAATTAAAATAGGATCCATAGAGACATGCTCACTTTCTTGAACCTTCACTTGTGATCAAAATTGCTGTGACCTTGGCATTTTTAGGAGCTCTAATTTAAGGTAACGAGATAGCATAGACCAACTCTGGAAATTCTAGAATTTAAACGTTATGCCTTTGTTCACTTGCAGTCTGGACTATCACTGTAAAGTTAGGCTGGCTTGACTGTATCTGATAATTAGGGGCCGGGAGAGCAAGGAAAATTGAAGCCTGTAGATAATCCCAGGGTCTCATTTTAGTCAATAAAATTATTTTCCTATCAAGTCTTTATCAGAACTGCTAACAAGGAGCAAAATTGACTGGTTTGAGTTTCCTCACCTTTTTTTCTCCTGCACTTATCCTCAGTAGAGGTGCTAATGAACAGTGAAATGGCCAAAAGGTGAGCTGCTCCAGGGAGAAGCAAAAGGCTTAGATAATCCACAAACTGGATAATAGGTTTGAATAATTGAGTTAGCTCTAGTAGGAACAAATAAATTCACCTGCCATGCATCATGGGAAGCCAAATTAACACATTAGAAGCAAAGCTTTCCTCTTCAAGTTTCATTTTTAACCTAGTGGTAGATATTTTGGGACACTGCCCTCTATTAAGTATGCCTACAGTGTTGGGATGCTGAGAAGGAATTAACCTTCTAAGAAGATCCAGGGACTTTCACCGCCCTCCTCGCCTCTTGACGTCAGGGCTTAGTTAGAGTCAGAGGAACCAAACTGACTTCTCTGAAAAGACTCAATGAGATGGCTCTCCCAATCCCAGACCACTGTCTGAATTGAGAGAAATAGATGATCCGTGTATTTCAACCCTTGCCAGGTTACATACGGTGAGAGATGGGGAGAGCTGGGGAGAGCGGGAGAAGGGGAGAGGGGAAAGGAACAGGGGGGACGAGGGGGAGGGGAGAGAGGTGTTTTCTTGCCTTAACTCAGCCACTATACAGAGAGGCAGTGCAGTGTAATGCAGGTGGCTCCGAATCACTCCCAGGGCTTATAGAAAGAGTTTGCTGGGCCTTGCCCCAGACTTTCTGATTCAGTAGGCCTGGGGTGGAGACCAAGACTTTGCAAGCACTTCACGGGTTCTAGGTCTCATTTGTCAGACAGGAACACTAATATCTCATAGGACTGTGAGCAGTAAATGAATTAATACAATAAATACATAAGACCTTAGAACACTGCCGTTGTATTGCAGGTGTTCAATGTAGACTAGGGTGACACAAAATAAGGACCTGTGTTTGCAAATGCCCACTCTTCTCTAGGCTCCCTATAAGTGGGCACATAACTTTTAATTAGCCCAGGATGACTTGGCTACTGGTAGTAGAAATAATAACGAATATAATAGCTAATATTTATTTTAAGCCCTTTACAGAGATTATCATTATTACCCACAACCATCCTCTCTCCCTCCTTTCTCGCCTCCTACCTTCCTTTCCCTTTCTCTCTATTCCTCTCTCTCTCCCCCCACCCCCATTCTCCTCCTTTCTCGTTCTTTCTGGCTCTTCATAATCTATATTGTAGCTATACTAATAGCATTCCAAATAAAAAACATGCATCTGTTGTTGTAAAGGGTGACATTCAAGAGTCTGAGTTCTTTGAAGACCGTGCTACCTCTACTTCATCTCAGTATTCCCAGAGTAGCCCCTGGCACAGACTCTGAGTTTAGTGAACACATTGCTTGCATCCTGTTATCCCCACAAATCAAACTGGATTTAGCCATCAGGGTTCCCTTCTCGCTCTTAGTCCTATTCCAGCTTCTCCTTGACCGACTGGTAAGTTTAGCCTCTGTTCTTTGTTCTCTCAACTACCATCACACACATGCCACAAGACGGCATTGTCAGCCACCTGTAAAGCTTTTATTTCACTGGCTGCTCCCCAGACCACCAGCCCAAATCTTTAAATAGGGTATTCCTTGGGACAAGACCAGGTCTCCTTGGGAGCGTCCAGGAGGAATGTGGGACCCAGTTGGGGAGCGTGTCACGCCCACTCCTGAGGACTTCCAGAGCGCAGGCAAGCCATCTCCAGCAGCTCCAAGTCCCCTGATCCGGTGGAATTAGTGCTGGTCTGCAACAGCCCCCCACCCCCACCCCCAGCGTGGGCGACGCTTACGTGCCAGCTCCCCTGACGCTGGGTCCTGTAGGGAAGCTGGTGGTCAGGTCTCGCCCAGTTACAGTTGGTTTAAACTCCCAACTCTACAGCGACTGCCTCCAGATCACAAGCAGATCAGCTGCCCGTGTCTCTAGTTACTCTTGCCGATCAGGTTTCCCTCTGACAGGTCTTGATGGGGGCCACAATTGGTGTGGCCGGTGCTTACAACGAGGGTTAAAGTTCCCACCTACGGCCTTTTTAGCAGGCAGCTCCTAGAGAAAGAGTCTGTTCTGAGGATTTGGAAGGAAGCTGCAGGGCGTGTTGGCGAATCGTTAGTGTTTGGGGCCAGTCATGTGGAGTGGGGCTGTGCCAGTCAGGACTAGGAGCAGCTAAACTAGGACATTCCAAGAACCCATTTCCTCGTTGTTTCTCTTTGCTTGACCTATGGCTTCAACTCACTAAATAAACATCAGTTGAGGGTCCACTATGTGCCCAATCCTCTGTTAGGCGCTAGTGGGGGGGCGAGGGTGGGCATGGTTATGAAGATAATGAGAACTGGCCCTCAGGAAGTCTTTATTTCTGCTCTACCAGTAGAGAATTGAGTTGGTGCCAAGAATAAAGGGGGGGCAGGGCACGGACTGAAAAATAACAATAAACCTTAGGGAAGTAGAAATAAAGTCTTAATTTGGAAAACTGTTTAACCGTTCATGAAGGTGGGGCCTATCTAGCTGTGATCCATGCATGAGGCTCTTGTGGGCTTCCGGAACCTCCTTTGGTTGGGTGCTCTGTATTAGCATGAAGCTGTAGGGGAGATTCTCCTTATATGATACCAAGGTTTTGGGTAGAGGCTACTCCAATAGCCATACAGACAGGTCTTATTTTCCTGCTCTTGGGTTCTCTGACATCCCATTTGGGAAGACTGGAGTTCCCCAACTGCCTATTTCTTCTGTTGTGTACTGCTTACCATCCTACTTCTCTGCCCATAGTCTCCATCAGGTTCACCTTGGGCCAGGGCACAGCTTTTCTCCAGAATCCATTCCCTGCCAGGAATCGGAAGGGAGCTGTCAAAACCTGTATTCTCCCCCCGACCCCCACCCCCACCCCCAACTTAGCGCCTGGTCTGCTAAAAGTACTCACAAGTCATGTTGTGAATGTATGTGTGAAGGGATTGGTCAAAATTCTAAATTTTCAGTTGTAAAAAATTTGTATATATGTTGCATTGTACGTGGTTTGCAGTGAGAAAGGCACTAACAAGGACTTGGCAAAACTGAGATTTTCTTTGAATTGATATTTGCTTTAATAAGTTTTGGCCTATTTTGTAACAGACCCAGGATGTGATTTCCCTTTCACCTACTATTTCAACGAAGTTAAAGTGTTCTGAAGTCGTTTTCAAAGGCAATATAGATTTTAAAAAGTGCAGGTTGTTTTAGGGCTCTTACCTGAGCATCTGCTGCACTGTATTACTCTGAGTGCTTATTACCTTCCCACCTCACCCCCTGCAGTTGCCTTGAAGGTAGGTAAGAATCTTGTCTTATCCATCTCTATGTCCAAACATGTTTCTTTTCTGGTGTGTAGGATGTCCTCAAGGAATGTTTGAGACCTGGCTTATGAGAGTTTTAAGGCATTCCAAATGGTGAAGGATATATTTGGAAGAAGGGTCATGGGAAGCTTGAGTAGGGACAGAAAGGAGATCAACTGTACCAGAACCCACAGTGGTTCCCTTAGGAAACGTTACCAGATATTATTGGATATGGGGAAACGATCCACTTGTTCAATATCCTAGACCACAGGCATGATGCCTTCATAATCTAGGTGGGGAGATTATATGTAAACTCACAACTAAACAGTACAGATCAGCTCAAGATTAAGCAAATGGGTGCTTAAACTAGAGAGAGGAAGAGAAGCACCTCCTGTGTGCCAGACGCGGAGGAAGGAGTGTTTGACGCACACAAATGACTTCATTTAAGGAGGAAGGAATGTTTGACGCACACAAATGACTTCATTTAATTCGCACAGCTTTCAAGATAAGCACCTCCATCTCCAGCTTACAGACGAGGAAACTGAGGCTCGGGAGCAAAGTCACTTGCACAAGGTGACTCAGCTAGTAAATGTCAGAGCCCAGATTCTAACCTGCACAGTGGCTTTTGTCGTCAGGGAAGACAGTAAGTGGAGGGTGGTAGACTATGGATGGGCAGAAGGAGAAGGGCACCAATGTGCAGAGGCTCTGCCTTTTAGCCCCAAGGAGAGAGCCTGTCCTTGCGGATAAACACCGCTCTGGACGGCAAGCTGTTGAATATGGAGTTTGTCTGACCCTCCCAACAGGGAGAGGAGTACAGAAGAAACCTTATATACACGATGTGGTTTAACTGTGTTCCCTTCCATTGTTTTTACATTGCTCTGTCCCTCATCAGGGTCACTCGTGAAGTCATGTGAGAGGAATGAAATAATCCTACAGAAAGACTCAAAGTCTAAGAAATAGGAAGAGCTAAGGAAATAGAGCCTTGAGCATTCTTGGATGTGGTTTTCCAGTTAAGAAGCTTAATTAAAAGTGTGATGGGAATGAAGCTAGGATTTACATCATTCTGAAAAGTGAAGAAAGCATTATGGCATGTGTCCTCTGTGGGCTGTGACACGCGTATGGGGAAGAAGACCTGGGGGTGGGCATCCACAGGTGTGTGCAGGGTGCAGCAGCCAAGTGCCCCTCCGGAGGCTCCGTAGGAGGTGGCCCCTGGGAGGCCACATGGCTTTCCTTCTGCTTAGAAGAGTTGGTGATCCGTGCTTCAAGAAGTAGGGCTTCTGTAAAGGCTTCTGCTACCTGTCCCCTCCTTCAAACTGGATGCTCACTCAGCACAGGGGAGCACATCAGGCATGGAGGATGCAGGAGCAAGCCCTGGTATGTCTCACAAAAGTAGAGTCTGCACCCTAAAAAATTAGATCCATTTATCTTTCAGTGATAGAAGAGGAGGACTGGCTCTGAGGCTACCTGGAGATTCTCTTCAAGTTAAGACTCATGACATTAGTTTTAGTGTCGATTCAGATCACAGACATTTAGAATGAAAGGAAACCAGTTAAGCTAATTTATTTATTAAATGTTTAAACCACTTTAAAAGATTTAAAAAAAAAAAAAATTGAGTCTTTTTTACACAGGAACCAGTTATCTGTCCCTGACTTCTTAAGGTCTTTAGCTATAAGCCCACATAGTTCTGACAGAGTCGTTAGCAATGTTTGTTTACAATGTTATGTTCAACTCTTAGCATAATTTAACATGATGATAATCTCTAATATCATCTGTAGGGCTACCTAGTTTGCAAAAACACTTTGCCATACGTGTTCTCGATTAATTTTGATGGCTGTGTGGCATTCCGCTGAATTATTGGTATATAACAATTTAAGGTTCTGTTTCTAAATTGGGCTCTTCTTAAGTGTGAGAAACCATGGCAGTCAACAAAAACTAGCTTTAGCCTTATCACTTTTCCTGCTCAGGCAGGTAAGATCTGCTAAAGTAAGAAACAGTTGCCAAATGGCCAGGTGTGTAGTTCGTGGTCTAGCCGGAGCAGCTGTCAGTTGTACTTTGCCCGTGTTTTCAAAGTTTTATCTGACCTAGGTGTACTTCAGAGTATACTCCTGTGGGTGGGAGGATTAGGATTTGAGACCTTTAAAAGCTTTTTTAACTGAAATCCTTTTTTGAAGATCCTTGGAGTGGCTGGGCAGCCATCTTGGAGCAGGTGGGAGCTTGGGCTGCTATGTGAAGTGTGTGGCACCCCTAATAGGTTGACTTTCCCAGGATCTGAGATGGCTGTTCCCTGGGTCACCTACGTACCATGAATGGAAAAGATGTGACAGGAGCAGCTGGTTTCCCAGTCCTATTTGGCATGATGCTAGCAGTTTGATGATCCCCCCTTAACCTTGAAGCAATCTCAATGGGACCGACTCATACTATGGAGAAGACAGTGGCCTTTAAACTCTAGGTTCAGCACTTTCTTGACCTTGATTAGATACCATCTTGACATATGGGAAGAAGTGTGCCACGGACACTATTTGATTGATTCTCCCCTACAAAATTACTGGTGTCTTTTTTAAGATTTTTTTACTTTACACATCTGACGTAGAAGGTTATCTCTTTTGTGGTTTGAAAAAAAAGCCATTTTCCCTGTGCATGCTGGAATCACGGGTTGAAGCAGGAAGACTAGCTGTCCTGGCCCCTAGACCTAGGGTTTTTGCTCATTCATGAAGGCATTTAACTTCTTTCTCCTATATTTTCTTTCTTTTTTTTTTTTTTTAACCGGGGGGGTACCGGGGATCGAACCCTGGTCTCTCCATATGGTAGATGGACGCCGAACCTCTTGAGCCACATCCGTTTCCCCACCTCCTATATTTTCTTGATCTGTAAAATAGAGAGGGGGCATTCATGACCATCTCTGTGCTAGTGGAGGATTTTTCTATGCAAGTGAAAAATACTGATGGAACTGCAGGACTTGCTGCCATCTTCAAGGGGTGCATTTTACTCCTCTGGAAAGAAGCCAGCAGCAATGCTAGCAACACATGCATTTGACTTTGACCCTTGCTTTTGACAACTCTTCCCTTACAATCCTTGAAAACACACCCCACCATTTAAGAGAATTGCAGCAGGCCTTCGGTGAAGCCTACAGTCTGCGCAGGCCTTTGTAAGGCTTTGGGATTGTGGCGAGAAAACTTTATCCTTCACTTGCTTCCTGATAGCTTGGCATTTTAGAGGTGTCTGGAAAGGAGAGTGGCAGAAAAGCAACATAACCTGCTTGACGAGTCTTGTATAAACAGAGGATTGCCAAGCTCAAAGAAGCCAATTGTAGTGCGCACAAAGGCGCAAGTCCTCAAGGCCCTGGAGAGCACCCAGGAGGCAAAGGCAGGCGCTAGAGTTCTAAGGACCCAAGGTCCGTTGCTGCCCCGGGGAAGGCAGAGTTCGGTGACTGTGGACTCCGTGGTAAGGGGACATCCCTACTTGACCTGGCCACGCTGCTGAATGGGCATCTGACAATTTGTCCTGCTCCGCTGTCCCGTGGCCCTCTCGTCTCAGGCCTCTGCTGCAGATAATGGTACCGGCAGCTCTCTACCCTGTAGAACATGGATGGGTTTGTGAGCTTGATTTGAGTTTCCCCTTTTGCTTTGGAGGGTACAACCACCAGCCCTACCAAGTGGAAGTGGAAGGAGAGAAAGCCTTTCCCATGGCCCCCCGTTCCCTCGGTGGGCTGCCACTGGCCCTTCCCCAGAGAATTACTTCCAGTCATGCTACCAGGAGACGGGAGAGGATGGGAGAATGCCTTTTCCAAATACAGTCAGGTGGCCCAGTGGCATGCTTCCCGGTGTGGCCCCCCTCCTTGGCTTCAAGTCCCCTTCACCTCATTGCATTTGGTGACCCAGAAAAGGTGAAAGTGAGACCGCCTTTTGTGGTGCTGCTTTTGGTGATGGGGAAGTGCTGCCTGGGAGAAATTATTTAAGTGAGGTTTTACGTGAGGAGCTCTCTTTCTCCAGTTCAGTAAGAAGGCTCAGGAATAAGTCCAAAAGACAGTTTTGGATCCTTCGGATACTGTGATGTGAAAAATAAAAACATATTCTCCTTCTTTAGTGTTGCATTCTTAGCACCTAACAAAGCATTTAACACACAAAAATTTAATTGCGTATATGACTGGATGGCCGAATGAAGTGAGTGCTACCTAAGGGTAAGTGATATATGTTTTCTAATTGGGTGGTTTTCTTCCTGCCCAAAATTACGTGTGGCAAGAATTTAGGAACTTAGGATGCCTGTGGAGAAAAACGAATGTTGTTTGTTTCTTCATAGTATTTTCATTTGGAGGCAAGTACTTGCTAAATTTTAAAGTCTTTGGAGGTTTTGAATTTCCCTACAGTTATTCTTAAGAAAAGAAGAGAGAACTTTTTTTTCTCTTTTTTCTTTTTTTCTTTAACCTTCTTGGCCAATAGGGAAAAGCAAATTTCAGAAAAACATGGGACAGAACAGGAAGTGTTTAGAGGTTTAGTCATACTCGTTAGGTATGAAAAAGTCCCACTGCGTTCTCATATTGTTTCTTTTATGGACTTAACACTTCCTACTTTGAGAATACCTTCCTCCCCAAGGGCTCAAAGCCCTTTGTAGTCTTTAATCTTCATCCTGCTTCTTTTCTTTAAAAATTGAAATGTTAACTTGTGTGTCACACCAGCTAAAACTTCCAGCTAAATGCAAATTTTCTCTGTCTGGGCCCGTTAGCTCAGCTGAGAATCTGGTCCTACAACTGAAGGTGATGGGGTGACCAACTGGTCCTGATTTCCTGGGGATTTTCCCAGTTTTAGTACTGAAAGTCCTATATCCAACGAACTGCCTCAGTCCCAGGCAAACGGGAATGGCTGGTCACCCAAGAAGGCGACCAGTTCAGGTGGCCCCGCAGAAAAAGCAAACTTTCCATGCCGTAGTCCTTACCTCAAGCCTGGACGAGAAATGGACAAGACAGCCGTGTGTGAATGGTTCACTGCTCCTCAGTGGAGAAAGACTCAAGGCATGCAGCCACAGAATTAAGGAACATCGTGGTCAAAAGGGTTATCTTTGTGTCTCTATCCAGAAACATTTATGTTTTCTCTCTTTTTTTTGGGGGGGTGGGGGGTTGTCTATCTTTTTTCTCTTTCCTACAGTTTATGGTGAAAAAGCCAAAAACGAGAACTGCTCATTACCTGATTTCTGAAACAAGAAGTGTGATCTCAAGAACTTCTGTTGGTCTCAATTTTTTCATCTGAAAAATGAGGATGCTGGTCTTGATTTCTAAGGCCCCTTCCTGCTCAAACGTGCCCTGAGGAAAGAAGCAGAAAGTAGACAGCTGTAGAGGTCTAAAAGAAAATGGACCTCATCTCCGCTAACAAGCGCTACTCAGGGGGAGGACATTTTCCTTCAAGCACAAACCTTTTCCACCCATCATATTCCACTCCATCTCTTTCTCCCATTTTTCACTGGGGTCAGATGAAAAACGGCCTGGCCTTCATCTGACAAGCGGATATCTCTTCCTTGTTCTACCTCTAGATAACCCTAGATCTACCCTTGCTCGAGGGCCAGCCCTGCCACTGAGACTAAATACATGACTTGGATGTTAGAATGTGCTCTTGTGTATTTTAATTGCCCAACACGGGGCGTTGCAATCATTATATGAAATGCTAGAACTTAAAAAAAAAAACAAAAAAAAACTTTCTAATATAATTTCTTCTGTCTTCCATGAGTCCACAGTACCCCTTTCATTTTGCCAAAGATCCTTAAATCCTCTTTTTCAGGGGAGAAAATGTAAAAAGATCACAGCTTTGAAATCAGACATACGTTGGTTCTAGCGCCACTTGTGTGACATTGGAAGTAAGTTCTTTTACCCCACTGAGACTCAAGGTTTTTTTCCATTTATAAAATGGAAAGGTATAAAATCTGCAGTGTCTGGCACAAAGGAGGGGCTCAGTATATGTCATTTACTTTTTCATTTTCCCTGCTCCCCGCATCTTGCTCCTTGACATATCCTGTTGTTTTCATTCTTCCCCATTTAATTTCAGCGGTTACAGAAAAGGTGTAGGTTACCGCTAAAGGGGAGTAGGTTACACAGTGAGCGGGTGCTGATAGAATACTGACACCAGACACTCTTCATAACAACTCATGCTGGCCTGGTTGCCCCTGAAAGTGGTTAATTTTTTTTGTTTTTTTGGTTTTTTTTTGAGCTGCCGGGGGCCAGGGATCAAACCTGGGACCTTGTAAGTGGGAAGCTGGCGCTCAACCACTGAGCCACATCGGCTCCCCTGAGTTGGTTTTTTCATTGTTTTGCTTGTTGTTTTTTTTTTTTTTTTTTTTTCAGGAGGCACCAGGAACTGAACCTGGGACTCCCATGTGTGAAGCAGGTGCTCAACTGCTTGAGCCATGTCCGTTCCCTGCCCCTGAATGTTTATGGAACCAACTGAGAAAGAGGTTACCCATGAGCAAAGAGCCAGGAACCTCAGTGCAAGAAACGGAATGCATTTATTAGGGCAGTGCGAGCACCTTCCACCCACTGTCCACACACATGATGATATGGGAGCACTGATGCCTAAGTCCAGGTGACACTGACCATGACAGGTGGCCCCAGGAAAACCTCTGCTCAGCAGACCTCTCGACGTTTCTGCTGCAGCCACTAACACATTAATCAAAAGAGCCAAATGTATGCTTTCCCTTTGGGCAGAGCATGGGTAGTACTGCTGCAGAAATTACCTTGACTTATTCCCCGTCAAGTGTCTGTCCAAGCCAAACAGATCCTCTGATCACACCAAGACATGCAGACCTGGCAGTGGCCGCTGCCCTTCCGCAGCATCTTTTTAGGAATTGGGTCATTTAATTTCCATTTTTCCCTTTTTCTTCTGCTTAAAAACAGATGATTTGCAGGGGCACTTGAAAGAGATTTAAACTCTGTAATTGGTAAGAGTTTTACACGGGCATTGTGTCTTTTATCAAAAAGTCCGCAGTATAATTACATGTTATATTGAGCCTACGGTAGATGGAACCGCTGAGCCATCGTAGAAATGACCATGTCTCTCTGATCATCCTTCACTGTGTCCTTAAGGCTTGCCACAGTGCTGGCACGTCCACAAGCCAGGACTGGTGTGAAGTTCTAGCGCATTTTCTCCTTTAATCCTCACGACAGCCTTAGGAGATACGGCCAGTCGTCCTTATTACCCCCACTTTGTAGATGTGGAAACCGAGGCTCGGGGACGTAAAGTAGCTTGTACAAAGTTCTACAGTAAATGCAGGAGCCAGGATTCAGGGCAAACCTGGGTGGTTCCAAGCCATAGCTTTTAACCTGTACTCTGTACTGCTCAAAAGTATTTGTTAGGACTGAATAAGGAAATCTTAGGAAAAGGGAAATGTGGACCCGAGATTCTAATAGTCTTTTGTAATAGCAACTTTTGTCTCTCTTTAAAATGCCGTTGAAATGAAACTTGGAAGGCTCTGTTCTTCATCCTCTACTTGGTAAGAATGGGCAGAGAGTCTAGTAATTTATGCCATATGTCACAACGGGGACAAGTTGGCTCCTTTTGATGGCATTACTTCCTGCTTCCAAGCTGCCTTCTTCCTTCCAATTCCATGTGTACCAGGGTTTATCTGCTATGTAATCCACCCACCCTCTGAAGGTGTTGTAGGCCCACCTCGTACCTTCCCCTCCATGGAACAGAACAAGGGCCCAGGCCTCCGAGTGACCTAGCCTTTGGCTTCTTGATGCGCTTGCGAGTCAGGGCTGTGGGAGCTGGTCTAAGGAGTGCTTCTTAGACTTCATCAGTGTTGCTCTCAGAGGGTGTGTGTCACCTAAAGCAATTTCTTGAGTATGCAAGGAAAGGCTAAAAAAGGGCATGACTGAGCACCAAGCACTCAAACATCCAAGTGGTGTCTCCTTCAGCCTCAAAGCAGTCACCTTAAAAGATAAACCACTTAATCTCATTGCACAACCATAGTTCGATGGGACCAATGAAAGGACCTAAGCTTTGCTGTCAGTGGGCTTTGGGTTCCAAGCCTGCCTTGTCCATTATTAATATTATGCGACTTATGTCAACTGTCCGAATGCCAATTTTTTTAGTCTTTAAAATGGTGATTAAGATATCAGGCTTCATTTATTTCATATAAATGAAATAATATATGTGTCTGTCACATGAGAGTTGATAATAAGAGAGAGTTTCTTTTCCTTTCCTCTTTTTTTCTTAAAAAAACTTAAGACTTTAAGTTCCTTATAGAAGACAGAGATTTTTTTTTCTTACTCATCTCTGTATTCTCAGCACCTAGTGGTGCCAGGCACATATTTGTTCAACCAAAGAAAAAAGCTTTTTACAAAGGTCCTTAGGTCATTCACCAGTTATTAATTGAGTCTACAGTATGTGCTAGGCAGTGTACTTAGGGGAGGAAAATCAACAGTAGGCAAAGTGTGTGTCCGCCCAGCAGAGAGAGAGAGAGAGAGAGACAGCATCGGTTACAGCCTAGGACACCCGTGTTACTTCTCAAAAATTACTTTATGTAGAGCTTGGGAGTCTGGCACAGCGGATCAGAATATGTGAGACACAAACTTGCTCGCAAGGAACTTAGAGTCATTTTATTTTATTGTTTTTAAGAAGGTTTAGATTACATAAATGTTACATCGAAAATATGGAGGATTCTAGTAGACCTTACCCCTCCCCCTCCCACACTTTTCCCCATTAACAGCATCCTTCATTAGTGTGGTACATTGTTACAATTGGAGTCATGTATTTTAATTTCATGTAGAACTTTCCTTAAGTTCTAATTCTTTATTCTCCTAATAAGTCTTTCCTCGGACGAATGCAAATTATCTTTTGGAGAAGCTTAAACCTTTATGTTATGGTTCAGAATTCTAGATGGTAGGAACAATTAGTTGTAAAGAGAGTGCCCGGAGCTTTAGGGGATGCAGCTGGGTTGTATTTCCAGGTATCTGTTAAGAAGCGGCCAAGTTCAAGAATGGTCCAAATGAGGGAAGGTTGCAACGCACAGTGATAATTTGTGTTGGAGAGGAGCAGTGAAACTTTGCAAAGTGGAACCCTGACCCACTTGTTTTTCAGCTCCTAGGAAAGTTTGGTAGGTACTGAAGAAAGACGAATGTACAGGACTTTCCCTGATGGAGCTAAACTCTTCAGTACTCTTGTTGCCGAGTGCTAAGAAGCTTGTGGTCTCAGAGCACTGAGGACAGAAGAGTGCCTCTGCACCCCTCTGTCCTCTATAAATGGCTTCCAGTTTGGAGGACCCTAATGACTGTCCATTGAGGTTGGAAAAACGAAGGAAGAGGAATCTGAGTCATCTGCAACCCTTGTCCATGCAGCGTTTATGATGTTCCTGAAAGGCCTCAGGATTTCGTGGCACCTGTGGCCCCCACGCATCCCTGTAGGGTGCCAACTGCCCTAGTATATAACCTGCCCTGTCCAGTATGGTACCCACCAGCCACATGTGGCCAGTAGTCAGCACTTGAAAGGTAGCTAGAACAGTGGAGAAACTGAATTTTTAAATCATTTCAGTTTAATTAAAAAATTTAAAACATATTCAATTCAGTTATTGAAAACCTTTTAAGTATGTTTGGAACAGCTTGATATGTGAATTTACCTTTTCAACAGTAAATTTTATGAAATCTAAACACTGATCAGGTACTTCCAGTGAAAACTGAGTATCCCAATTGAAATGTGCTGTAGTGTAACTCGATACCAGAGTTCAGAGATTTAATATGGAAATAAAAAGTAAAATATCTCAGTTATCTGATGTATCGATTCTCTATTGAAAGACTATTTTGGATATATTAGGCCAAATGTAATATTGCTTAAATTAATTTCACCCGCTTCTTTTTATTAGCATGGCTACTATGAAATTTTAAATTTCATCTATAGCTTGCATTGTATTTCTGTTGGGCAGTGGTTTAGACATGCCTTTGTGGGATCCATTGGAAGTGTTATTAGGACTTTGTAGGGAAAGTGCTCCTTTTCCGAAGTAAGAGATATGTTTTTCCTGTTGTGTAACATGCTGTTTTATATGGATCAGTTTATGACAATTGAGAGTTGGAAAACAGGTTTTAATAAGAGTTAGTTGAGAAGACAGCCTTGTTTGTGTTAATCAGAATGATTTTCAAATGCATTTTCACCCACTCAGAAACCACTGATTCTCCCGGGAACAAAGAACTACATTAGTGCTTTGTCATTTTTATCTGTTGGGTCCTTTTACCTTTTCTCCAGGCAGAAATCTTGGTGATTGTCCTCAAGGATTTGATTTTCTTGTGGCAAGGAATATGAAGTCATACAACTAAAGGGGCATTCCATAGCATTAAAGGAAATATGAATGTTTTTCTAGTTCCTGTTTCAACCCTCTAAGCTCCAAGTGATTTTCAGAGTCTCTCCTTCAACTTTTTTTGTGAAGCTTTCCTGATCTCCCTATTCGTAGAGTTCAGTTGTTGGCCAGGTACAAGTTAGAACTGATGTTGAAGCCACTGGTCAGGCTTGGCTGGCGATGCTGGGATGTGCTTTTACAGCTTGCTTTGCAAATTGCTTTCTAAAAATGCAAAAAGAATGACTACCTACTCCAGTAATTTTAACACCCGAATGGATTTCAGATGATAAAGCCACATTCATGCCACAATTCTGTCACTGTTTTAGAGTTGTATTCTGCTTAAAGGAAGGAGAGATAAACACCAATAACATCAAGATGTTTGGAAACTGTTGAAAATACAGCTTTACAGGGAGAATTTAAATTCCCAGTGGCTTTGTTTGAGAATGTTTCTATCAAGGAATGAGTAAATAAATCAGCTAGAATCTTGGGTAAGCTGCCCTGGCCCTCAGGGCCCCTTCCAGACCTCATCGTGGTGGTCAAGAGTTATAAACACTTTCTAGCGAAAGAAGACAATGTTGGATTTTACATGGTTAGCTCCATCCGGGAGCTGCTATGTGACTCATTCAAGGATCTTGTTAGCTCTTCAACCTCATTTTCTCTGTCAAGCAGGTTTTGTGCTAACTCCTGGTGACATAACTCCTAGGGGTGCTAGCAGGATACAGCAGCATGTAATTGAAGGGCTTTAAACTATCTTGGTAAAGTGCCTTAGCAAGCTCAAGGTTTCTACTAGTTTAGCATTCCAAGATTTTATTAAGAAGTCATCTGCTGGAAGTTTGAGCCATTTCTCCTGATTATAATCAGTTGATAGCTCAGTGCACAAAAATCAAGGCCTAAAGACTTGTAGCAAGGCTTCTTTGGGAACAAATGTGTCCCACTAACCCTTTTAAAGTGGCACCATCACCTCTCAGTAGCAGCCCTGGCAGCCTGCATGGGCTTCCCTCCCCTTACCCAGGGAACAAGGCTCCCCAAACTCTAAGCTGCTTGATGTGGCTGAATTCTTGAATGGGGGCAGGGGCCAGGGGCCTGAGCGGACTCTTGGGGTGGGAGAGGGGGAAGGGAGGGCAGGTGAGGAGTGGTGGTGAAGTCTCAACCAGGAGAGTTGAGTTTTCATTCCCTCTTGCTTCTCCTTTCACTAACCTTGTCCCGCTCCTGCCACATACTTAATATGCAACCTGCGATGAGGACACGGCTTCTTGTGGAGGTACAGAGAGGGGCCCTGAGCCTCTCTCCTGGGGGTGTGGGTGCGAAAACTCCAGAGGCAGCTGGGAGGGAAGAGGAACCAGAGCAGCAGTTGTTCATATATAGGTCAGGTAGTCAGCATTCAGGAACTTCCTGTAGTACACTGATTATTGCCTATTTTATGGTTAAAGGCAGAACAATGGTAATTTACTCAGGAGGGAAGGACAATTAGCAAATTGATTAATAAGGTTTCTAAAAACCTATTGTGAAAGATAATCATTTAACTTGTGTGTCTTGATTTATTCTATTTATTTACATCTTGCTTTAACACTGTGATCTCAACTTTCACGCTGCATATTGAAATCACCCCGGGAGCTTTAACAATATTGATGTCTGTAGCCTGCATCACCCCTCGCCCCCCCGGATTCTGCTTTGATTGGATCCTGGAAGTTTTTTAAACTCCTCCAGGTGATTCTGCTGTGCAGCCAAGATTGAGAATCACCGATTTAAAATGTGTGTGTCCTGAGTTGTTAGCTGATCCTGAGTCCCTGAAGTATGTGGAAATTCAAGCATATTTTTCATTTACTCTTGGGTGGGCCCTAATAGTTGTAACGAAGGCACAGGAGCATATGCAAAATAAACTATTAATTAGTCTTAACGACAGGGCTACAAAAGCCCCGCACGTGAGTTTCCTTATTTCAAGCTGCTTAATGTCCTGTTACTCGCTGCTGTTGGGCATGCAGGCACACACTTTTGTATTTCATTCTCATTCCTGCAGTTCAGTTCTTAGAATGGCATCAATGCCAGTGGCATTTCTCCCACTAATATTCACCTTGTCAGCAGAACTTGTTTCTCACACTTTGTTGTCAAAAACAAAACTCCCAGGTCTCTAACCAGAGCCACAAGGAAGATGCCTTTTCTAAGTTCCTGTAAGGAAGTCGTGTGTCTAAGAATCAGGGGATTTCTGTGATTTTTGGTAGAAATGACCTGCCCAAGACATTATTACTCCTGAAAGTTTTCCTAAAAGAGGAAATACCATTGTGTGACACTCCTAACTAGTGCACAAGGTTTGTAGGTTGCGTTTTAGAGATTGAAAGACTGGGGAAAAAAAAAAAAAATTCTCCCCCAGTTCCTCAGTAAGTCATATAATGAAAGTGTCAATCTTGAGTCACACTTTCAATTCATTTAATTTCCCTCTTTACAACATAAAGACAGGTTTAATCCTTAAAGCATACATAAGTAGTGATGCTTTATTTGGGGCTTTTATAATGCATTTATAGAGAGCCTTTGTTTTAAGAAACTCAAACTATATTATAAGCTTTATCTCATTTATTTTTACAACACTTCTGTGATAGTAAAGGGAGTGGATATTGTTATGCTAATTGCTCGGATAGTAACACTGAGGAGGTACTGACATTTCTTTTACGTGCCTTTAGGTACAGGGTTATATGGTTTTGTTGGAAATTATTTCAGTAATAAGTATTTTCCAGAGCTATAAATCCTTTCCAGGTTATAGATCTAATTTGTACCTGTTAATGTAGGTGTCGTTTGTAGGACTTTTCCTATTTCTGTTTTTTTTCTCAGTCGGAGGTAGGCCAGGAATTATAGGATAAGTGTAGAGCTAGGGAATTTCTCGGCGTGACCTTGGTAGTGACTGTAACCCAGCCTTCTTCCTTACCGCCGGGGAGCCCGGGCAGGCGTGGGGTGGGGGTGGGGCTCATCTCCCGGTTCATTTGAAGTGGGCTGGATCCAGTTAGGCCTCTCGAGCTTCACACAAACAGCTTCTTTAGGGCTGCCTAGAGATGGGGCCAATGATACCAAAGCCGTGCATTTCTCTGAGTTACCCTCATTTCAATTAGAATGTAATCTCTCCTTGCTGTGGTGTCCTCTTTAAAACCTAAAGTTTCTTATTTAGGCGTGTGGTTCATTTCAGCTGGGGGCATTTTGTAAAGGTATCTCACAGGGGTCAGAAATCTTTTTAGATTGAGAGGGGCCTGAACTGCCCCCTCTCCCCACCTCTAACTCCTTGCTCCCACTCCCAGCTGGGTTGTGGGTTGAGCCATGGCTTCTCTTTCTCTCTCTCTACCTTTTATAAGACTTCCAGGATATAGCCATTAAAGAAACGATGCTGTAACGGAAAGAAGAAAGGTACTTAAGAGAAGGTGAGGGGTTTGTGAGACTGGAAGGCAGCTGGGAAGGGAGAGAGGAGCTGGCAGCTAACGCACAGGTTCCCAAGCGACTCCTTGGGCTGCCACTACCCCTGTTGCCTCTTCCGCCCCTAGGCTCCGGGGCTCAGGCAGGGCTGCCCCCTGCCCTCCATCCTTTCACCCTTACCCAGGCTTTAAGTCCCCTGAGTCCCTGAGGTCGTTTCCACCCCCAGACACTGTATAGTCCTGTGGCCGAGTCCATGCCTGGAAGGTCTCTCTCATTTCAGGGGAGAAATTGAGAAGCGCTCTCTAATGGTGCCCTTGAAACAACTAAACAGCAACTCTCTCAGTTCATTACTTGTTAGCCCCAGGCAGGGACGAAGCAGATTGGCTAATTGTAATAGCCAAACCATTAAAGGGAATAGCATTAATGGAGGAGAAAGCAGCTAATAAAGAGCCCAACTTGCCCACTTTGCTGTGCCCAGGATGTAAGCTGCAGTTAATTTAGGTACCTTTCCTCCCCCCCCTGCTATTAGAAATAGTTAGGAAGAAAGGATTTAGTGGCCCCCTTTCAAAGGGTTGATCAAAAGCTCAGGGGCATTTCTGGATACATTCAAATGCAAGACTTTTTCCCAGAGGTAACACCTCCTGGTTCTGCATCAATAAAGTCACACCACCTTTCCTATACTGAAGCCGCTCAGTTGACCCACCGTCCTAGGACATGAACTTTTATGGTGTTTCCAGGAGTGCTGGTATGTCTTATGGAGATATCTTCTCTCTGCTGGGAGCAAAAGCAATCATCTCCATCATGGCAGGGATTAGGGGATAGTCTGGGGCCATGGCATGGAGTAAATTTAATTTTCCCATCCAGGTCTTATACCATGTTACCTTGCCTGCATCAGGACTGAGTTCCAGCCAAATGAGCTCACCATCCGTGCATCCTTGAAGCTGGGCTTTGTGCACAGAGCTCCCTGGAAACCACAACCTGGCATTAAAAAGAACCACAGCTTTAGATTCTGCTTACTAGTCATGTCAGAAATATTTCAGAAATTCCGAAAAAAGAATTTCACGGCATCTCAGGGATGGAAAGGATCTAAAAATATTTTTTAATTCAGAGCCCAGTTTTCTTTTTGTTGTTGTGCTTTTTTGCTTTGGTGCCCCTTTGTCTCCAAAGGGGTTGGTCCTAGTTCTAGAAACTAGACCTTTTTAAAATTGTATTAAGTAGAACCCTGGGGTCCCGTGAGGAGACTAATGGACAGAGAAGCGGGTTGTGGTATTATGTTTTATTTGGGTTTGTTGCACCTACACTGCAATAACTTTTGACTTGCCAGGGGCTATAGGATCATAAAGAAGCTAAGGAACCTTCAAGAACTTTCAAGTCCTCCTCCTAGAGCTCCTCCTCAGTGCAGGAGACCCTTTTGCAGTCACCTTCCAGCCTCCACTTAAATACTTTCGCCTTTAGAGGGAGCAACCAATCACCTGAGTACTTGGAGGCTTCCGCTCTTGGGCCTTTCTTCTAGCACAGGATCTAGGTCACTGGCTCTGTCCCCTTCTGTATACTAGCTCTTGCAGGATTTGAAGCCATCTACCAGGATCCTTTACATCTTTTTTCCCTACAGACCATATATCTTCAATGACCTCAGACATTCCCAATTTGAGACAATGGGCTTTTGCATCTTCATATCATTGCGAACCCTTGCTTGGTGACTTCCTGAAGCAGACTCGGCTTCTCCTTGGTATAGCGATCGGTCCATTTTAGGTACCAACTAAATGTTGACAGGGGTCTTTCTTCCTCGCGCTTCCTGTTTGTCTTACCTCTACATTCAGACTTGCTCACCTTAGATGAATGGAAAGGAGTTGAGTACGGGAAATGTTTCGTTGTTGAAGAAAATGTTAGGGATAAAAATAATATATTTTTATTAAAAAACAATCCAAGATGAGATTTCTATAAAAGGTAAAATCATATGTCTAAGCAGCCCGTACATGCCCGAGGGGCCCTGCTGCTTGCGTCCCACTGCTAATACATGCCTTTGGATGAATTCTGATGGCTACCTATGCTTAGAGGCCACGCCAGGAGAGACTCTTGTACACCAGCTTTAACCCCCTTCAGCCAAGTGCATCTACTCCCTCATCTGTGCTCCCAATAGGATACGCATCATGATGGAAAGTGGCCTGTTTAGGCAACTCTGCCGAGTGACCACTGGGAGCCGCCGTGGAATGCTGGGAGGAAGAGGCTTATCTGTTGGGAGTCCCCATAAACTAGGAGACCATTGTCCATGGGCTGGTGCTACTTAAAAGTAATTTCTCTTCCTTATCAAAAGCAGTTCAAAGGAGTGTCCGACTAGCCTGAGCCCAAATACCATCTACTGAGCTGGTGACTTGAACAGATTGCCTAACCACTGTGACCTTCAGGTCACTTTCCTCATTATGGAATGGCAATAAGGATGCTTTTCTTGCAGGGTTGTTATGAGGCTTAAATAAGATAAAGACTGCATGGGAAGCACATACAAAGTGCTCCCTGAACATTCCTTTTCCTGATTGTTGCAGTGACTGTATTTTCCAACTAAAATTGAGACACGTGTTCTGAGAGTTATGAGTACATACATGATAAAATGAGACATATTTTTTTTAACTTTGGGGCCATTCTGAAAATTCTAGGACTTAGGTTGCAGAATTTGTAATGCCAAGTGCAAGCTGCACTCACAGTGGACACTTGACTGCTAAAATATTTCATAACAGCCACCGGGAGGAAAAAAAATCCTCAGTGACCTTTTACAATGTTGCTTGATTACAGGGCTATTTGCTAATGCTTCTTTTTTTTTTCACCTCATTGTGCACAGATAACATAGTTCTGGGTACAAGGTAGGCTTAAGATGTTTTGACTTAATTGTATCCCTTTGATAGCCACAATATACTGTGTATTGATTTCAGGATGCAGCCGGCCATGAAGGTAAGGAAAGGGACTGTCTACTTCAGTTCTACACAGGAGTCAGCACATTTCAGATCTAAACCCATCTTAGGCTTCTGAGGAAAGAGCACTCCTTTAAACTGGTGAAGCCAGACCAGGTGGGAAGAGCCCCACCCCTGTGTTGAATGAGGTACTGCACCTCGCCCCCCTCCCTGCCTCCAGGGAGGAAGCTCCTGAGATCAGGAATGTAGTTCCCACCTATCCTAATTTCCACAGGATGCTCCTTTTTTTCTTCTTCTTCATGAAAATACTGATATGCATGTGTTTTAGTTTGCTAAAAGCTCCTGGGAGCAATATACCAGAAATGGGTGGGCTTTTCTAATGGGGATTTTTTTTCAGGTTAAAAGCTAACAGTTCTGAGGCTGAGGAAAATGTCCAAATCAAGGGATCAGGAGACGCTCGCTCCCCGAAGGTCGGTTGCTGGTGATCCTGAACTCCTGCCACATGGCAAGGCACATGGCGCTCTGCTGGACTCCACCTTCTCCTCCAGGCTCACTTTCTCCTTGAGCTCAGCTGTGGGCAGTCAAGCACATGGCAGGGTACGATCGTGGTGGTGGCGGCTGTCTCTCCCCTCTCTTCTGGGCTGTTCTGTCTGTAGCTTTTCTCTCTCCCATGTTCATTGATTTCGACTTCTGGAGGCTTCTCTTTGTCACTGCGGCTTTTCTTCTTTTCTTCCTGTGTCTGCAGCTCTTTATTCCTCCATTTATAAAGGCCTCCAGTAAGAGGATTAAGACCCACCCTGGGTCATGCCCTGCTGAAGTGATCTAATCAAAAGGAAGGTCCTGTGACTGAATCTGGTCAAAAGGCCCCCTCTACATTAGGTTTTACACCCACAGGAATGACTTAGCTTTAAGAATATGATCTTCTGGGATCCACCCAGCTTCAAACTGTCACAGCATCCTGCAAGGATGTTAAAAAACCGAGCACCATGGGGTTTGTGAAAATCTAATGGCTCAGCATCTAGAGGACGGCGTCTCTCAGAGGAGAGGCTGGACACCAGGAGGAAATTCAGCTCGAAACACTGGTTCGGTCGGCCTCCAGGGCCTCTCTCTGATCGCGACATCTTCACTTCTCTGGTTTGCTGAATCTGGTTTTCTACTTTTGCATTTGAATACCTGTGGCTTTCTTTCTCATCCCAGATCCTAGAGGATACTGTTTATTTCTGGGGATGTGCCAAAAATGTTACTGCGTGTACAAGGGTATATTTAGAAAAGATGACTGGCATTTGTATCCTTTCTCAAGTCCATCAAGTTTATATCACTCAATTTTAGGGTGAACAAAATATTCAGTGTTTTTTTTTTTTTTTTTTTTCTCAACTGAAAGAAATCGACTTTCAAGAGTGTATTAGTTTAGGTTCTTGAGTGTATCTGTGCACATCCATGATGCCCAAACCTCAGAAAACTGCAACTCAGATTTCAACCTTGTTCAGTTTTGGGGAGGAGTGACACCAAGATGGAGCTTGTTAATAAAAAGTTCTTTAATGAAAGCCAGCCCCACCACCTTGGATCCTTTTGCTGCCAAAAAGGTGTATTTGAATAATTGAGACTTTAGTAAATCTCAACAAATAGTTTCTCCCAGGAGAGATTTCTTAGAAGGTGACTGTAGCACAAGCATAAGCTTTCCCAGGCAGCTTTCCTAAGAACCTGCAGGGTGGCAGGACATCCTTCCCTCTGGTGCCTGCTGTTTTCCATCTTCTCCAGCTTGCATGTTTTCATGGTGATGATGGAACTCCCAAGTGTAGCCAGATGGAAAGGGTGCTTGTAGCATTTTTACCTCAGCTCCCAGGGAAATGGTCACCACTGTGTTTCAGCCACATACCTCCTCTCCAGAAGTTTCAGCGCAGGCTCCAGAAACTATAATTGGGGTGATCCTGGCATTTAAAATGGGAATGGGGGCTAATTCCAGAAAGATTTTGTAAATCAGAGATGTCTCAGCTGTGCAATAGAGGAATCTTTGAAATAACCTGCAAACCATCTTTTTTGCAAGTACAGCCAAACTTTATTTCTGTTTTTCTAGATTCCAGAAATACTTAGTCTCTATTTCCAGGTTAGTATTTATTAGCAGTTGGCTCTAAGTTTCCCAACCCCTTGGCCTTTTCAAACAGTTAATGGTCTATAAACAGATGCTTAAATACACTAGGAGATCCCCATGATTTGATTTATAGAAGCTTTATATTGAATTGTTTTGAGAATTATCAGTATACTGTTTTTGTTAATAATGTTTTTTTTACTCTTCTATGATATGCAGCTAGTGCGGGGGAGGGGGGCTAGAAATACCATTTTCCTACCAAGTACAGTTACACATGTATTTTGTGTTCATCAGCATAAAATGTACAAGCCTCATTTATGTGTCAGTCACAGGTTTCTGAGCATTCAGTTCTTTAAAATGAGCAGAATTAGATGGATAGCCTTGTTAGCCCTCCATGGCTAGCAGGCGGAATGAGGAGAGGGGCCAGAACTCAGTCTGATTTCTGTCTTGTGCTTGGAGGAGACAGCCCTACTCCACACTCCATTAAAAAAAAAAAGCTTTCTCTAATGGGTAGTAAAATTTGAGTTTTGATCCTTGCCTAAAACAGATTTTAACCGTATTTTCTCTTTCCAGAGCTTTGTGCTTCTCTTCTTTCCTCTCCTTGACACCCTTCACACAGGTACTACAATTGGCCCTAGAAATTGCAGTGCTTCTCTTTTGTTCAGCTGGCTGGTTTGATAGGTTGTGTCTGCAGTTTTTGAGAGCAGCATGTTTTATTTTTTCCAGCATCTAAACAGTAATGGAACCACCTCCCGGCATTTTAGTCACACCGTTGACCTCCACTGGCAGTTTATCCCCTACAACCCTCGAATGCATTAATACCACTGTAGCATTTTAATTTAATTAGAGCAGTGGTTATAACCCTTTTGGGAAAACCATCATCTCCCCGCACCCCACCCCCCAATGTTAAAATAAGGTACCTCTGGTTTCATCTGACGATTTGCTTTAGAGATGAATGAGCAATAAGCTGGTACTCCCCACCTTTGCTGGGGTCAGACCAGAGAAGTGCTTGTGAGAATAAAGGGGTCTCCTTTATTTAGGAAACTGGATGTGGGTCTCTTTAAGCCTGTCTCCATGTAGATGCACTCGTTTACTTTCTCTACTTGCCCATCGTCTGCTGATTGTGTCCCTGTAGATGCTATGTGCATGGTTATAATAGTAGAAATAAAAAAATGAGAGCCACATGGGTCACCCTGGAGATTCACAAAAAAAGAGAGGCAAAAAGGAGTTGGGTGCAGACTGTGGGGTGGCCAGGTGCGTGTTTCTTCGGAAGGGCGCGTGTTCCTTCGAAAGAACGCCCCTGCACTGGCGGGCACCACCCTCCGGCCGTTTCCAGAGTCCCCTGTTGGCCACTGAGCCCCAGGACAGCGGGTGTGTAACAGCCTTAGAAGCACCGCTTTGCTTCTGCCAAGGTAACGTCTCTTTTGCTACTGAACCTTTTACAAAGAGCTTCCCAACCTGAGTCTGGACCTTCGGCCGAGTTGGCAACCATCATCAGAAACAAGAGGTGCTCAGCGTCTGTGGGCAATTCGGTCTCTGGCCTTCCTTTCCTGGGCTTCTTGAAATAGCACAGTTGTCTCCATCTGGAATCGTTCTGCCCTGGGGAAGGCATGCGATCCCCAGGCAAGCACTGAAGTGTGGCGCTCCGGTGTAGGGGTGAGGACAGGGGATCGGTGTAAACACACAGAGGGCTGCTTCCAGAGAAGGTGCAACGAGGTGAAGGCACAATGAGATGATAACGCAGCAAGTCAGGATAGAGACATTTTAAAGGTGATTCCTCGCTTGACTCCTCCATCAGGAGGCTGGAGACAGATTTGTCAGGAAATAAAGTAAAATCCGCTTTGACGGCTGGGTTTCTCAGCTTGCTCCGATGGAGTCCGTGAGGCTGGAATGCAGTGGCTGTCCCTCTTATGGACTAATCAGACCACCGTGTGGACCTTGTGAACCTTGTTGCTTTAAGAGAAGGTCATCATATTACCAAATACTGTCTACTTTCTTGCTTGCGCTCAGGCCATGCCATTTGAAGACCCTTTGTCTGCACAGTGTTTTCTTCACCAACTTTCACTTCTGTAAAAAAAAAAAAAAACCCTAACAAAACAGAGAGCTATTTCTGGGAATAAAGTTAACGGCTGATAAGATATCTGGACATAGAATGGGCTTGGGGGCTTGGTCGTGCCAAGGGTTGAAGACTATGGAGAAGTGGTGAAAACTAGAAAAACAGATGACATGTGAAATGCTTACAAGCCCATTGCGCCTTGAAAAACGCAATGGATTTTATGTGTTTCCCATATGTATGTTTATGGGTCTTTGTCTCTTTAGCACAAAACAACCCCAAACCAAGCCTCAAAACGTATAACTCGTCCTGAAGTTAGTGTTGTGCAAAATATGTGTGATGTTTAGCAAAGTTCAGGAAAAGTGAAGTTGAAGGTTTTATCCCTGGGTGACCTCTCAGAGGGCATCTTGATTACTAAGGAAATGAACCCTGTAGATAACGTGCCTGTCCTTAACTGAGAAATGCACCAGAAGCTTTAGGATGTATATTTAAACAGAAATATTGCAAATGCCCTATTTGCTCGTAATGGATGCCTAAGGGAAAGGATAGGGATTCCATTTGGAAATTACAAAAATATGTACATATTCACTTAAAATCGAAACTTCCTACCACAACCACCAAACTTTCCAGGCTGCGAGCAGAAGACAAGTTTTAATTTGATTATAAGGTTGTTTCCCTTTACACATTTGATGAGATGTAAAATGTTAGAGAACAAACAACACCCCCTCATCACTTTATTTTAACCTACGACTCTTTTTGATTCTGATTTTATTTCCGTAATGTCATCTTACTGATCTCTTCCCCCAAAATGATTGTCAGACTTTGTGTGTCCCACCTTACTTTGCCCAGTTAAACCACAGAAACAGAAGTTATGTTTATGTGTAGGCTGCAAGTTGAGCTAGGTGGTCTACAGATCTAAGGTGCAAATCCCACTGCTATTCTAACTAAACATAAGAGTCGGTTTCTTGCCATTATTTGCATTGTTTGAACTTTAATAATAATTTTCCCCTTCCCACCCAGTTTGCTTTAACTAATGTAGCAAACACTGCTTGTTTGAATTGCAACAGTGGCTCTGCTGAAGTGCCCCCTGCCTTGTCAGTTGAATAAGTATCTTCAGTTAAACAGTGCTATCCCTAAATGCAGAAAATTCTTTGAATGATCTCTGAAGGACTTCAGAAGGAAAGGAAACTATTGATTCAGAGATGGAGAATGAAGGAACAAAGGAGATGCCTGCTAATGTTGCAGATATTCCATACTGTGAAGGAAAACCTTAAAGGTTGGATTTTGGAGGTGGTGGTGTCTAGTGACCTAGGTAGATGATGGATGTTACTCAGAGCTTTCTTAACTAAATCCAAAATGTATCTTTTAAGCCACCATTAGCCTGCCTAAGCTCACTTTCATCAGATCTGAGTATAGATTCATACTTTAATTGATTAGAAGTTGGGGATATTGCCAAAGAGGAAACTTGGTTTTAATGTATTTGTGACATTAATTATGTGACTTACGAAAAACGTTTTTTTGAGAGAGTAGTTATTAAGCCATTCTGTTGGACATGTTTTTTCTCCCCTCATCCTCGTCATTCTTCTTTACTCAGCACACCGCAGGGATGCGAACCAGTTGACTATGTCCAAAGGGAAACCCTTAGCTCACACCTTCCTATAAAGACATTATAAACCCCAAAGGCTAGGGGTCTGCAGGAAGCTGCTCGGGTGGGCGTATACAGTTCCCCACGTTCACTGTCCTTTTCCCCTTCCCCTCTTCTTGCCCCTGTTTTTAACAGCAGGAACGAATTTCATACACACCTCCAGAGAGCCCGGTGCCTAACTACGCCGCCTCGACTCCGCTTCATGTCCCAGTGCCCCGCGCGCTCAGGATGGAGGAAGACTCGATCCGCCTGCCTGCGCACTTGCGTGAGTGTTTGCGCTCCGCCATCCCACGAAGGGCCTGGATGGACCACCGACAGGAGGAGGGGGACAGGATGGCTGACAGCGCGGGGGCAGGGGGAGGGGGCGGGTGAACTCAGATTTTAACATGACTTGGCAAATTTGCTTTGGAATCTTTTGCCCCAGGATGGCTTTGCAAAGCTCAAGACCCATGCCTCTTATTGCTCAGTGTACTCATTTCTTGTCTGAATGACATATTTTTTTAAAATCTGGAAATGAGCAATATAAGTCAGAATCAACTAAATCTCCCAATAGGCAAGGTGATTTTTTTTTTTTTTTTTTTTTTTTTTTTTAAAGTTTGTCTGTCTTCCTAAATTCACACTCCCCATTAGTGTCTTATTTGGCTTGATTTTGCCTGGATTCTGAGTCAGGTCCACTCCCTGCTTTGTCTTTAGGTTGAGGGACTAGATGCACCCCCACCACTCTTCCTGGGGCTTCCTGCATCTCTCTCTTTCCATGATGGTGCCTTCTCTTTGCTTCACTTAATAGGCCACGCTATGTCCTTTCTCCTACCCTCCTTTTTCTTCTACGCCCTCCCTCTTCTTCTCTTGTACTTGCTTTGCCTCAGCAGCTTCAGTCAGTTTGCAGTCTTTCCACTGTCCTCTCCCAGATCACCCCTACCCCTCTGGAGCCCCCCGGGGTTTCAAGCCTCAAGCTGCCAGTTGGCAGATGGTCAGGTAGGGCAGTCCACTTGTGCTCCCAGGTGCTTATCTCCAGACAGCCGACACCTATCGTTTCCTTTTTGTCTTCTTTTCCTGTGTTGCCTGCCCCCCCACCCTGGGTAGTCAAGTGTGATCGGGGCAGGTGGAGAGACGAACTGCCTGATTCACACCCTGGTCTCAGCGTCCAAGAAAAATGCCAGGGTCTGTGGCTTGAATGTTACCCTGATGCCACGTCTGGGTCGTGGGGATGCTGGGGGTCGCCGTGGCCCTCCCTGGTTGATTCCTAATGACTTGGCATCGCGGCCGTGCTTGCCGCCTCTTCCTGGCATGTTGCTGCTCCCCAGGTTATTCTCGTCTTGGTCCTTGCCCCTCAGAAGCCAGAGGTTGCCTCTTAAAGTAGAGAAGAGTAAGTAGGCACTGGGCACAGGCTGCTCCCCTCTCGCTCTCCGGCAGTTCAGGGAATCAGATGACCGTGATGCCAGGAGGTTCTGGGCATCGGGAGGCATTGCCGGCGTCCCATTCTGCCCCACAGTGAGGGCAGTTGCCGGGAGGTTTGCAAGGAGTCGCCGTGGGAATCCTTCCTCCAGCTTGCTGTGTCCATTAACATTTACCAACTTTCCTGCTTTGCTTGGGCAGGGAGGTAAAGGCCGTGGTTCCACTCTGCCATCTTCCCCTGCACAAAGCAATTCTGAAGAAGAGGTTGGGGCTGCAAAGGTTGTACCTGTTCCCTTTGTAAACTGTTAAGGCACAGATGGAGCAGACACGACTGGGAGAAGAAACAGCAGCTAGTAATAGCAAGGCTCCCCACCCCCCAGAAGCCGCTTTAAAACCAGCACAGTCACATCAGGCAGGGGCCTGCTCAGGCCCCTGCAGACAACTCAGCCCTGCCACCTAATCTCATCCATCCACTCATTCTGCAGAGTTACCGAGTGCCTGCAATGTGCTAAGCATTCTTCTAGGGACTGGGGATGCAGAAATAGACAAGGTGGACAAAATACCCTGCTCTTGTAGAACTTAAATTCTACGAAAGCGGGGAGAATTAGGAACACTTGTCTCAAACAGCTTTTTATTGGTGTGTTTTTGAGACCTCCCCAAGGAGGCTCACTTCTGGATGCCTTTACATCCGTAAGCTCTTTTACCATAGAGCTGCCTCTCCATTAGAAGTTATCACGGAAACAAACAAGCAAAACCCCACTGAACTGGCATTCAGGAGACCTTACTTCTTAACTAGTCCTGCTGTTAAAGTAGCTCTTTGACTGGGGTCTAGTCATTAAATGCAGTTTCTCTACCATACAATATTGTGGTTGGACAAGAGAATGTTTAACAGTCCTCCTAACTTTAAAATGTTGTGATTCGCTTCTAAGGCATCCTTCTCCCAAGGTGGAACTGTCTTTTCTACACCAACACTTCCATTTTGTTCTGAGTAGACAGTTTCCTCATTAAGCTGTACCTGTCTGTTTACCACTATTTTACCAGCTCCTACTGTGTGCATAGCACACAGTCACAGCGGCTGATGTTCATTGTGAGATTACCCTGTACCAAGTACAGTGTGAAGTCTTTTATATAAATTATTTTATACATTTCTCACAACAATACGTCTAAGGTATTTTTATCCCTGTGTCATACAGAAGAAATGTAGGGCTTAATGACTTTATGTGCCAGGGTCACACAGCTAGTGAGAGTTTGCGTCAGCATTCACACACAGACCTGACTCCACAGCCCAAGTTCCTATCCATTATACTACACTATGAGGATGTGTCTTGTAGATATGGTTTTGGATGAGTGGATGGGTCCAGGGTTGACACTTAAGCAATAGTCACCCTTGTGACCACATCGGTGGTTTATGGCTGGAATCTGTTCTAACTAGTCAGTCAGTTGGTGAATATTGTACGTCTCACCCTTGGATGGATGGTTGGGTCCTAACATAGATAATTACCAGTTTTAGGGCTGTAGCACGTTATTGAATATATTCATTTGTTGGAGTATGGATTCAGGTCAGGGTGATGATTTAGCTTGAGTGCCTACCCTATGGCAGCCTAACTTTAGATACCTCTCCTCAGGAATCTGTATGAGCCGTGTTGTGTCACCATTGGGTCTGACATCTTGAATGAGTCTTCTGAATGTGGAGGTTCCCAGGGTCTTTCTGTTTCTCAGCTGGGACTTTCCAAATGAGGCCGAGCTGCCCCCCCCCCCCCTTGTTCCTGGACTCAGCTGCTTGTGCTATGGGAGAAGCAGCTCCTGTAGCCCCTCTGGTGGTTGAGGCTGTGCCACACCCTTGAAGAAGCATCTCAGCTGGGTTTCCAAACTTAAAAGAAAATAAATATTCTAACCAGGGAATTGGGTTATTGCTGTTTTAATCTGAGATTCCAGACAATTCCCAATGGAATGCTCATGGAAAGTACGGGGAAGAATCTGAAAGCCAAGACAGCAGCAGGACATTTATGGTATTGCTAGGTTGAAAGCATTTTTAGCTGCTTGTTTTAAAGAGACACTCACCAAACGGGTATGCGTCACAGTGGCTTCTTTTCACCATTTATCCTCATTGCTCTCCCAGTCTCCTCCTTTTAACTACCTACCTTCCTTCCTCCCTTCCTCCCTTCCTCCCTTCCTCCCTTCCTTCCTTCCTTCCTTCCTCCCTTCCTCCCCTCCTCCCTCCCCTCCCTCTGGAGTTAAGGAGATCATAATATTTAAGGTTCTCATATGGGTTTCTCACCATTTTGTTCTGCAAACACACTGCTACACCCAAACCGAAGACACAGTGTGACAAATTAGCAAGCTATTGAGAAGTAGAAAGTGATACTTTTCCTTTTATTTGTCTGTGATAAAAGCAAAGTGATAAATGGAGCAGAGTGTTAAGTGGTGATTATGGAGGATTTGAAAGGGACAGGCAGGGCCCTGGGAAAGGAGGGGAGCCCTATCCTGGTCTGACTCACACACTACCCAAATTTCCCGAACAGTGTCCTTCCACAACCCTACAGCCCTTTCCTCTAACTCCCTGTTTCACCAGGAGACACACAGGAGTATGTTTATTATGAGGATAGAAAGGACTTCTTTTTTTTTTCCTTTCCATAAAGCATATTTTTTCAACCTTGAGGTTGTAGAGAGACCAAAGGGCAACCATCAGGTGAAGAAAGACTTCCACTCTTTAAAAAGAACATAAACCTTTCCTCGTACCTTGAAAACACTTAAAGGGCCAGATCAAGCTGGACTCTCTAAGCAGTAAAGGACTGCTGCCTGCAGCAAGGGATGCCTTTTTCTAACTCACTAGGAGCCAAGCCATGGTGTGCGGGAGGGACCTTATCTACTGTGCCCAAAGGCCACCTTTTAAAAAAATTCATGGGGACGTGGGTGCTGATGGTGGAGGGGGGCCAGTGCATCTGATTTGCACAAAGGTGCCCATTGCGGTGGCACCAGCCTGCTTATTTGCAGAGGGCTCCAATGCATTCTCAGCAGCCCTTGTTAAAACCCTCTGCTGCAAGCAGTGATGCTCGGCCCACCCAGACCATAGCAATCTGAATGTATGTCAGATTTACTAGGCAGAATTTACATAATTAAATGACTCTATTATTTTAAATTTCTCTTTCCATCATCATTTCACATTTAGTTGATTTAATCACATCTAGATTTAACATCAGGTCGACATCGTGCCGAATGCCCAAAGACTTTGCGTTTCGCAGCCCCAGTCTGGCCGGCTAAAATCCCTGTGAATTGATATTTAAAAAATCAGAACCTAGGACTCATGGATCATATTTAAAAGGGTGATGGTTTATGATGCTGCGAGTTAATAAATAGCCATAATAGCCACTCCGAGTTTGCTAGAGTCCGAATACCAGAAATAGTCCCTTGGCTCTGGTTCCTTTCCTTGTGAATCTTTCAGAATTCTGACATTGCCACTCCTGCTTGTGTGTGTTTAATAATTTAATTTAATGCCTTCCTTTGGAAGCGTTTACCTCGCTCTCACCCACTTGGCTGTTTTGCATTCTCAGCAGAGTAACTGAGTTTAGCACAGTCACATGGCCAGCAAAGCTGCTGAGAAGCTGGATCCCGAGAAGGAATGCCTTGCCTTGTCTCTCTTTTCTAATTGGCCAGAGCAGCAATTTTACATACTTTCAAGTTATTTTCATTCCCAAAGCAAGAGGCAAAAATGGGAGTGCAATATAATCATAATTAATATTTTATTTTACTTTTTACTTTTTCTTTTTCATATCAATGCTACAAGTTACTCCGTTAACACAATATAATAACTACAACAACAGTAAATCTGCTTTAGTCCTTGGTTCCACTCCCCCCTTATTTTTGTTTATTCCTCAATCTAGAGGAATTGGGGACGATGTGTACTTTGGCTGTGTCAGGCTGAGAAGGGACGGAGATAGTATGGGGCAGAGGAATGGAATTGTTTTGCTTACATTTGAAGATACTCCTTGGTTGGGGCTGGGACTAGCCCAACATCTTCATTTTATTAGTTGTGCAGGGCAGGCCGAAAGAACTGGAGGGTGAGAGTTGACCGCAACTCTGCTGGGATTCAGGGCTGATGTTTCATACTGTCACGATTGACAAAATGTGTTCTTACATAGTATCTCATTTAATCATGTTATTGCCCCTGAAGTAGGTGTTATTGACTCTCTTATTGAGGAGCTAGCTGTGGCTCAGACGGGATTGACTGAATTTTCCAAACCACGTTCACACAGCATGTGAAGGGTCTAATGCTCATCCCACTTCACACATCACTATTTGGCTCTCCCAGGAGGAAACATAATGGAGAGTCTCATGTAGGACTTGAAAGCAGGGGCCTTGCTGCCCGTTGGGCCTGGGCAGCCAAGGGAGCTGGGGGTAGGTTCACCTCAAGTGATGCCCCTTGACCATTATTTTGTGCTGACCCTCCAGCAGGCTGGCTACGCCCTCTCAGTAAGATGAGGGCAAAGGTGTCAGGAAGGAGAGCCTGTTACTATGCGCAGTTTATTCTGGTTTTGCTCACCCACTTCTCCTTCTGCTCCCTTTAATCTCTTGTGAGCTCAGGTTGAGGGTCAGTTTCTCTCTGCAATCAAAAGGTCAGGGCTGGTTATGAAGGCTGCAGTGGGCCGGCTTTGGGAGTGGAGCTCACCCTAGCACCCTCATTCCCTGGTCTTTCACCAGGGATGACCTTCTGGGAGCAGGGTGCCCCTTGCTTTTTCATTTTCCAAATGAAAAAGCGTGGTAATAGAAAAGATGTGGGGTCAGATGGGCTTGGTGGGTTGGAATTCCAGGGCTGCCTCTCTCTGGTAGAGATCATTTAACCTCTCTTAAGACCCAGCTTCCTGATAACACCCACTGATGAGCCTTTCTTGTAAGGAACAGAGGTAATTGATGTATAACACCTGGCACAGCTCATGGTCCAGGCCCCCAGGTATCTCACTGGGGTGTTCATTTGCGTTTTCAAGGCTAGTGAGCTGTCTGTTTAGGAGATGGCATCTCCATTTTTAAAGCAATTTTGACAAGGGAAGGCATGTCCCTTTAGTCTATTTCACTACAGAAAGAGCCTAGAGTTCTGATTATGCAGTCATGATGGAAATAAGCTTATTTTCTAACTACTCCCAGTGATTTCTAAGAGCTCACTTTTACTGCAGGCACTCCATTACCGGGCCTTTTCCCACCCACACCACATCTATCCCACAGCCTGGAGCTTTTTCTTCCCTAGTCTTGCCTCAATCTGTACGTCTTCCTCCTCAGCCTTTCCTACCCCTCTTCTAAGACCTGCCAAATCCTCCCCTGTCCTTTGCCATTATCAGTGTTCCAAAAATGGCCTCTTCGCACAGCTGCCTGTGACGTTCAGTGACATCACCGACAGAGTTGAGGCAAGGACACGGGCAGGCAGATCTAACTGTCAGTATCCTGACAATGCAGTAATCTTACATTCTAACATAGCTGGCCAGCCATTAGCATTTTATTCTTTTTCTTCCTCCTTTAAGCCTCCTTCTGGATGCCTTCATGTTTTATATCCAAATGTTTGAAGGATTTCTCCTTTACCAGCAGCATATGTGACTATACAAGGGCCCTGGTTAGTGGCTTCAAACAGCTTGGAGAGAAAAAACAGCCCACAACAGAACAGCCAGGATGTTCTGGAAGGGAAATTTCCTTTTTGGGTTTGCTGTCTGAAAGAATTTCCGATGCAGGCAGACATTAATTCCTAGCTACATGCTTCCTGATAAGGAGGCAGCTTCAATAAATGCAGCTATTTATAGCTGTCTCTCTCTCTTTTTAAAATATATAACCCGAGGTTTATTGACCTTTTCTGTCACTTCACATTTCGTGCAGTGAGCTCTGTGCACATGTAAGGCAGTTCCTCCAGCAGGAGCTCTGACAAAGTGCCTCTGGTCCTGTGGGGGTGGGGCGCGAGGAAGAAGCGTGGCAAGTGCCGCTTGAATTCCATGGGCGCTTGATTTCCTAGGACTCTGAAGTAGACATTTGGCAGCTCTTGGTTATGTACGTGAGCCCGGAGAGGACCAACATTGAAGGACTAAAAGAGAGAGCATTCGAAAATGCAAACTAATGAGAACTGGTCAGTTCTTAGAGTAGAGCTTCAAACACCAGGAAATAAGAGCTGCTATTTGCATTTCTTTCTATCTTCCTTCTCCCTACCGCCTCTCCTTGGGTTTCCCATCAGTGCCTCTGTGGTCCTTCTCTTAGCCTGTTAGGGTTCTGCAGACTGAGGGGTCTCTGTTCCGAAGTTCCACGATCGGTCGCACGTATTCTCCCTAATACTTGCTGGCAGATATAAAGATTCAATATGATGCTGGCTTGAACTGTGCCTTCTGAAGGTACTGCCCACATCCTCTCTTGTATCACAAAGCACTGACTGAGCTGAGGATGTGAAAATATGATAAAGTTTCCATTCTCAAATAACAGATGTTTTCTTCTATCGGGCTCCCTGCCTGAGTTAAACCTGACCAGTGACTCTGACTCTGGGAGGTCCTGACAGCTCTGATGCCGACAGCTTCACCCCATGCTTTTCTAGAGGTAAATCTTCGCAAGGGCCTTCAGATGTGACTGTCGTCATAGGTGGATTCTGATTCTCGGTTGCCGGTGCCATGAATGAGTGTTTGGGGGTTCTTTTTTCTGGTCTCTTCTGAGAGCAGGCCCAGAGGGGGTTTTGAGAGGTTTAAACTCTCCCTATCGCTGGCTAGGGGCTAACTGTGAATTCCCAAGTGTAGTGAGTCACCCTGCCCCTATGTTTAATGCTTCCATCTTGGGTGGGTGGACTAAACCCCATTCTTTTGACAATAGCTTCTATTCCTGCAGATTGGAGGACTCTAATAGCCCTCCCATGGGGCTCTAAGTCATAGAAATGCAGACTGCAGAAGAGCTGTGGCTGCATGGTGTGGTAGGTGCAGATTAGATGCCTGGAAGGAAAAATCTACCTCTGCGCTACGGCGCAGGGAATACTTTCCTTCACCAGTTCAGCTGGGACTGAATTCTCCACTCTTGGGGTGGGGCATTAACTGAGGTGTTTCACTCACCAGGGAGACTGAAAGTTTGCAGAAAAGCTGGAACAATCATTAACAAAAAGGTAAGAATCTAGAGCGGGTGTGGAAGGGTGTTGCATAGCTCTATCCTAAAGAAAAACTTCAGGGGTGTCAGGGACTTGATGCAGTTCTTTAGAAGAGGGATTTAATCACCCAGTTGTTTTCCTAAAGAGGCTTACCTCTGCCCTTGGGTTTCTTTTCCATGGTCCTACCCCACCCGAAGCTATCCTGGGACAGGGCTGGCTTTTAGGGGCTGTGCCTTTCTTTAGGGGCTGTTCCGAGACCAACTGTGTTTCCGATCATAACGCCATTCCAGGGAACCTCTGGGGCAATGATGTGTGTGGAATCGGCAATAATGGTCACTGCTGTTTATTGAACATTTTCTCTGTGCCAGCAACTTTATGTATATTATTCTGAATAATCACAAACACTCATGCGGATGATAATATACCCCTTCTATAGAGGAGGAAATGGAGGCTCAGAAGTGGTAAGCAGCTTGCCAGTGGTGGCACAAAGAGAAGGCACCGGAACTGTGTTTTGAATCCAGATCTAATCCCAAAGCCCAAGCTATTTTTCACGTTGACTCCTAAAAGTCCTAAGAACTGATGGAACCCCATTTCCTTCTTGCTGTTGGTTAGAAGGAGGAAATCAAGCTTCCAGGTTGACACACACACACACACACACATATTATTTACTTACATTTATATATATTGAGATAGATATAAATCTTTGACTTTAAGCAAAATTTATATAAACTGACAAGGCGCAAAGGGATAAAATAAAAATTTAAAAATGTATTAAATTATCTTTTGAACTTAAGATAAATGTTCACATCTGGTCCTGAATGCAGATTGTTATCTGCAACATATTTTCAGGTATCTGTATGAATTCTGGAATGTTAGAGACAGAATTAAGTCACAAAAGGTTCCCTTTGTCTACTATTTTCCATCTTTTTAAGAGAGATGATCTACCAGATTTTTTTTCAAACGATAAGAAAGGCGATGTGCTCGAATGGAGATTGTATTATAGGGCTCACAAATTAAAACACTCACCTGCCTTAGTTTACCCAGATGGTGTATGTGCTAGAAAACTCTCCCACAGGGTAACAGCAGAGAGCACGCTTGCCTGGGGGTCTGTCCTCTGGGGCTCTGGCCCCGTGCAGCCACTGATGACCTCATGTCACCTCAGACAATCCACTCCTTCTCCCGGGGCTATAGTTTCCTCCTCTGTAAAGTGGAGTAGTTGCTGAGTGTGTGATTCCCAGTGTTCTTCCCACTCTAATTCTTATTGTTCTCTAACTCCAGGAGAGAAATGAAGGGATATTTGCATCGGGGTATTATCTATAAGTGCTAAGTATCACCATCATTCACTTGACTTCTAGTGCTCAGCATTAAATTTTAGTGCAGATGGTATTTCTGCGACGCAGGAAATTATGTTCTACTTTACCATGATTGTTTTGTGAGGAATGCCCTTCTGCAAGGAAACCTGAAAAGTCAGTGCTTGACTCTGGATGCTTCCCTGTGCTGCCCATGATTGAGATCAGGTTACTGCTTTTGTGGGAGGGGAACGGGAGCCAGCTCCTGAGGTGGCCAAAGCCGCTCTCACCTTACGCTCATTCTCAGGACCTCACAGCCAAATCGCAGGTCTGCACCCCTGTCCCCGTAGCCCCACCTCTGGCCTGAGCCTTGTCTGTGAGCTGGCCCATTGCCCAGACATTCTGCACAGGTGTAGCTTCCTAATTGACCCTACACTGTGTGATTTGTGGGAATCCCCTTTACTACTTGAGGTAAGGGTGCCGCTCTTATATCCTTCAAAAAATCCAATCTGCATTTTCCTCCCTCTCTAGCTGGCGGCTGCTAGGTTTCAGGAGCCCCGGCAATCTGCACGGGTAGGCTACACTCTCCTCCCCAAGCCGGCTCCATAGCACATGCACAATTAATATTGCATTAATTAATTATTGGGGGGGGGGAAGCACAGTTGGCAAGAGAATGAAGGATTTCTGCTTCTAAAGTGAAGGCTTTGATGCTGAGCTTTAAAGTATATTTCTATCCACCCCAGCCAGCAGAGAGAATCTGACACTTATACCATCCCCTGGGCATGAAAACTCACACCCAAGAAACTATTTCTAAATAGAGACCCTGCACTAGTTACTAGAATCATCTACTTGCTGCGGAAGGATGGAGGTAGGATTAGGGAGAGCAGTGATTTGCAGCAGTGATTTGTGAACAAAGCTGATGAGGGGTTTTGCTTTGTCTTCCTACATCACATTGCTTTGTCACCAACATCACTCTTTGGAGAGAAACAAATATGGGCAAATGATTTGGTGTCAACCCTCTTGAGGAAATAAAATTCCTCTTTCTCCTTCTTCCTGGTATGCTTTACTTCAGGAAGTAGCCCTAGGGCAGTGCAAGTTCACAAACCTGTTATTCTGATGGGTTGGAAGTGAAACTATCTTGGGCATATTTTTTTTTCCTTCTAGATGTGAGCAAAGTGGGGGAGAAAGCACTTTCCTTTCTTTTTCATTCTCATTCCTTCCACACAGTCGTTCTTGCAGTACTGAACTCCCACACTGAATCTTTTCACTTCTCCTGTGAGGTGGTAATGAAGCCGCCTCAAAAAATCCCCTCCCTGGACAGATAGTTCTTGTTCCCCTATTCACAAGTCTGTCAAGCATTTTGTGTGGGGCGCTCAATTCACCCAGATATTTGGGGTTTTATTCAAAGGTCTTTTAGGAACACAAAAGTAGAAAGCCCCCAAGAGAGATTTCTTCAGTTGAGAATCATGGATTATAAACATCCTTTTAAAAAGTACTCTCTAACTCCTTCGTCAAGTGCCGAGAGGAACTTGAGACCCATATAAAGAGATGTAAACTTTGTTTTTGTCAGCTTTATCTTGGACCTTGTGAAAGAATTTTTTTTTCTTTTGATTCTTTGGCAGAGAAAAATTTTACTTCAGATGAATCCAAGTGTGTGTGTGAGAGAGACAGAACGTGTGTGAACAAGAGAGCGTGTGCGAGACCAAGTTATGGCTCCAATTGTCTCTCATCTCTTACCTCAGATATCTGCTCCACAAAGCTTCTGTGATGATTCCTGCCTCGCAAACTTATCCAGGAAAAGAACTTGAAGAAATACAACGGGGTGTTGTAACATTGGCATTGTACATCCAGCTGTGTAGCAATCTCGTGTCTGGTCTTATTTGTTTGCTGATGGAGTGTTGAAGTGTACGAAGTGGCTGCTTTCTAAACTTTTATTGTGCAGCTAGTACTACTTTGAGCCCCAGGACAGAGGACTTAGAGTCGTCTGTGAATAGGGCCAGTGTTGTTATCTTATGCAAAGGTTATGTGGCCACCCAGTTGCTGTGATTTAAAGAGTGCACTGAACTTAAGCATCTCCCACAACTAACTACCAGGGTGCCTGAAATTCTGCTATTAAGATACGTTCTCTTTGGATTGGGCATTGTTACTACCAAGCTCCACTTTTAAAAGTAGACAGGTGAACGGGTATAGCTCAGTAGTTGAGCTCCTGCTTCCCACGTATGAGGTCCTGGGTTCAATCCCCAGTACCTCCTACAAAAAACAAAAAACAAAGTAAATAACTATTGAAGCTATGATAGCAGATATAGTACCTTGGATAGAGATAAAATCCCAAGTCTCTGGTATCTTAAGGAAAATCTTTTTACCAAATCTTTTGCTAGAAATAAACTTTGCTTGGGACTAGCCTTCTCCATGGAGAAGAGAAACATCAGACTAGATGGAAAGTCCAGGTCCCTTGATTTAGAAAAAAAAATTAATGAATCTGACCCTCTGAGGCCGAGATGAGCTGTCTGCTACTTACTGTGACACATGGTTATCGGTCTTGAGACATGGCCAGCATCACTCTTGGCTGAACAAAGTTGAACTTTGTTGTTCATGTTGTCAGCTTGAGAAGATGCATGACATCTGTGTTTCCTTGAGAGGAGTAGTGAATTTTGGAATGTAAATCGGAATCCTTAAGCCATCCAATTATTCTTACCAAAACATCTTCTACCTCTTGGGTAACTAAATACCAAGACCATGCAGATGTCTAAAGGGACCTGTTCATCCAAGTCTCGAGGTGAAGTGTTCAGGAAAGTCTTGACCCTTGAGGAACTTTAAGGAGCTAGCTAGGGCTGGGTAGCTTATATGTATATGTTGAGGACTGGGAATACGGATTTGCAAGAAAGAGCCTTTATAACTCTTCATTTATTGAGTGCTTATGGTAAGCATTTTTCGCATTTCATTTAATCCTCACGATAGTCTTATGAACTGAGTTTTATTATCCTCACTTGACTTGAAAAAAGTCAGGTTTAAAAAGATTAAGAAATGTAGCCAATGTCACAGAGCTGGTAAGTGGTAAAGCAGCCATCAAACTCTTTCCACTTTACACCTTTCCTCCCGAATATAGGCCAAAGACCCTTTGCCTTAACCATTCTCTTTAAGAACATGAAAAATAGCATTCGATCCCCTTTGAGATCCAACTGTGGTTAAAACCTCATAAATTTTAGAAAAATGGAATAACCCACTAAAACAAAATTTTAAAGCCACCCTACAGAAAACATCTACCACAACCCCAAACCTCAGGGATAATATATTTCGATTTCAGTGAGCTATATGATTTTCCCTAACCTTTAAATATTGCTCTTTTTCTTGGTAAATAATATCCCTTTCCAAGCCCTGGTGCATGAAGAGTGTAAAAAGATCAGATGCTATCGCTCTGTTATTCTAGTTCAATCTAATTGCAGGGCGAAAATCCTGGGTCCTCTTACTTCCTCATCTGTCTGTCTCTCTTTGTCCCACTGCTTAACACACATTTTGAAGTTCAATACCTCTCCCTCTTTTGTATCTTAGGTCTCCTTGTTGTTTCCTTTTTATAATTTTTTTAAACGAAGTCATTTGAAATGTTTAAAACATTACTGAAAGTCTGGCAGTTTCCTGCAAATACCCCCTTGCTAAAGAGTTTCATAAAATACTATATATTATTATTCACTTCAGCATAGCTGCTCTGTGCACTCACCCACTTAGTCATTCACAATATGTCTGAGAGATTAATTTTTATAAGCCTGTGGTTTGAGACATTTTACCCCTTCAATTCTTGCTTAAAAACCCTCACTGGGAAAGTTTGCGTGAAATAAAAACCACTACCCTTGATAAGAGGTAATTTGGCCATATAGGTGCTTTTGGATCCATAACATGCCTTTTTATTTTCTCGCACCCTCTTCATTTGAAATACTGCCGTTTTCCTGCCAGAAGTCTCAAGTTTGCGTGTGAGGCTGAGGGGGAAACAAGAGTAGGGGTTCGTATTGAAGTGCCGTGTGGGGTGCGTGTCTGAGGGCGTATGTCTGGGTGTGGGTGATGTATGTACGATGGATGCTTACAGATAGGTGTATTTTTGACAGAAGCTATAGCTTCTGATTCCCTCTTGGAGAGTTAAAAACTCTTGGTGTTCCACGGTATTCGAGGGAGGGCAAGGGCACAGGAGAATGGAGGGAGGGAGGAAGGGGTGGCCCAGGGCCAGTTCCGTGGGGTCGCAGCCCCAGAGTGAAAGGCGAGCTGTTTATCCCGGTGTCCCAGCAGCAGCAGCAAGCCAGGGCTGTTTTCAGCGCTCAGCTGCCAAAGTTTCTTGAAACAGCTCTGCTCAAAGGCATATGCTGGGCTCACTTCTGAGGGAAATTTCCTTTTTGGGGAAGTTGAAGCAAAGGAATTTCCTGTGTGGGCAGACAGAGCTTCCTGACTTGAAGGCTTCTTGGAAGGGAAACAGTTTCATAATGAAATGACAAATTAAAGACATACCAGCCGGGTTCACTTCAAAACAGCTATTGAGAGTACAGGCAATGCCCTATTATACTCCCTCACAGAACAAAAATAAATTCCATCCTGACAGGTTTCTGTATGCTGGATTATATCCATCCCCCCCGCACCTTCCTTGACTGCCTTCTTCATTTTCCCTTCCTCCCACCCCTGCCATTAGCTGCTACCATGTCTATCTTTAACAGCTCTTAGGAGCAGCCGGTGAGGAGGCTTGGAGCTTTTTTCTTGTTGCCTGCCTCCGTGGCTTCGCCCATCGCTGACCTACACGGAGGCTTACAGGTTATGTGATAGCTCCATGCTGCCAAGACTCACAGAAACGACCTTTTTCCTTCCCCCTTTGACACAAAGCAATGATTGACGATGTCTTCAGCAATGGGAAAAAAATGCAGCCATTTCCTCAGGCTGGCCTTTACAATCTTGCAGGCAGTAAAGTGCAAGAGCTATTCTGGTCTTGGGAGCTGAGTCTGAAGTCTTTGCTTTGTTGAAAGAAATAGGGCTCTGTGCTGGGCAGATGATGTTCTTGTACCTGAATGTATCGTTTTCTCCAGTTCGGTTAGCATGCATGTTTTTGAACATTGACATGAAGATGCCTCATGCATTAAATTTCTTTTTTTGAATGGCACAGACTAGGAGAATGAATGATGGCAGTTTCATTTGGGGCAGTATTTGAAACTAACCAATGTCATGTGCAATGATCGTGTGTTATCATTTCGACTAATGAAATAGAAAAGGCACAGGTTTTGGAATCAGGTGTCTAGCAATCTACAGCTAGCAACGTAATCTTGAGCAAATTAGTCAACATGCATCCTCAGTTTCCTTATCTCTAAAATGGGCACAGTAATACCTTTTTCACCTTCTTCTGAGAGAATTAGATTATGATTTCAAAGATACTTTGTAAACTACTCTATAGCCTTTGCCAAAGAGCACCTGTTATTTATTCTTACTTGGAATTGAAATGTAGTATTAGGATGAAACAGCAAAGTCGTAGAATTTGCAGATCAATTTGGCAAATACTTTGTGATATTTTCTTTATATGCAACATGGTTGGGCTCCATGGAGGCAAATAAACAAAATGTGAGATTTAGAGGGGTCACAGGGTATAGCAGAAGGAATCTTGGATTTGGGGTCAGGAGACCAGGTTCAGTCCTGGCTGTCACTCAACAGCTCTGTGGCTTGAGGCAAGCTATTTAACCTTTATGAGCCTCAGTTGCTCATCTGTAAAATTGGAGGAAATCAAACTCGATGACATTTAATAAGTTCTGCCCAACTCTAGCATTGTATAATCAATTTTAAGAGGTCCCTACCTTTTGCAGTTGTTTATAGGATTTATTCTAAAGAGTAAGGAAGAAATACTCACTCTGTAACAGCCTATCTGATAAAGAAACATGCATCAAAAAGAGAGACATTTTTTATTAGTACATTTGATGTAAACAGGAAAAATTGATGCTTGCCAGATATGTCAACTGTAATAACTTGTTTTATAGGGTTTCTAAGTGCATGGTGACTTGAAAATAACTAGAACCATGGGTTGAACAAAGCAGTTTCCTCAAGAGAACTTGCCACAAGCTTTGATTTACCTTCTCCCAGCTGCTCCAGGAGATGCTTGGGATATTTCCAAATGGTTGTTCATGTGAGCTGTTCCCATCAGGGATATTCTTGTCCAAATAGGCTTCCAGGGTAGAGGCCACAACGCTGAGGGGTCCAGCCAATTAGGTTTAATGTGGATGTGTAATTTTAGGACTCCTACATTATTCTTCCTCAAATTTCAGTTGGTAGTAGTGAAAAACTATTACTAATTTTGCTGCAAGACAGTCTTCTACAAGCACCCATTTCAAGATGAGAAGACTGAGGTGCTTGAAGAATTAGAATATCTAAAGCATGGTGGTGTAAAAACAGCTGACATTTATTGGGAGGTGATATTAACTTGGCTTTGCAGATACAGAAACTAGGGCTCAGAAATGCTGAGTTATTTCTCAAGGCCACAGAACTGGTTGGTGGGAGAGCCAGCATTTGAACCCAGGTCTAACTGCTCAGGAATCTCCCAGCTGTATTGTTGATGGTTATTGATTTCAATGGTTAGAAGTGAAGTCAAACCTATACCAGGCCCCTGAAAAGAAACGAAACTAAACTCATTGCCAGCACACTCTTATAATGCCAGAAAAGCCTGCAACCCATTGTAGAAAATAATATATCTGGGTGCTAAACCAGGCAAGCATAACCCTGCTGCCCACCTCTGAAAGAGAGCCCGTTCTGGCTCATCCTTTGGCCAATTTGGTCTCGACACAGTGGCCACCTCTGGCCACACCTTGTGAATTGGGACAGAAACCTGCTGGCCGTATTCAGGATAGGCAAGGAAAGTGACTGGTACCTGATGGCGTCCTTTTTCCTTGTGAAATTCCTGGGAACATCACTTCTGGCTGCCTGGACTTGTTCTGAAAAAAATTTAACTCTTGATGCTCAGTGCTAGCAGTATGAAGAACAAGGTAGGAACTCAATCGAAGAAAGCAAAACTTTGGATAATCATTAAACAATGCAAGTATTTTTGAGCATTTACTATGCCCAAGAGAATGGTAATTACAGGAAGTAAATATCCAAAATTCACAAGAACATGTCATAACTCTCTGCAGAAAGTACGCTTATTCTTGGTTCTGTTTGATTTTAACTTCCCCTTGTATAAGTAAGCTCTTAGTATATGTCCTAAGTCCAAAGGTTTATTATTTTCCATTTATTTGACTGTAGCATAAATAATTCTAGTATTAGTGTTTTTCACCCCAATCTCATTGTTATTTTTGTTTTTCTTTCCCAGAGAATATAGACTTCCTAAACTATTTTTCAATAAAGCCCAAAATATTATTTTAATTCACTTATATTTTTAAACACAGCTAACAACCAGGAGAAAATCTGACAGAAAATGTGATTTTGATGGTAACTAATTATAAAAGACTTATAACTCAGGCATTCTTAGATGGCATATGTAGCAAAACATATGTAAGTGTCATTCTGAATTTATAGTAAGTGGAGAAATGGTGTCGTTTCTCCTGTAGAGCAATCTAATCTCTCCCTTTAATCTTTTATTGGCCTGTAGCAGCCAATGGGATCTTTTACAGAATTCCTTTTCTTCATTGCTCTGTATTCCCCATTTGGACTTAAGGTGAGAAGAAAGAAACTCCTGTTGAAAATGCTGTGACCAAATACACGTTTTTATCCGTTGTGCCTCTAAGTGAGAGAGCAGGGGGAGGCAGAAGAGGTGGACTATTAATTTTGGAAGTGAGGAGAAGGAGTGGTGGAGGGTTTGGAATCAGAGCCATCTTAAGAACTGGTGTTTACCCTCTTGCATCCCGTCCTGTGACTCTTTGGGTGTTCTTAGCCTGGCGTGCTCAGGCAGCAGCTCCCGGGCAGCACCGTGAGGGGAGAATGGTTAGGAGGAGGATCATAGTCACAGGGGAGCTGCAGAGGCTGAAGAGGTGCTAGGGCAAGCCAGATGACTGACAGGTGGATGAAGTTCGATATCCTTTCCTTTCAAATAAAAAAAGGAAGTTGCTAATTACTAAGTTTGAGTTATATCTTCTTTTTAATATTCCATTCTTTAGACAGAGTTGCTGATGATCAGCAAAATAACCAAAAAAATGCAAGGAAGTAACTCGAGGGAAAAGGAGCAAACCCCTGAATAGACCACTGGGCCTTGGGTATTGGGAGCTGACAGGGTCTTCCCAGGCATGAAACAGTTGCCATGCACCAAGACCCCGAGTGGGCTGAGGCAGTGGCCCAGGTTTACTGCTGGGCATGCAGAGAAAGGAAACCCTACCTCCCTTGCCCACCTCACATGCATTGGATCCTGGAGTTGCCCCTGCCCATCTTAAAGGAAACCAGAGAACCCTATGACTGCCTGTGGTACAGGCCCATCCTGAAGGCTCCTGAGGGGGTGAACATAAACATGGTACTTGCAACCTTCTTTCCACGACTCCTGGGAATTCCTGGCAGCAAGGGTCATATCCAGCCACTGTCAACCTGATGATAGGCTTGCTTTGTGAGGCCATGGTCCCTCCACCTCCTCCCCCTCAACCTGCCCTCCTTTCAGATTGGGGAAAATTAAACTAGACCACCTTCTGGAAGGGTATCCAGGACCCACGCACAAATGTAGCCTTTTCTGACGCTAGAGAAAGACAAGGCTTTTGACTTGTGCAAATGGAGTAAGTAATGGCAATGTTGCACCTCCTGGATGATCCAGTGGACTCACAAAACCCCCAGAGTGTTCTGCCACGCTTCCACTGATGTCCATCATCAAGTCTGTTGTCTCTCCCATTAGAGACTGTGGCAGCAGTAAGGCCGAGTAATGCTTTAACCCATCACAGCTCACAGTCATGAGCTAGATACGACGTAAGCCACGCATTGCAGTCAATAAGTGTTAAGCAGTAATTCCAATGGTGTCCCCCTTCCACATTTTACTGCTGGTTCTTTGTCAAATAACAGTAACTGAGTTCATTACCCCAACCGAGGGAGAAACTGCTATATGTGAACTTGTTGTTTTAAGACCTTGAGGCACCTTTTTCCTACCTCCCTTTTTATTTCTGCATATTCATACTTTTAATAACATTTAAAAGTCAAACTCCAAACAATTTAGAGCTAAATCCTAGCAGAGATGAACTTTAAACTGGGTGGGAGTGAGGGTAGAGCAATCCTTCTGGGACTTCGAATGAGATACTTGAGTGTCTGGACTGGTGGCAGGTTTGTATGTTGCCAGAGTGATCTCCATGGTAACAGATCAACATGGCGCCAGTGACAGTGCTACACTCAGCCTTAGGTTCCCATGAGAAAGTGGATTCTCATGGCAAATCAAGGGGAAGAGATCGGGAAATATGGATACGCTCCCCTTCCTTGTAGAATTCTAGCCATTAGCCACCAGCATGTCCTGTTTAACCACTTGCCTTCCTCTGAGTAAACCAAGACTCTTCAGAGAACACAGTATTCTCTCGAGTTTTAACTAAACCCATACAATGTTTAAACAGGCTTTCATAGCAAAGAATTATATTGCAATGGAAAGAGAACATGACTAAGAGTAGTAGGCCTGGCATCCAGACCCAACTCTATAACTGTGATGGCGAGAAACCCACTGTGCAGGTCCTTATTTTCCAGGCTATCAAATTCCTACCAGTTCTAACAGCCAGCCAGCCAGCCAATTGTATTGTAAGCCCCTAGTATGATACATTGGCTATAAAAAGTATGGTTGGGGGAACGGATGTGGCTCAGGCAGTTGGGCGCCTGCCTTCCACATAGGAGGTCCTGGGTTTGGTTCCTGGTACCTCCTAAAGAAAAAACAAAGCAGACAATGAGCAGGAAAAACAAACAAACAAACAAAAAACAACGAACAGCCAGATGAGGGAGCCATCTTGGGGGGGGCAGAATATTGTTGGGTGAATTTGACATAGTATACCTTCCCCATTGCTGTCACAGGTGAGATAATGTGTGTGAGAACTTTCAAACACCTGAAAAGTAGAAGGTGAGATTCATCTTTGTTAAAGATTCATCTCTGATGTAATAAACAGAAGCTGGAGCCTGGGCAGCCAGCAGAGGGGTTAATTTTTCTGGAGGCTTGGTCACAAAATGTTGTTAGTTTGCAGAAAGAATTAGCAATCACTGGTTTATCATAAACCACAAGAGAACATTTGTGAATTCGGAAGAACAATTATGTAATTTGGTAATTTTATGAGTGTCTTCCCTGGGGAATCTTATGACTCAGTGATCAAAGGTGTCAGAGGAGTAAAGATAGTTTTCAGCGGTAAGATCTGTGCCCACGGCCCAGCTTGGGTACACTCTGAAATGAGATTCTTTGTGGCCAAGATCTCAGAATGATTGGGTGATGGTTTATGTTATATACATTTATAAAAGGGGACTAATTTTCCTCCCAAAGAGAAATTTCTTCTGTAAGGAATTTAATCATGGGGGAGTAGGGAAACTAATTCCCCTGTGAGTCAAGGAAACAACTGATTGCATGTTTCCTATAAAAGGTAGCTTTTGACTTGCTCTTGACTAAAACAGAACAAAATGGCAGAGCCTTCTGCAACCTGCTTGCTAGAAAGGGTAGAGCCCTTAGAGAATAACTAAGAATGTTAGAGCTTGCTTTGGACTTCTCTTCAGATTCTCTCTGGTCTGTATTTAACCAGCAAAAGTCTAAAATTTTTATTTTAGAATCAGAATATTAGAGTATCTTTAGATTGTGCACACCACAACACTGCTTCTAAGATGGGTCTGTGGAAGGTCCAAGTGCAGGATTTAAGTATGAAAAATCTTGAGCTCGTCTTATTTCCATTGTTACCTCTTTGTCCTAAGTAAGTACATGTTGACATAAGAATTTTTGTTTAACTTAATTCAGCAGGAACTGAAAGAGCTATATCATATATTAAAAGATCTTTCTGTCTGGGCCTCTACTGTGCTGAGACTGTTTCAGTTGAAAATGGGAAAATTCTTGAGCTGATGTCAGAATGAACAAGATGGAGAGTTAGGATTTTAGAACATGGTTTCCTTGTGAAATTCTAGTTCCAGAACATGAGTATCGTGTAGGTCCAATGTGAATGGACTTCATTGTCTGCTAGTTTAAATGGTTTATTCTGCTTGTAATGAGGAGGTCGTGGCTAGGTGTGAGCCCTTTTATAAGAGACTTTATTCGTGGATCAGTCTGCTGAAGGAAAGTGTCCCAAGCACTTTACATATGCTTTGGCTGGCAGGACTTTCAGGCTTAAGCAGGGTTCCAGCAGAAAAAAGGGGGCAGTTGTACAAAACAGTGATCATATTTATAAGGAAACCATACTTCTTTCCCTTCAAAACACAAACACACCCAAAAATCAGATTCTCAATCCCAGGTCTGGAGAGGACAAACCACCACGGTAAGGCTTGCCTGGAGCACCCTCCCCCGCGGCTTTCATTGGCTCCCCACTGCCTCTGGGAGTGCAGCACAGTGGGTTTGAGTGGAAGTGGAATGCAGCCCACGCTGTGCCGGCACCTGGCGGCCTCCGTCTCGTAGGTGCTGTCACCAAGAGGTGTGAGATGGTGAGGACACGGGCAGAGACTATCACACATGAGGGGGTCCTGGGGCCAGAGTGGCTGCGGTTTGGAAAGACCACTGGGAGCAGGGTTCACCCGAAGGGCCCAGGAAGAGGAGGCTGGCAGCTCAGCAGGGGGAGGAAGGGGAGAGGGTTTTGATTTTGTTTTAAATGAAAGAGGAAGAGTTAAATGAGAAAAGAGGGTGAGTTGGGAAGGCCCTGGGCAGCTCCAGATCCAGAGGTGAGAGATGTTGTTCTTGTCTGGAAACTGCATTTCCTTTTGAAGTGGGGCCTTGCAGCTAAAGAACTACATAGAGCTGCTTGCCTTGTCACCACCCCAGAGTTCCCAACTGGAAGACGGGCGCTCGTGTAGACAGAAGATCTCCGAAAGGCAAGGGCTGGATTTGCATGAGGAGGCTGTGGTCCCTCTGCCTTCCCAAGGTCAGCTCAGGAGTCCTGTACACCTGCTTGTCCGTGGCCCTGTAGGCATGTGAAGGGGGGATCTTTATCCTAGACTGTGTGTTCCCAAACCCGGTCGGCATTTGGAGCTCCGCTCACCCCTCAGGATAACGATGTAAATAACTGGTGTTCCGATTTCCATTTAGCTCACAAAATGCTACATAACTCATAAGAAGTCTTAAATATAGTACCCATAGGCCTATCTCACCTACCACTTTTTCTAGCATCATTTATCTGGCAAAATACGTGCCTACATTCCATCCGTGGTTCTGAGGAGTGCGTCATGACCGCCTCCCTGCCCCTTCAAGTTTCTTGGGGAACGGTTAACAACTGGACGCTGGTTAACTAGCCTCCAGACGAGGGAGAGTGCTGCTTTAGATACCTCCCAGGGATTCGGATCTAGTAATAAAGGGCCGAGACGCATGGGGCAGGGTGGGGAATAAGACCCTCCCCCTTGCTAAGCATGGGTCACTGTTGAGGGGAACAGCTCTGATCAGAAACTGTCTACATACACCATCTCTGTCTTCCAGGAAGGCGCATCTCCAGATCCGGGCTTGGCTAGAAGCTGTTCCTCTGTGTTGTGCCTTTCATCCCCTACCTGGGTGTGGTCAATGCCTTGCGTGAGGCACAGCACCAAAGGTCGATTTGTTTTCTGTATCAAAACTGTGACTGAGTGTAAAGAAAAATGATGGGGTAGTGGAAAGGTAAGGCCGGCTTACCCAAGGCCATGAACTAAGGAGCAGAACTGAGGGCGGAGGCAGGAAGGCTGATATGGTGCAGCGATTCCCAGAAAGGGGCAGGAGAGGAAGACCTAGCTCTTCACAGCATTTACCAGACTTACCCTGGCGGCAGGCCCTGTGACGAGTGCGGGGGTTATGCCACAGATAAAATCCAGGCACTGCTCTCTTTATTCTTCATTAGGATGTCCTTATGTCAGTTTGTGTTCACTTCTTCAGCAAATATTTACTGAGCACCTGTCATGTGCCAGGAGGTACGGTAGACGCTGCTTTTGTGGAATTTGCCATCTAGAAGGGGAGATTCTACTCGCCCCACTACACATGTACACACGCTGCCCTACTTAGGAGTCTGCACTCAGGTCACGCCCCGTGTTTAGTCTTTCCAGGTTTATAAATATTCTTGTGTGAGCCACTGAAGGGCGGGGGCATCCTGACAAGTCACGTAAGGATCGCACCAGGCAACGGTTTCTGCGCAGTCATCAGGGTGGCAGGAGTTCCCTGCACAGAGCAGTCCGCTCTTCTTGTTATAGACACGTCGATAAGTGATGGAGTGCTTTGCTGTGCTGATCTGGTTTTGTTTTATGTCGTTCTCTAGGTCTGTCCAAGCTGGGATTATCCGTCTTCACTAACATTTCTAGAGTTCAGGAGAGCAGGTCTGTTTAACCCACTTTCTGCCACGTCTGTCGCAATGCCAGGCACCAAGCCTGCTAATAGTGTGCGATGGTGATGTTGCAAGGCGTGATTTTTATCAGCCCTGGGCTTGCAAACCAAGTCACCTGCAGTGGAATTTGGAAGGTGCAGCCTGGGACCTCAGAATCTTAGGACGATTATGGGGTGATGGGGAAGATTTGATTTCCTATATTAAATTACTCCCCAGTGAGGTGAAGTCAAGCCTGCCAGGACAGTACTGTAGCATCATAATAGCATTAAAAATACCCCGATTACAGGGACCTCATGTCTACCTTAGATTGAGCAGGAAAGTTAGATAACTCACTGAAGAATAAATACCAATGTATACTAGAAATGAAAATTATTAGACTATAAAATACCAATTTTTGCTTTTTAAACTAGCAGTTTTTTTTCTCTTCAAAACTTTTTATTTTGAATAATTTCAAATGTACAGTACAGTTGCAAAGAACAACAGAAACTCCATAAACAGAACTCCAGCATACTCCCCAGATCCACAAATTTTAACATTTTGCCACATTTGCTGTATCATTCTATCTATTCATACATCCACCAATATATCCATCCATCTAGTCATCCATCCACCCATGATCTGTCTATTTATTTTCTGAACATTTGAGACTAGGTTGTATACATTATATTCCTTGAACACTTAATACTTCCATTATATTTTCTAAGAACAAGGATATTCACTAATGTAATCAACTTAAGCGCAGTTATCAAGTTCAAGACAATTAACACTGATACAAAGTTTAGTCTATATTCGAAATTTTTCATATGTCTCTGTAATGCTTTATTTTTTTTAACTTTATTTTGTACATTTAATAATTGAAAACATAAGCCATAAAAACTAAAAAGTAAACAAAGATGAATAAATATATACATTTCTCAATTAAATGTAATGGATACAAGTAAATTTTTTTGTTGTTTTGTTTTTTGTTTGTTTTTTTGTTTTTTTTGTGTGTGTGAATCAAACAATATATTACACAATATATTTGGTTCATAGTAATGCATTCATACAGTATTTGTCCTTTTGTGTCTGGCTTACTTCACTCAACATAATGTCCTCCAGATTCATCCATGTTGCCATATGCTTTATGACTTCATTTCTTCTTACAGCTACGTAATATTCCATCGTGTGAATAGACCACAGTTTGTTTATCCATTCATCTGTTGATGGACACCTGGGTTGTTTCCGGCTTTTGGCAATGATGAATAATGTGGCTATGAACATCGGTGTGCAGATGTCTGTTCGTGTCACTGCTCTCAGTTCTTCTGGGTATATACCCAGTAGTGGTATTGCAGGGTCACGTGGCAAGTCTATATTCAACTTCTTTAGGAACTGCCAAACAGTCCTCCATAGTGGTTGTACCATCCTGCATTCCCACCAACAGTGAAGAAGTGTTCCTATCTCTCCACATCCTCTCCAACACTTGTAGTTCTCTGTCTTTTTCATGGTGGCCATTCTGATAGGTGTGAAATGATATCTCATTGTGGTTTTGATTTGCATTTCCCTAATGATGAGTGATGTTGAGCATTTCTTCATGTGTTTTTTTGCCATTTGTATTTCTTCTTCGGAGAAATGTCTATTCAAGTCTTTGGCCCATTTTTTAATTGGGTCATTTGTCTTTTTATTGTTGAGCTGTAACATCTCTTTATATATCCTGGATATTAAACCCTTATCAGATATGTGATTTCCAAATATTTTTTCCCATTGAGTCGGCTGCCTTTTCACCCTTCTGACAAAGACCTGTGAGGTCCAAAAGTGTTGAATTTTGAGGAGGTCCCATTTATCTACTTTTTCTTTTGTTGCACGTGCTTTGGGTGTGAAGTCCAAGAAACCACCACCTACTACAAGGTCTTGAAGATGTTTCCCTACATTATCTTCTAGTAGTTTTATGGTCCTGGCTTTTATATTTAGAACTTTGATCCATTTTGAGTTGATTCTTGTATAGGGGGTGAGATAGGGATCCTCTTTCATTCTTTTGGTTATAGATACCCAGTTCTCCCAACACCATTTTTTGAAGAGACTGTTTTTTTCCCATCAGCGTGGGCTTGGTAGGTTTGTCAAAAACCAGTTGACTGTATAGGTGAGGGTTTATTTCTGGGTTCTCAATTCTATTCCATTGATCGATATGTCTATCTTTATGCCAGTACCATGCTGTTTTGACCACTGTTGCTTTGTAAAATTTTCAAGGTCAGGCAGTGAAATTCCTCCCACATTGCTCTTCTTTTTTAGAATGCTTTTGGCTATTCGGGTGCACTTACCCTTCCAGATGAATTTGGTAATTGCCTTCTCTAATTCTGTAAAGTAAGCTGTTGGGATTTTGATTGGTATTGCATTGAATCTATAAATCAGTTTGGACAAGACTGACATCTTCACGATATTTATTCTTCCAATCCATGAACACGGAATGTCTTTCCATTTGTTTAGGTCTTTTAAAATTTCTTTTAGCATTGTTTTGTAGTTTTCTGCATATAGGTCCTGTACTTCCTTGGTTAAATTAACTCCTAGGTATTTGAGTCTTTTTGTTGCTATTGAAAATGGAATTTTCCTCCTGATTTCCTCCTCAGATTGTTCAGTACTAGTGTACAAAAATATTACTGATTTTTGCGTGTTGATCTTATATCCTGCCACTTTGCTGAACTCATTTATTAGTTCAAGTAGCTTTGTTGTGGATACTTCAGTATTTTCTAAATACAGGATCATGTCATCCGCAAACAGTGAGAGTTTTACTTCCTCTTTTCCTAACTGGATGCCTTTAATTTTTTTGTCTTGTCTAATTGCCCTAGCTAGAACTTCTAGTACAATGTTGAATAACAGGTGACAGTGGGCATCCTTGTCTTGCTCCTGATCTTAGGGGGAAAGCTTTCAACCTTTCCCCATTGAGTATGATGTTGAGTGTGGGTTTTTCATATATACCTTTTATCATATTGAGGAATTTTCCTTTTATTCCTATCTTTTGAAGTATTTTTATCAAAAAAGGATGTTGGATTTTGTCAAATGCCTTTTCTGCGTCTATTGAGATGATCATGTGGTTTTTTTCCCTCAACTTGTTAATGTGGTGTATTACATTGATTGATTGTCTTATGTTGAACCAGCCTTGCATACCATGAATAAATCCCACTTGGTCGTGATGTATAAGTCTTTCACTATGCTGTTGGATTCGATTTGCAAGTATTTTGTTGAGAATTTTTGCATCTATGTTCATGAGAGAGATTGGTCTGTAATTTTCTTTTCTTGTGGAATCTTTATCTGGCTTTGGTATTAGGGTGATGTTGGCCTCATAAAATGTGTTGGGTAATTTTCCCTCCTCTTCAATTTTTTAGAAGAGTTTAAACAGGATTGGTGTTAATTCTTTTAGAAATGCTTGATAGAACTCACCTGTGAAGCCATCTGGTCCTGGACTTTTCTTTGCTGGGAGATTTTTGATGATGGATTCAATCTCCTTAATTGTGATTGGTTTGTTAAGTTCTTGTATTTCTTATTGTGTCAGTGTAGGTTGGTTATGAGTTTCTAGAAATTTGTCCATTTCATCCAGGTTGTCTAGTTTGTTGGCATATAGTTTCTCATAATATCCTCTTATGATTCTTTTTATTTCTGTGAGGTCATTTGTAATTTCCCCCCTTTCATTTCTGATTGTATTTATTTGCATCTTCTCTCTTTTTTTCTTTGTTAGTCTAGCAAGGGGTTTGTCAATTTTATTGATCTTCTCAAAGAACCAGCTTTTGGTTTTGTTGATTTTCTCTATTGCTTTTCTGTTCTCATTTTCATATATTTCCTCTCTAATCTTTATTATTTCTTTCCTTCTTTTTGCTTTGGGATTGGTTTGCTGTTCTTTTTCTAGTTTCTCAAGTTGTTCAGTTAAATCTTTGAGTTTAGCTCTTTCTTGTTTCTTAATATAGGCGTTTAGGGCTATAAATTTCCCTCTCAAGACTGCCTTTGCTGTATCCCATAAGTTTTGATATGTTGTGTTCTCATTTTCATTTGTCTCAATATAGTTACTGATTTCACTTGCAATTTCTTCTTTGACCCACTGAATATTTAGGAGTGTGTTGTTCAGTCTCCACACATTTGCAAATTTCCTTTTTTCCTGTCTGTTATTGATTTCTAATTTCATTCCATTATGATCTGAGAAGGTGCTTTGTATAATTTCAGTCTTTTTATATTTATTGAGAGCTGTATTGTGACCTAACATGTGGTCTATCCTGGAGAAAGATCCATGGGCACTTGAGAAGAATGTATAACCCGCTGAGTTTGGATGCAGTGTTCTGTATATGTCTGTTAGGTCTAACTTGTTTATCATATTGTTCAAGTTCTCTGTTTCCTTGTTGATCTTCTGTCTAGTTGTTCTATCTAATGATGTGAGAGGGGTGTTGAAGTCTCCGACGTTTATTGTAGAAATGTCTATTTCTCCCTTCAGTTTTGCCAGAGTTTGTCTCATATATTTTGGGGCACCCTGGTTAGGTGCGTAGATATTTATGACTGTTATATCTTCCTGGAGGATCGTCCCTTTTATTAATATATAATGGCCTTCCACATCTCTTATCACTTTTTTGCATTTGAAGTCTGTTTTGTCTGATATTAGTATAGCTACCCCTGCTCTTTTCTGTTTACTATTCGCATGGAGTATCTTTTTCCAACCTTTTACTTTCAGCCGGCTTGTATCCTTGTGTCTGAGATGAGTTTCTTGTAAGCAGCATATGGATGGCTCATGTTTTTTTATCCATTCTGTTAGCCTGTATCTTTTGATTGGGGAATTTAATCCATTCACATTCAATGATATTACTGAAAATGCACTATTTATTTCCTCCATTTTATTCTTTGGTTTTCATATGTCATCTTATTTTTGTCTTTCTTTCTACTCTTTTGGTTATCCTTTCTGCTTTTCTTTCTTCCATACTCTCTTCCAAGCCTCTCTCTCCTGTCTTTTTCTTTCAGTTTCTAAGGCTTCCTTTAATATTTCCTTTAAAGGTGGATTCTTTTTTGCAAACTCTCTTAGTTTCTGTTTGTTTGTGAATACTTTATATTCACCTTCATATTTGAAGGACAGTTTTGCTGGGTAAAGAATTCTCGGCTGGCAGTTTTTCTCTTTCAGTTTCCTAATTATATCATACCACTGTCTTCTCGCCTCCATGGTTTCTGAAGAGAAATCTGCACAAAGTCTTACTGGACGTCCTTTGTACGTGATCGTTTGCTTCTCTCTCGCTGCTCTGAGCATTTTCTCTTTACCTTTTACATTTGACATTCTGAATAATATGTGTCTTGGCTTAGGTCTATTTGGATTTATCTTATTGGGGTACGGTGTGCTTCTTGAACATGAAAGTTCATTTCTTTCGTGAGAGTTGGGAAATTTTCAGCTATTATTTCCTCAAATACTCTTTCTGCCCCCTTTCCTTTCTCTTCTCTTTCTGGAACTCCAATGACACGTATGTTCTTGCGTTTTGTGTTGTCATTCAACTCTCTGAGCCCCTGCTCAATTTTTTCCATTCTTTTCTCTCTCTGTTCTTTTCTCTCTTCAATTTTAGCTACTCTGTCTTCAGTATCACTTATTCTTTCTTCTATCATTTCGAGTCTGCTGTTGTATGCTTCAAATGCATTTTTTACTTCACCTATTATATCTTTCATTCCCATGAACTCCGTTACTTTTCTGTTCATGATTTCATATTCTTCTTTACGTTCGTGCAATGACTTCTTGATGTCATTGATCTCTTTAACTATATTCTCTTTCATCTCATTAATTTGATTTTGGAAATGTGTGCTCATGTCACTGATTAGTTCTCTCAAATTCTGCATCTCTTCTGGGACTTTGCTGTTTTCCTTTTCTTGGGCCATATCTTCTATTTAGTATGGCCCATGATTTTTTGTTGGTGCTTTGGCATCTGGTTAGTTTGTATTTTACTTAGATGCTCTATCTCTTTCTCTTTTATGGGGTTTTAGTTGCAGACGGCTGTGAGTTACCACCGCTCTTTGATTTTTGGCTCAAACTTGATTGTTAGGATTGTTCTGCTGGTTGCTCAAAACTGGGCACTGGACCCAGTAATTGGTTGTAGAGTCGTTTCCTAGGGCCTTGGGCAGGGAGGCTATAGAGGTCAGGAAAAGACTCTCTTACTTATTAATTTTCTTATGTGTACTTCCTTGGTCTGCCAGGAGATGATGCTTGTTGGCAGCTCTCAATTCAATGCCTGGTCGGAGCGTATTTGTTGTGACACAGACCAGATCAATGTGATAGAGCTTCTTGTCTGGGGGCAGGAGCCCTGTGATTCAAACTTTCTGAGACAGTTCTCCAGACTTCTCTCGTAGCGCCCCCCTTTTCCCAGCTAGGAAATATTTCCACTCCCTTCTGAATCCTCAACAATCAATCCCTGTTAGTAGATGATGAGATTGGGAGGTTTGTATGTCTTTAGCCCCTTTCAGGCTCCAAGGCAAACAATGGCGCAGTCCCACCCAACCTGGAAGGGCTCTCGGGACAGGGCAGACCAAACCTGGGAGTCCAAAGCAGGGTCAGCCCCAGGCTCTTTCTCCCCTCTCCGGTGGTGTCCTCAACAATTAGTCCAGGCTAGAAGAGAGGGAGGTTGCAAGGATCGGATTTCTCCAGTCCTTTCCGGGCTCCCAGGGCAAACCGCCGTGTGGAAGGTTCCGTGGGGCTCTGCAGCCCAAATTTCAGGTCCGAACCTGAGTCAGCCTAAGGCTGTGTCCCTCTCTCTCCCCTTTCCGGGAGTGGCAGATCCCTGAAGCCCCTGAAGCCCCTTTGTCTGTGTCTTGGGCCTGAGAATTCTGAAGAGTGTGGGGGAGGGTGCCAGCAGCAGCAGAAGCTGCTACTTGCAACTCACAGTTCTGTAGTCGCGATTTCCCTCTTCTGTCCCTCTCTCTTCTGGGTGGTGTGCAGCCTTCACCTGCTGTCCTAAACCCTAGAAGATCTTTTTCGGGGCTGTTTCAGCTTGTACTCTAGCTATTTTTTCTGGAGGAGAGATTCCCGTGTCTTACTAGTCCGCCATCTTCCCGGAAGTCGTTTTTTTTTTTAAATGTTAATTCTCAGTACAGGTGAGGTTGTGGGTAGATGGGCCCATTTATTTATCTGACACGGCCAATCACCTCAACCTTTCAGCAGCAGGCACAAGACACGCCCATATATATATAAGGGATATAAAAAAAACGCCAGCAGTAGCCTGAGAACCAAAATATAATCAGACGAGCCTACTCTATCTGGAAGCACTCTGGCAACATGGGAGGTAAAGAACCTTAAACAGTTTTACTCATTGCTTCAGTAAGTCCTTTTCTGATGATCCATCACTAGGAAATAATCCCAGATACCAACAAAGATTCTCACACATGAATGTACAGCTTGGCAGAAGACAGCGATAAGGAATTGGTTAAATAAATTAAGGCATGTCATTATACTGGACTATTACACAGTAATTAAAAATCTTTTGAAAAAAATCAAAATGCTTTTGAAATGGTCATCTAATGTAAGTGAAAAAGCAGGATACAAATCTCTCTCCTCAGAATAATTCCAATTTTATTTTAACCCATAAAAACAGACCAGAAGGAAATGCAGGAAAATGGTTACTGTGGTTTTCTCTAGGCGAAAGGACTGTGGAGTTTTTTTGTTTTGTTTAGTTTTTTGTTTTAATTTTTTCTTTACTGTGTTCTTTTTTAGCATTGTCCATTATTTTTGTCCGTAGGGGCCAATGAAAAAGCCAACCATTTTGGACTCAGATTTCTTGTGTTACAATGCAAATCTGGGCGTTGTCTTCCCATTGCCCCCTCTCAGGGCTGGCCTGTGGTACAGAGGATAAGAAATGTAGCTGTGCTCTCACATGCCCTGTCCCGCCCTTTCTGCCGCTTCATTTTGTACGTTGCCTCTTTGCTCTCTGTTCTCCAGCCACACTGGACGTTTTGCAGGTGCCCTGTACTGGCACATTCCCTCTTCTCTCCTTGTGGCTGCAGCACTCCCCTCTATACAGAGCCTTCCTACCCCACTGCCCCACACCCCCTTCCCTCCAGTTTAGCCAGATAAATTCAGTGTAATTCCAATTCCTCCTATAGGCCTCCTCTTAAGCCACTTACTCACGCAGGACTTTACCAAGAGCCCCCCAGCCTCCCAACACGCCTCTAGCATGCGTTCAGCTTCCCTTCTTGTAACTCGGGTTCTTTTCCAGTCCTCGCCACTGAACCACAGCCCCCTAAGAGCTGGGACTGAGCCCGATTGACCACCGCATTCCCCAGAGTGCAGCACAGGGCTCGGCTCTCCGAAGATGGTCCCGAAGTGTCTGATGAGTGGGTGACTCACCCCTAAGGAGGCTGGAACTTCTGTTCTCAGAGCAAGCCGTAGGGACTGGTGGCAGTCGCATAAGCTCGCTACTATTGGGATCACAGCGCCACGGCGTGGCTTAGTGCTTATAAAGTGCCCACCGTGCCTGGCACTGGGCAGCCCGCAGTGATTGGCCACACAGTCAGGCTGGCGCAAGCCTGGTTTTAAAAAGACACTTTCTCCCCCCAGAAAATGAGGTCTGGGTAGTGCTCACAGTGAGCTCCTGGAGGGCAGCGTCTTAACCTGACCATCTTAGATTCCTGGGGCCAGACCCTGGATTGACATGAGTAGACGCCTTCCTGCTGCCTTCTCCTCCGGTGGGCAAACCCCATCCCCAGCTCTGTCTGAAACCACTCGAGGCCTTATTGGAAAAAAGAGAAAGATAACTCCCCTGCTGGGCCAAAGAGCTCTTACCAACTTCTTTAAAAACCACTCTTCTTCCAAACGGCATTAACCTAGCCCAGTTGTGTCCTCTGGGCTGGTAATGCATGGTAGAGACGCCCCGTTCTTTAAGATTGGAATCCCCTGCTGATTTCGAGATAAAAGGCCCTTTAGGCTCAGAGTCATCATTCTGCTATAAAGCTGTCTCTTCCACACACAGCCCCCGAGTTGTCCCCTTACTGTAGCTTCTCCAGCATTGTCAAGCTGTCGGGCTTGGACTGGTGGTTGTTTTACCCCCCAAGTAACCAAACCTGGATTTACGTTGTAAGTAGATATTGGAGTGCTTTTGTCCTTTCTATATCTGCACCCTGAGACGTCCAGAACCAGATTAAATACTTTGCTCCATATTTTCATAAATTTGGGCTTCAACCAAACGTGAAACTAGGGCCTCTGATTTCCCTCCGTCTGGATTTGCACAAGGGCATCTCTGCATGTGTGTGCTTTCCTAAGTATTTCCTCCTTTACAACTCAACCTTTTATGACTTCAGAAGTGACTTGCCATTTTATAGCTTGTACGTTTTATGGTTCTTAGAGGACCACTGCGGCAAGTGTATGTGACAAAGCTAACACACGAGGCCTTCCCCCGAACTCAGTGCTGAATCTGTTGAATTCCCAACTTAAAAATTTGAAGTCCCTTTGAATTTTCCCTGTAATTTGTTCATTTCTGATCTGTAACTGTAGTTGAAAGCCAGACTTGGTGGTGGTTCGCGTCAAGAAAGGAAAGAATTTCTCAAAGAAGAAGCTGGAGCCAAAAAATAGTCCCCACACCAAGGCCTGCTTACTTTTCTACCTCGGGAGTCAAGACCGAAATGTCTCTAGGATTGAAATGACATAGTTCAAGTGATGCAGCAATTTGGCTGCCTGCTATTTTTCTTCCTTCTGCAAGAAGGAAAATATATAATGTAATATAGAAAAATTTCCCCAGAGTTGTTCAAATAATCACTGAAATAACCTTTGGTGCTTAGTATGATACCCTGGAAAACTTGAAACCAAGGTTTCCCAGAGAGCCAACGTTTTGCTCGAAAATTGGTTAGTATAGGTAGTTCTCACGGTTACAGATCAGAGCCTTGTGAAAATCCTTCTTCATGGAGGGAAAAAGTGTAAAGAGAATTACTGAGAAGTGACCAGTCATATTTTCTGTGTTTGCCTTGTGAGCTGTTATGATTGAGTGGATTAACTCTGTTACAAGACAAAGTATTCTGCAGTATCTGATGAATGGCAGGACTTTAAAAAAGGCTTTGCCCACAGTCTTTTCTTCCTGCACCTATATTACAAATGTTCTATCTTTAGCCCTCCCTGATTTTAGTTACTTAGATGCCAAAAGAAAATGGTTAATTAGGAATTATTCTTTTCTCCCTTCCTGGCACAGAGAAGGCTTTCAATAAGTGTGATGAATAAATGAACCAGTCTATCACAATGTTGATTAATGGAAATATAATCATCCACTCTGGTTCAGTAGATGTCACTGCTTTTTTTTTTAATTTGAGATTATCTCTATTATTGGGATGTCAGTCTTTTAGAAGAACAAGCATCTTGGGTTTATACTAGAAGTTGTTTTTTTTTATGTTCAATAGCCAGTGTCCTTTTTTACTGCATTGAAACAAGAACAATATTCATCCAAACCTATTCTGTAATATAATATAACACTTTCAGATAGGTGCCAGTTCTTTGTTGCAAATGACAAACTATTATGAATAACCTAGAAAAAGACTTTTATTAAAAAGATATCAGGTAGCTAGGTTCAGGAAAAAAAACAAAACAAGGGAGGCTGGGCAGCCAGGAGCTCAGCCAGTACCTTTAGGATGCCACCTCGGCATGGCTGCCAGTGGACACGTGAGTTCGTGAGGATGGTGCCACTGCCGTGAGTAAGATCTCACCAGCCCTGTGTGGTCAGCCATGTCCCGAAGTTTCCGGAACAGGGCAGGTGCCTCTGATTGGCTGGGCCCAGCTATGTTCCAGGGAGCAGGTGAGAAAGCCCAGCTCATCTTGGGATTCCCCCAAATAGAAGGGGTGTGTGGATGCCGAGCAGACAAAAAATACAGGAGTCTAGTATGAGACTGTATACTCTTGTTAAGCAGTGTGTCTCATCTTGTTTTGCTTTGTCTTGTTTTTTGTTTGTTTTTTATTTATTTATTTATTTATTTATTTATTTATTTATTTATTTATTT